>SJXQ01011817.1:48778-137618 GCA_006408695.1 Aepyceros melampus | reverse complement strand
GGGAGAAATATCAATAATCTCAGATATGCAGATGACACCACCCTTATGGCAGAAAGTGAGGAGGAGCTAAAAAGCCTCTTGTTGAAAGTGAAAGAGGAGAGTGAAAAAGTTGGCTTAAAGCTCAACATTCAGAAAACGAAGATCATGGCATCTGGTCCCATCACTTCATGGGAAATAGATGGGGAAACAGTAGAAACAGTGTCAGACTTTATTTTTGGGGGCTCCAAAATCACTGCAGATGGTGACTGCAGCCATGAAATTAAACGATGCTTACTCCTTGGAAGCAAAGTTATGACCAACCTAGATAGTATATTGAAAAGCAGAGACATTACTTTGCCAACAAAGGTCCATCTAGTCAAGGCTATGGTTTTTCCTGTGGTCATGTATGGATGTGAGAGTTGGACTATGAAGAAGGCTGAGCGCAGAGAATTGATGCTTTTGAACTGTGGTGTTGGAGAAGACTCTTGAGAGTCCTTTGGACTGCAAGGAGATCCAACCAGTCCATTTTGAAGGAGATCAACCCTGGGATTTCTTTGGAAGGAATGATGCTAAAACTGAAGCTGCAGTACTTTGGCCACCTCATGCGAAGAGTTGACTCATTGGAAAAGACCCTGATGCTGGGAGGGATTGGGGGCAGGAGGAGAAAGGGACGACCGAGGATGAGATGGCTGGATGGCATCACGGACTCAATGGACGTGAGTCTGAGTGAACTCCGGGAGTTGGTGATGGACAGGGAGGCCTGGCGTGCTGAGATTCATGGAGTCCCAGAGTCAGACACGACTGAGCGACTGAACGGAACGGAGCCATTCTCTTCTCTCAGGAATCTTCCCACCCAGGGACAGAACCTGAGTCTCCTGCATTGCTGAGATGCGGGTTTTTTACTGTTGAGCCACCTGGCAAGCCCGCTCATATCCCTCCTTGGGCTCAGCTCCTCCCATCTCCGACAACTTAGAAGCTTAGATAATGGGATCATAGATGCTAGGGTGCAGCTGAGAAAGCCATGGCCTCAATATTGGGTCAGAATGGGTCCTTGGGAAGGAAAAGAGAATTGAAGACAGCAAGTTCAAGGTCAAGTTCAGGTTCTTTACAAACATCAAAAGAAACTTCTGCTTCCTTTACTTCTTTCTTAGGGCCCTGGAGTTCGTGGTCAGGAAAGTGGTTCACTATTCATAGTCTATGGCTGAAGTCAGAGGAAAATTTGCATCCTTGAAGAAAGAGGTCTCTTACAGCCTCTGAAAGAGCTGATCTTTGTTTTCTCCCCAGCTCGCCCTACAGCCCCTGGAGAGAGAGGCCAGCTCCCAGCTCCCAGCACCGAGCCTACACTCAGCGCTGCTGGAGGGAGGGGGGCTTCACCCGCGGCACCTCCTCACAGACTTCCATGGCGCGGGGGAGTCTGCCTTCAGTGGGAGGAGGTAGGGTCCGTGCAACACCCCTTCTTAGAGAAAAGTCTTCCACAGTGTGGACTGAGGTCTGAATTAGGGAACCATGCCCTCTCTCCATCACCCCGCCCCCAAGAAGGCTCTCAGAAAAGAAAAGTGGGTGAAGGTTGTGTGTGAAGCTGATGGCTCAGAGGCCTGCAGATGTGCTATTAAATGAGAGCAGCGGCTGCTGATGGGGCCTGGGAGCCTCAAGAGTCACTTTTTAGTGAAAAGTCACCCAGAAGGGCAGAGACCTGGCAACAGAAACCGAGGAAGAGTGTGACAGCGGTGTTTGGGCGGGGGCAGCTGCTCACTGACCTGGCTCCCAGGGTTTGTTCTGTGTGGGGGTGTTAGCGTCATTTAGGAAAATAAGATTTTATGTGCAGAATTGTCCTGCTGGGTGTCAGAATGTTGCCGACAGGAGAGAAAGAAGAAAGATACGTCCGTGTACTGAAAAAATAAATCCAGTAAGTCCTTCAGGAAACACTGCAAAGTCTCTGCCCTCTGCGGGTGGAATGGGAATGCTGGGAAGCGGGAGGGGACGGGGAATGGGGACTCAGGAGCAGTGGTGGGCTGGGGGGTCTCAACCCTGAGCTGGCCTGAAGGGACCCAGCCCCTTCCTCTGGCATCCTCCCCACCAGGACAGACCATCTACTCCCCAGAGAGCATCTCCTGTTCCTGGGGCCCGATGCGGCTCCTGTGGATGAAGACTCTTGGTTCCTAGGGCTTTTTCTGTGTCTTTAGTCTGGGATGTGATGCCATAAGGTCTTCCCAGGTGGCGCTAGTAGTAAAGAACCCACCTGCCAATGCAGGAGACTTAAGAGATGCGGGTTCAATCTGTGGGTCACAAAGATCCCTTGGAGGAGGGCATGGCAACCCACTCTACTATTCTTTTTTTTTTTCACTCTACTATTCTTGCCTGGAGAATCCTATGCACAGAGGAGCCTGGTGGGCTACAGTCCATGGGGTTGAAAAGAGTCAGGCACAACTGAAGCGATTTAGCATGCATCCACTTGATGCCATAAGTGACTTCTCATTGTGAAGCAGGGTCTCACCTCTTGGCTAAAGGCCAGTCTCCTCCTGTGACTTTCAGGGCACCTGGGGCAGAGAGCCCAGGTGGTGGGGTGGGAGGCAGGACTTTGGGGCCCGGCTTGGGTTGTGCTTAAGAACCTGAGATGATGAGGTGGGAAGCATGGAAGAATAATCAGATAAAATATCAATAGTCATTAAATTTTCTAATTCTAATTTTAATTGTATACGTTGAGAAGGCATCAATGAAATGCTTCATTGGACACCAGGCAAACTGAAAGTAGATCTAGAAAATATTAAAGTTCATCTATTCAAGGAAAGAAAAAAAAAGAACCTGAGATGCCCTTTAGCTGGTCGGCCTTCTCTCCTCCCCTGCTTTCCCTCTTTTCCTTTTACGCAGCTAATTTCATATGTCTGGTTAAAATACAAGCAATAAATGTCGTTCCTGACAAGGAAGTTAGACACACAGACTTCGTGTAGCTTGGAAAAGCATGTCTGTGAGCCCCTGCAGGTCCTGTTATGGGGACAAAGGCGTGTCCTCTGAGCGGGAACTTTATCTTCAGAGAGGCCCCTCTGAAGGAGCCACCTCCTCCGTCCACTCTGAGGAGAGTGAGTGCTTCTGAAGGACAGGGATTTGTTGACGTCTTCACCGTCTCTGTTTCCTGTGGCTGTTGTAACGCACATGTAGTGCCTTCTAACAACCTGGGTTCACAGCCTCCCAGGTCTGGAGCGTGGGCCGGCAGGTTCGCTTTTGGAGGCTCTGAGAAGAGTCGGCCCCGCAGTCTTCGCCTTGTGGCCCATTCATCCATCTTCAAAGCAGAACATCTTCAAGCTTCTCTGACTCCCCCGCCTCCCTCTTTCATCTGAGAGGACGCATGTGGAAGACCCTGCGTGATGCCACTGCCCCCAGCTGGTAGCTCAGCGTAACCTTCCTTCCCAGGACCAGCTGCCCACCTCCGGCCGCCCTGTGCTGTAAGGATGAAGCTGTGGACAGCTTGGAGGACTATGGTTCTACCTGCTGACCCTCTGTCCCCATTGCTTAGAAGGCCCTGTCATGTACCAGATGTCCAGTAGATGGGTGTTGAATGAATGAGTAAAGTTAGTGCCAGCCCGCATCTTCATTACACCTCTGAAAGTGATGCTTCATTTCAGAGAAGAAACTGAATGGTGGAAAAAGAGTGGAATTTGGGGTCAGAAGACCTACACTTAAGGACTTTTAAGAGCTATGTGTCTGTGGGCAGTTTGCTTAATCAGCCTGAGCCTTGGTTTTCTCATTGGTACAGTGGGACACCCCCCACCACAACCACCGCCACCATCTGGCCTGCCCATCCACACAGGGTTATTGGCTCTTTCATTGCTGAAAGTTTGTTGAGTTCCTGCTGCTGCCCAAACAGGGGGTTACAGAAGGTTCTGGGTGGAGTCGGTAGCTGAGAAAAGGTGTGAATGGAGGAGGGGTGAGCTCTGTGGATGTGATTCCTGAATGCTGAGGAAATCCTTTGGCATTGGAACTTTAAAAGAAAAAAGAAAGTAAAGGGGGGAAAAAATCCCCTTTCATTGCAAGCATAATGTATACAGTTAACATTTTAAAAGAATTCTTTCAGGAAACGTGAAAACAAGTGATGGGTTTGCCTGTAATGGCATTATTCAGAAATAGTCATTTTGATAGGTTTTTCTATTCAACTTTATGTATTTATTATTGGGTTTTTAGGACATCTGAGTAGGCATATTAAATAGGCCTCTGCTTTCTGTGGAGAGAGAGGGTCTGTGTAAAACTCAGAAACCTTCTTCTGAATGGCACAGAAGGTACATTCAGTGATGGTTTTTCCATTCAGCCTCTGCCAGCTGGGAATGTCGGGAATGTCAGGAATGCCCTTCCCCCTCTTCCCCCTTTGTTTGAATCCTGAGGGACCTCAGGACATGTTCTGGCTTCTGCGCTAGACTCCCTACTGCCCTGGCATTCTAGGGGAGGCTGAGGATTTCTGCTTGTGTGCTGCCCCCCCCCACCCCCAGGACAGACCGGCACTGGCCCCCGGGCTATGCGAAAGCATCACACAAGGGACCAGCGCTTCTGAGATCCTCAGACAACCAAGCCCTGCAGCTCGTTGGGCCCTATGCCAGTGCCCTTGGCTGGGGTGACTCTCACCCAGGCGGCAGAGCCCAGCTGGGGTTGGTCCTTTTTGGGAAACTTCATGTATTTTCCATCACTGCTCCTTCTTGACATGCAGAACATTGCTGCTCTGGAATTTAGGATGCCACAAACCTGCGTGTAAGGAATTTTGCCTGCAGTTGCCTGGGTGGGCTGAAGGACTGGGTTTCCTGGAGTGGTACTTTCCACTGTGTGCTGACTGTGTGCGTGCGCACAGGATGCTGTGGGATGGGATGAAGGGAGCTTTGTGCTGCAGGTGAGGCAAGAGCAGGGTGAGAGTTCCATCCAGAGTCTGTCTGACCTTGACCGTGAGTGTCCTCCCAGAGCTGGGAAGACCTTAGCTGTCACCACCCACCACCGCCCACCCCAACCCAGACTGGTACTGAGCCAGATGCAGGTCAGCACCCTGTCTTGAGTGGAGATCTCTTCACCCTGTGCCCCTAAAGTGGGTTCTCAGAACACTCACTAGGTCCCTAGATGTTGAGAAATATTACTTGAAAAAAGGTAGAAAATAAAGAATTCTGAGTGAAAGCAAAATAAATAAGTTTCTTTATTATAGAAAATTTCAAAGCCTTTCTTGTACCAGTAATACTTTGTGAACTCCAGGGAAGCATTATAATATGTTGTTGTTCAGTTGCCAAGTTGTGTCCGACTCTTTGCAACCCCGTGGACTGTAGCATGCCAGGCTTCCCTGTCCTTCACCGTCTCCCAGAGCTTGCTCAAATTCACATCCATTGAGTCGGTGATACCATCCAACCATCTCATCTTCTGTTGTCCCCTTCTCCTGCCTTCAGTCTTTCCCAGCATCAGGGTCTTTTCCAGTGAATCAGCTCTTCACATCAGGTGGCCAAAGAATTGAAGCTTCGATCCTTCCAATGAATACTCATGGTTGGTTTCCTTTAGGATTGACTGATTTGATCTCCTTGCTGTCCAAGGGACTCTCAGAATCTTCTCCAACACATGGTTTGAAAGTTTTAGTGTGTAGCTGTTCCTGAAACTTACTTGGCCAAGAAAGCTTTCTCTCCAAAAAGCACTTTGAGGGCACAGTGTTCTCCAGGACACCCACCTTGGGAAATACTGAGCCATCTTGCTTTCTATGCCCTTTAATATTTTTCAGAAACGTGAGTTTAATTGCTGCCCAGTATTCCAGCCATTAAACCAACCAATTATGGTTTCTTTGAGGCCACCTCTGATCATCCCCTTCAGAAGTGAAAATGTTGAGTCAAAGTGTACGAATGTTTCAAGACTTTTTTTAAATTTTAATTTTACTGGAGTTGTTGATTTACAATGTAGTGTTGGTTTTAGGTGTATCGCAACATGATTCAGTTATACATATACTCATTCGTTTTTAGATTCTTTTCTCATGTAGCTTACTCACCACAGAATACTGAATACTGTTCCCTGTGCTATACAGTAGGTCCTTGTTGGTTATCTATTTTATGTATAGTAGTGTGTGTGTGTTTATTCCAAGCTTCTGATTTATCCCTCTCCCTCACATTTGCTCTTTGGTAACTGTAAGTTTGTTATCGATATCTATAAGTCTGTTTTGTAAGTAAATTCATTTGTATCTTTTTAAAGAATTAGATGCCACATATAAGTGGTATCATATGGTATTTGTCTTTCTGTGTCTGACTTCACTCAGTATGATAATCTCTGGGTCCATCCATGTTGCTGCAACTGGTATTTTGTTCTTTTTTTAATAGCTGAGTGATATTCCATTGTGTACCCTAGGGATTGAACCTTCATCCCTTAGTCTCCTGCATTGGCTGGTGGATTCTTTACCACTAGTGCCACTTGGGAAGCCCATATATATACATCTTCTTGGTCCATTCCTTGCCAGTGGACTTGTAGGTAAGCCTTTGTAAATACATTGTCCAGATGCTTTCCAGAAAGGCCATGCCCATGTATCCCTCTGCTGGTTGCTGGAAGTGGGTGGCACTTTGCACCTGTGAAAGCTGAGAGTCTAGACACTCAGAGGAGGGCAATCCCTTGCCCTCACCCTATAGACATCCGGCAATTACAACATAGTCACACACACACACGGACATAAACAGTCATTTCTTTTGAGCAAACACATTGTTCGCAGTGCCCTGTGCTGCTTCTAAATGATTAAATGTCACCTGAAAGTTATCTGAACTCTTTAATGTGGCATTCTAGATATAGTTAGGGAGGAAGGGATTTTGAATTGGCCTCTGTTGTGCTGATTTTCAAATAACCTTTCAAGGTGAGTTGTTTTGATAAGTTTTGTCAACCTCCTGTGATTGCGCACTTTGTTTCTAGAAGAATCTTTTACTCAAGTGTTTCATCAGTCTTAATCCCAACCTCATGGAAGTGGAATGATGTCATGTTGAATACTGAGGCTGTTTGTGGTGCTTTTGTTTCAGATTTGGGGGGAAGTATACACATTGTGGGCAAGACGTGATTTATCTTTCTGTCCTCCACACACATCCTTTGGTCAATGCGTTACTGGGTTTTAGAACTGAGACTCGAACTTTAGCTCATTAAAACCCCTAAGTCCCCGGCAATAAAGTTGAAGTGGCTTCACTCCCGGATTTATTTCAAAATAAATTTCCATTTGGAGGAAGGAAAGAGCAAGTAATGCATTATATAGAAAGCTCTAATCAATAATTCATGAGACCTGTAGACCAGTGACTTCCAGATTCACTTCATGGCGTTACTGCTGAGAACTGTTTTAGAAAATCCGCAGTTTGTATGAGTTCGCGAGTGGCTCGATTTTTGAGATGGATGTTTGGTACTGCCTCTCCTACTTCAAATGTTTAAGTGGACTTTTCTTAGATGGAGGCTGTTTTGGAAAAATGGGCATTTTATGTAATTGGGCTACAAGGACACTTTATTCCTTGCCATTAGCAAAGCAGGAATGTCTGGCAAACACATGGCTTTTTCCTCCTTTATGGCAGGAATTCTGATTTTGGTTTCTGCATATGGAGTGGATTGCCAAAAAATGGACTGAAAATAGATGTTTGAGGCTGACAGGGACAGCCCAGAGCTGGGTAGTCAGTGCTGAGGGAAAGCTCTGTCCTCAGTGAGTCATGGCCAGTGGCCAGGGCCCTCCTGCCGGGAACTCCTGTGTCCATCCTGAGCTCCATGTAACAGGTGCCGCCTTCTGAAAACCACACGGGTGCAGGGCAGCTTCTCATGGAGTGGAGACTCGCCCGAGGCCCAGAGGCTGGGACGGGGGCCTGCTTCCTTGTACACTCTGGTGAGGCCGTGCTAGCATCCTGCAGTAGAGGGGAACCTCGGGGGTGGACATGCGTCCAGTTTCCTGATAGGATCATTTCAGCTTCGCCAGTGTTGGTTCAGTGAAAAGCATCGCACAGGAAGGAAACGAATGATGGTTTCATTGTTTCCCGGGAAAATGTCCATCCTTCCTCCCCTCCCTGCTCCCCCCAACCCCGACTCTCTAGTAAAATGGCTGCTTTTATTTTTATTATTTTAATTTTGATGTTTATTTCATATTGGAGATTTACAGTGTTATGTTACTTTCAGGTGTACAGCAAAGTTATTTTTATACATATATATATAAATCCATATAAGAGACATGGGTTTGATCCCTGGGTTGGGAAGATGCCCTGGAGTAGGAGATGGCAGCCCACTCCAGTATTCTTGCTGGAAAATCCCATGGACAGAGGAACTTAGCAGACTATGATCCACAGGGTCGCAAAGAGTCGGACGTGACTGAAGCGACTTAGCAAGCACATATCCCTCTGAATCTACTGTTTTATATATAGTAGTGTGTATATGGGGCTTCCCAGGTGACACTAGTGGTAAAGAATCCATCTGCCAATGCAGGAGACACAAGAGATGTGGGTTTGATCTCTGAGTTGGGAAAAACCCCTGGAGGAGGAAATGGTGACCCACTCCAGTACCTGGAGAATCAAATAGACAGGAGGACCTTGGCAAGCTACAGTCCATAGGGTCACAGAGTCAGACATGACTGAAGCAACTTAGCCTGCGTGCACGGTGTGTGTATGTTAATCCAAAACTCCTATTTATTCCTCCTAGCTTTTCTCTTTGGTAACCGTAAGTTTGTTTTCTATGTCAGTGAGTCAGTTTATGTTTTGCAAAGAAGTTCATTTATGTTGTTTTTCTAGATTCCACATATAAGTGATATCATAAGATACTTGTCTTTCTCTGTCTGGCTTTCCGTAAGCAGTTCTTTTTTTTTTCTCCTTTAAATATTTATTTATTTATTCATTTACTTGGCTGCGCTGGGTCTTAGTTGTAGGTTACAAGATTTTCGTTGTGGTTTGCTGAGTCCCTGGTTGCAGCAGCAGGATATAGTTCCCTGACCAGGGCTCGAATCCAGGCCCCCTGAACTGGGACGGTGAAGTCTTAACCACTGAACCACCAGGGAAGTCCCTTAGTAGTCACATCTTTCAATATATGCCTGTGGATTAGTGAGTGCCTCCCTCCCCAAAGTCACACCAACTCCAGTTATGATGACTTTTTAATACTTAGTAAATTAATAAATAGTCCATCATTGCTTTTGTTTTCATTTCTTTTATTATCATTGAACATGTCTAAAAATATTTATTGGCACTTTATATCTCTTCCTCTGTGATTCATCTATCTATCTATCTATATCTTTTGTTCATTTTTCTATTGAGCTGTTATCTTTTTCTCATTGTCTTTCAAAACCGCTCTGTGATGTATTCTTCAGATATATTCAAATATGTTTAAAGATATATTCTTCGAAATAGACATAAAATCTGTGTGTGTCCCCAAGATAAGAATCCATCCTACCTGGGGATAGGTGGTTCTTGGGGGTCAGTGGTTCTGACCAGCGATGATTGCTCTGTTCACGTTTGGAACGAAGCTCATCTCTCTCACCGTTTGTAGAGAATTTGCAGGAATTGCCCAGCCCCGAAGGCAGAGGCCGAGGTGCCCCAGCTGAGGTGTTCCTCCCTAGATGCTGGCCTCTGTTGTGTGATCTGTGTCCTTAGTAGGCATCTTCTTCTTGTGTCATCCTGATGAGATTGTCCTGGTCCAGCATATAAGATAAAGAGCAGTAAGAAACGAAAATCCCTAGGATAGCCACGCTGATAATAACGTTCACTTTTGGCCAGGCCCAAGAGTGAGCTTCATGGTCTGTAAATCACAAGGGTATGAGCTGTGGTGGAGGAAAACGTATTATCTGAGTCCTGGGGAAGTCCTAGGGGGGACATCCAGGGATCCTCTGGGGCTGATGTAGGATGGTGATTTTATGGTGATGTGGGATTGTATAAAGTATGCTTACTTTGGCCTAAAACTGTCCCTTGTTCCTCATCAGTTTCATTCACTGGCCCCCATGTACTATCGTGGATCTGCAGCAGCTGTCATAGTGTACGACATTACCAAGCAGGTAGGCACGCCCCCTTTAGAACTTTGGTGCCATTTATGGCCTCTCTCCGTTCTAGAAAGACCGAAGCAGGGACTTCACTGCCTGAGTCCTGCCTGGAGCCTGGGATGAGGTTTCATAGCACAGTGCAACAGTGGTTGCTGGGAATGAACACTAAATGCTGAGTTTATCTTGTCTATATGTAGCAAGTGGAGAAAGAGTTGGGAACCCACACAGGTATTCTTACCTGGAGAATCCCATGGACAAAAGAGCCTGGTGGGCCACAGTCCATAGAGTCACAAAGAGTCAGACACGACTGGGTGACTACACAACAACAACATGTAGCAAAGCCTTTAAAATCTATTTGCTAAATTAGACAACAGTCATCATTCATATTTAAAACTGTCTGTTTATAGGGGTAAGGTCATGCCTGCTGATACTGTTCTCCAGAATGTTCAATCTTTTTAAGAAAAGGAAAAGTATTTTTCAGTTTTGCATCTTTGGTTACTGTTGTTGTTTAGTCACTAAGTCATGTCCAACTCTTTTGCGGAAAAAAAAAAAAGAAGATATATATATATATATCTGTTTTTTCTTTTCTGATAATTCACGAACAACATTGTTTCAGTCCTATAGCTTCATCTTATTCATGTTAAGGCAGGGCTGTAATTTAAAATTAATGTTATTTGTAGAAGGAAATTACTAACATGATTATCTTACTTCATCAAGTTTATGTTTTAGAAAAGGAATCTTTTACAGCCTATGTGAGTAAAACTTAGCTAATACTAAATTTTGTGCCAAGATTGGGGTAGTATGTTCATCTGTGTGTGTGTGCTCCCTGAAAATATTTTTCTTCAGTGGGTTCTATCGGGTTTGTATTTCTGTGTGGTTGAGATATTACGTTGATGGGTCTTTCCCAAGGTTGACTACACTTTTGGTTTAGGATTCATTTCATACCTTGAAGAAATGGGTGAAAGAGCTGAAAGAACATGGTCCAGAAAACATCGTGATGGCCATCGCTGGGAACAAGTGCGATCTCTCGGACATCAGGTGAGAGGGATTTAAAAGATGTGTGTGGGGCTCATGTCCTCCACCTTGAATGTCTGTGCTTGAAACGCTGTCATACCCATGTGGTTAAGTCTGTTCTGTCATCATTTAACCCATGTCATCCACTTGTGGTCGTCAAGGTGTTATTTATTCAAGCAGAGTAGGATTGAGGGGAAATAATTTGGAAATGCAAATATGAGGGAGCACTCACTCATGAATATTACCATCAAGTCTCCTGTACAGAGCACAGTTACACTCCTGACTCTACATGTCTTTGGGCTAAATGGTTTCATTATTTTTAAAAATAAATAAATTAATTTATTTTACTTGGCCTCACCAAGAGGCTTGCAGGATCTTAGTTCCCCAACCAAGGATGGAACCTGGACCTAGCAGTGGAAGCTCGGGGTCCTAACCTGTGGACCACCAGGGAATTCCCTTATTATTATTTATTGTTACCTTTTCTGTTGTTTTTGTCATTGTTACTACCATTACCATTTTAGTAACATTTTCATATGGGAAGGAGTGTTAGAATTCTTCACATTTGCCATAACATCCTGTTCGTTTTCTTTCTAGACTTTAATTTAAAGGATGTGGCTGGGTCAGTATGAGCTCACTGTTTTGTTCCAAGATCTGAATTTGGTGCCTCATGTGTGAACACTTGGGCTTCCCCCAGAGAGACTGGAGTGTCTGCCTGGCTGTTTTTAGGCAGTCATTGTGAGTAAAGAGCAGTTAAGAAAGGAGGACCCTAAAGCTTGTGTGTGTGTGTATGTGTGTATATATACATATGTTTTTTCTTTTCTAAAAAATCATGAACAACATTGTTTCAGTCCTGTAGCTTCATCTTACTCATGTTAAGTCAAGGTTGTAGTTTAAAATTAACATTTGGATATTGAACTTCTGCTGGAGGAAGGTTTGTAGGAACCCAGACTACGTAGATGAGAGCTGTGAGTGGCTTTATCTAGTCTGATAAGCAAACTATTTTTACTAAATAAAACTGAAATAAAAAAGGAAACGGTGAATTTGCATTGTCTCCCTCCCCTGGTTAATTTAATTCTCAGCAATGCGAGTACTTGATTTCCATAAAGACCACGACCCACGCTTCAGGTTTTGCTAATCCAAACATGATGAAACCAAAGCTGATGAATAATAGAAAACAGACCTTGTGGAAACCCTGAAGGTAGTCTCTGCCAGGTTGCTCTGTTTCTTTGGGCTTTCAAAAGCTTTATATCACATTGCATCAGGTTGGTTTGTAATCACACCCATAACCACCACTTAACTGTTTGTTTTTCAGGGTACAAATCTTTAAACTCTCTAGACTTAGTTTAGGTCTCTGCCTTCTTTACTGTAATCCTGAGACAACCTGATCATCTAGAATTCCCAGCCGAATGGCTTTCACTTCTGTTGTTGGAAGGAGGTGGGGTGGGCAGATGGAGGTGGGCTCTGCTGAGAGAAAGCCTCTGCTGTCAGCCGACACCACGGATTGTGGTAAAAGTGTGACTTTGAGTGAACTAAGCCTTGAGTATCGTGGGAACACTGATGGGTGACAGTTTAAGCAGAAAATGATTTAAATGTGAATGGAATTAGGACTCTTGATTACAGGGAATTGAAACCCAGTTGAAATTAATTTCAGGAAAGAGTGGAATTTGTTGCAAGATACTTATGGCTCAGACAGTAAAGAATCCACCTGCAATGCAGGAAACTTGGATTCGATCCCTGGTCGGGAAGATCCCCTGGAGGAGGACAGGGCAATCCAATCCAGTATTCTTGTCTGGAGAATTCCATGGACACAGGAGCCTGGTGGGTTATAGTCCATGGGGTCTCAGACAGTTGAGCATGACTAAGTGACTAACACTTTCAGTTTTCACTGGTATTTATATGGTGAAAAAACAGAGGTGCCTTTAGCTCTGGTATTTGGTTTGTTCCATTTTTGGTCTCTAGAAAGATCCTGGCCCGATGCTCTGTTTCTAAATTGCCGTAGAAGGATTGCCCCACATCATGACATTTGTGGCCAAGGAAGAGGATGTGATTGGTGTGTGATTTACATAAATATAAAACTCTGGAAGACAGTTGGGCCATTTCTTTTAAAACCAAGTGTGAAATTATTGTGTGTTTAGCAATCACACTCTTGGGGCATTTATCCCAGAGAAATGAAGATGTGGGTTCACAGAAAACTGGCACATGAGTGTTCACAGAAGCCTCGTCAGTGGCAGAATCAGTCCAGCTGTCCTTCAGTGGACACACAGCAGGCGTGTCACACTGTAGAATACTACTCAGCAATGTAAAGAAACAGAACAGATGCAAGCCACCTGGATGAACCTTCAGGGAAATACAGCTGAGCGAGTAAAGCCAGTACCAAGGGTTTCATGGTGTATGATTCTACTTGTTTAATGTTTGGGGAGTGAAGCCATTTTTGAAAGAGAGAGGGATTAGTGGTTATGGTCAGGATGATGCGTGGGGGGCCGGGGGAGGAAGGGCAGCATGGACATACTTGTGATGCTAGAATTTGTCACCTCTCTGTGGGGGGGACACACAAATCCACACTGGTGATAAAACTGTGCAGAACTTAATTCACACAGAGGAACACCAGTAAAACCAGGGGAATCTGCATGAGATAGAGTGTGGGTGTCAGGATTCTGGGTGATCTTATAGTTTTGCAAAATGGTACCATTTGGGAAAACAGGGCAATGTGTATAAGGACTCTCGGTATTATTTCTTGTAACTCTGTGTGAATCCACAGTACTCCAGTGAAAATTTCCACAAAAACTGGATTTAGATTTCAAAAAATTAAGTAAATCTTAGGCAGTGGTGTGTGTGTGGATATGTATATGTGCACATACATGAATGCATATTATATATGTTATATATGCATATTATATATACAATGTACTAAAGCTTTGTAAACACACTGAGCCAAAGAATGAATTTAACCACTCCCTTTGCCCCCTCCTCGTCCCACCACACACACACACACACATGCTGTACAAAAGAACAACAGGAGAACTATATAAAAACTCCCATTTAGGAAAACCTGGAGGGGGAAGCCTGGTGGACTGGTCCTTGCCCAAAGGATAAACTTTCTCCCTCTAGACAGAAATAGTCTGGTAAGTGATAGGCCTGTGAACCTAGCGGGCACCTGCTGTTGATTCCCGTCCATGGCAGTAGAGTCGAGTTCTTGGTCAGCCAGTCCAGCTGCTCTGGATTCCGCCTGCTGGTACGACTTTTCTGGGGCATTAGCCAAGTATCTATACTCGAGACCTTATTTAGAGCTTGACCTTCTTTTACTTGAATCCAAAGTACTTGGCTTCTTCTGTAATTGCCAGAGACTATAGTTTGGTTTTCACTGGGGGTTGGAGAAGGAGCATGTATAGATTTGGGGTGTGTGTGTGTGTGTGTGTGTGTGTGTGTGTAGGGGGAACCAGGCTCATCTAACAGACTTGGGTTGGTTGTGTAAGCCTCTTAATCCTTGTACCGAGCTATGCCTGGCATAGTTTGAAAGTGCCCTGGAATTGAAATGGGATTAACTCCCTGACTCGACTCAGCCCACTGGAGGCACTATGGGAAGTACAAGGAAAGAGAAGAAAGTGTCTCCTTAGAGCTCTTTCCTTTGGGGAGCCAAGGGGACCACAGAGTGGGAGAGCAAGAAGGTGCCTAGTGAGCAATAGAAACTGTTAATGCAGTTCCACGTTCGGGTGCAAGGAGGACAAAGGGATTCGGGAACAGGAAAGCCCACAGTCACGGAGGTGATGGGGAGGGCTTGTGATACCACGTGTCACACACTGGGCTGTTCAGGAGGAGCTGGCTAGGAGGCGACTCCGGGAAGGGAAGACAGTGGACAGAGGCGTGCATGTGGGAGGGCCTTTGACAGGTCTGCACTTGGGTATGGGGAGAAGATGGTGGGTGGTACGTGGACAGTTTGTAAACAGCTTACAAGTGTGTGGAGTGTTTGGGTTGATGTGCGTGGCCCGGGTGGCAATCCCCTGGGGTCCTACTGCCTGCTTGTGTCTCTCATACCCGGGGCTCCATCGTCCATCAATCAGGACTCTGTCTTCTCCTGAGCCTCTGTGGCCTCAGCTTCTTCTCAATGTAGAGCTTCGTGGAGTCACCAATAACTAAAGCTGGGGAGCTTACCTGCCAGCCTCAGGGCAGGCATGGGGGCCACTAACGTTCCTGCAGTTTCCTGTGTAACAGCCAGACCAAGGGCCTGGGCTGACGCCTGGATGGTGCAGGCTCGGCCCCACTGTGCAGCTGCCCGAAACACACACCAGCCCCATCAGAAGTCACCAGGCACCAGTGGTTTCAAGTTTGGGGAGAATGTCAAGGGCTTTAACAGATGAGTTTTTGACTAAGAATAAACAAATTGTTTTCACTTCTTACATGTGACTTTAAAAGCTTATTCCAGTCTTCACAGTGGGCCAAAAATGGTCTAAGTGTTTCTTTCAATGTATACAGACCAAATGATAGACCTTTAGATGTTGGGTGATAAAAATCCAGTTTATTCCAAATATCGAAAAGCACAAAAGAGAGTGAATGTCAAAAACCACTATTGTACAAGATGTGGAAATATGCTGCAAGTTTTAAAACCCACCCAGGGAATTCCCTGGCAGTCCATTAGTTAAGACTGAATTTTCACTGCCCCGGGTTCAATCCCTGGTTGAAGAACTAAAATCCCGAAAACCTCGAGGCTCAAGATAAACAAACAAGTTAAAATGGTCTAAGTGTTTCTTTCAATGTATACAGACCAAATGATAGACCTTTAGATGTTGGGTGATAAAAATCCAGTTTATTCCAAATATCGAAAAGCACAAAAGAGAGTGAATGTCAAAAACCACTATTGTACAAGATGTGGAAATATGCTGCAAGTTTTAAAACCCACCCAGGGAATTCCCTGGCAGTCCATTAGTTAAGACTGAATTTTCACTGCCCCGGGTTCAATCCCTGGTTGAAGAACTAAAATCCCGAAAACCTCGAGGCTCAAGATAAACAAACAAGTAAAGGTCCGTCTAGTCAAGGCTATGGTTTTTCCAGTGGTCATGTATGGATGTAAGAGTTGGACTATAAAGAAAGCTGAGCGCTAAAGAATTGATGCTTTTGAACTGTGGTGTTGGAGAAGACTCTTGAGAGCCCCTTGCACTGCAAGGAGATCCAACCAGTCCATCCTAAAGGAGATCAGTCCTGGGTGTTCATTGAAAGGACTGATGTTGAAGCTGAAACTCCAATACATTGGCCACCTGATGTGAAGAGCTGAGTCATTTGAAAAGACACTGCTGCTGGGAAAGATTGAGGGCAGGAGGAGAAGGGAATGACAGAGGATGAGATGGTTGGATGGCATCACCAACTCGATGGACATGGGTTGGGGTGAATTCCGGGAGTTGATGACAGACAGGGAGGCCTGGCGTGCTGCGATTCATGGGGTTGCAAGGAGTCGGACACGACTGAGCGACTGAACTGAACTGAAAGAGTGAATAAATCAACGCACCCAGCATTTTCCTTATGTGAAATAAGGAGGTGTCGAGTCTGCCCTTGTTACAGTGTGTGCTCTGAGCCCTGAGATGCATGATTTTCTGTGCTGTGTGGGGGTCGAGCCTGCATCCCTCATCCAAGCAGGAGGAAGGAACTGATGCTTGTCCTCCCCAGACAATGATCTGGGATTGCTTTCCATTTTGGTTATAAAGTACTCTTAATGAAGAGACAGGAGGAGGGGGCAGCAGAGGAGGAGACGGTTGGATGGCATCACCAACTCAATGGACATGAGTTTGAACAAACTCCAGGAGATAGTGAAGGACGTGGAAGCCTGGTGTGCTGCAGTCCCTGGGGTTGCAGAGTCCAGCACAACTTAGAGACTGAACAATAGCAAGAACTTAATGAAGAGTCTGTAAAACATTTGCGTGTATCTTAAAGAATCATATGAATTTTAAAGAACAAAATGAACAGCTCTGAACCTACGAGTGCGCCTCCCTCTCCAATCACATCCCCTTCTCTCCCCGCACAAGTCTCTGCTGCCGACTTCTGCGATAGCCTTCGCTTTTTTCCTTTGTACTTTGCCACCCATGTTTGCCTTTCTAAACCATAGCCTCAGGCTTGCCTGCTTTTGAACTTTGCACAAATAAAATAACCTTTGTGTCTTAGACGATGTCTTGTCTCTCACCTCGGGAGATTCCTGACAAAAGTTAACTATACTTTGCCCGTTTCCAGCACACGGTTCTGTTTGAACTGAGTGTAACACAGCTTGTCTCCTCATCCTGCAGTGGTGGGTATTTGTGTGACTTCTGGCTTGTTGCTACTATGAACACTGCTTCTTGAATATTCCTGTGCGTCTCTTAGTGCCGAGTGTAAGCATTCGTCTGGGCTCGAGTGTGTGAGAGCCTAATTGCTGAGTCGTGAGCTGTTTTACCGAGGTGACACCAGGGTTCTCCAAAGGGGACACAGGCTGTGCAGGAGACACCCAGTGCTTTCTGCTGTTAGTGCTGTAAGATGCCAGGGCGAGGAAGAGAGCCGATAAGAATTTCAGTTTGCTTTTCCCCAGTTACCAGCCAAGTCGGCACGTTTTTATTTATTGGCCATTGAGATTTCTCTTTGTGTGAAGAGCCTGTTCAAGTCTTTGCCATTCTTTTCTGCTGGGATGTTTACCTTAATGTTACTTATTCATAGCATGTGGTGGCTCAGTGGTAAAGAATCCACCCACCAATGAAGACAAGGGTTTCATTCATGGGTTGGGAAGATCCCCTGGAGAAGAGAATGGCAACCCACTTCAATTTTCTTGTCTGGAGAATCCCATGGACAGAGGAGCCTGGGGGGCTACAGTCCATGGGGTCACAAAGAGTCAGACATGAGTGAGTGGCTGAACAACATTTGTCTATCTATCTGTTATCTATCGTTGATAGTATATGCTGAAATATCTTCTTCAAATTTATGTCTTATATTTTCACTGTCTTTATATTTTTATATCATCAGAAGTCTATAATTCCTACCTAAGAGGATTAATCAATTTTTTTCCTTTATACCTTTTTTGGCATGGAGGGTGGAGGGAGGATGAGTCATTTAAGAAATCTTTCCACACCCCTAAGATCAAGAAGATATTCCCTGTGTTGATTATCTTTGAAAAGCTTTGCAGTTTTGTTTTCCTGTCTGTCCTTAAGTCACTTGGCCTCGATTTTGTATACGCTGCCTACATTCCCCTATGTAGATGTCCATGTGTCTCCACACTGCTGGTTGTAAAGTCCGTTCTCTCCCCTGTGCAGTCGTTCCAGTTCAGTTCAGTCACTCAGTCGTGTCCGACTCTTTGAGACCCCATGAATCGCAGCATGCCAGGCCTCTCTGTCCGTCACCATCTCCCGTAGTTCACTCAGACTCACGTTCATCGAGTCCGTGATGCCATCCAGCCATCTCATCCTCTGTCGTCCCCTTTCCTCCTGCCCCCAATCTCTCCCAGCTCAGAGTCTTTTCCAATGAGTCAACTCTTTGCATGAGGTGGCCAAAGTACTGGAGTTTCAGCTTTAGCATCATTCCTTCCAAAGAAATCCCAGGGCTGATCTCCTTCAAAATGGACTGGTTGGATCTCCTTGCAGTCCAAGGGACTCTCAAGAGTCTTCTCCAACACCACAGTTCAAAAGCATCAATTCTTTGGCACTCAGCCTTCTTCACAGTCCAACTCTCACATCCATACATGACCACAGGAAAAACCATAGCCTTGACTAGATGGACCTTAGTCAGCAAAGTAATGTGTCTGCTTTTGAATATGCTATCTAGGTTGGTCATAACTTTGCTTCCAAAGAGTAAGCGTCTTTTAAAAAATTTCATGGCTGCAGTCACCATCTGCAGTGATTTTGGAGCCCAAAAAAATAAAGTCTGACACTGTTTCCCCATCCATTTCCCATGAATTGATGGGACCAGATGCCATGATCTTCGTTTTCTGAATGTTGAGCTTTAAGCCAACTTTTTCACTCTCCTCTTTCACTTTCATCAAGAGGCTCTTTAGTTCCTCTTCACTTTCTGCCATAAGGGTGGTGTCATCTGCATATCTGAGATTATTGATATTTCTCCCGGCAATCTTGATTCCAGCTTGTGTTTCTTCCAGTCCAGCATTTCTCATGATGTACTCTGCATAGAAGTTAAATAAGCAGGGTGATAATATACAGCCTTGACGTACTCCTTTTCCTATTTGGAACCAGTCTGTTGTTCCATGCCCAGTTCTAACTGTTGCTTCCTGACCTGCATACAGATTTCTCAAGAGGCAGGTCAGGTGGTCTGGTATTCCCATCTCTTTCAGAATTTTCCACAGTTTACTGTGATCCACACAGTCAAAGGCTTTGGCATAGTCAATAAAGCAGAAATAGATGTTNTCCTTTTCCTATTTGGAACCAGTCTGTTGTTCCATGTCCAGTTCTAACTGTTGCTTCCTGACCTGCATACAGATTTCTCAAGAGGCAGGTCAGATGGTCTGGTATTCCCATCTCTTTCAGAATTTTCCACAGTTCATTGTGATCCACACAGTCAAAGGCTTTGGCATAGTCAATAAAGCAGAAATAGATGTTTTTCTGGAACTCTCTTGCTTTTTCCATGATCCAGTGGATGTTGGCAATTTGATCTCTGGTTCCTCTGCCTTTTCTAAAACCAGCTTGAACATCTGGAAGTTCACGGTTCATGTATTGCTGAAGCCTGGCTCGGAGAATTTTGAGCATTACTTTACTATACACACATAACAGAATCATTTTGCTGTATGTACCTGAAACTAACAACAATATTGTAAATCAACTGTACTTCATTTTTCTAAAAACATCCTATTGCTGTTTACTACAAAATCAGCATGCTGTTCTGGCTGTCTCTGCATGCAAAAGCATCACTCCCTGGAAAGTAAAAAAAAACTGTAGTGAAGAAAATGGTATTCAGCAAGTAGATACCTCTTTCATACATGAAGACCATGGAAGAATGGATCTGAACATACAAAACTTTGCAGAGTTGTTGGTTTTTGTTTTTTTTTTAATGTATAGTTGGCTTAAAATGTGGTATTAGCTTCACCACAGCAAAGTGACTCAGCTATATGTATATGTATCCCCTCCTATTTTTTTCTTTTAAGATTTTTTTCCCTATGGAGGCTCATATAATTTGCAGAGTTTAAAAGAGTCTATGAAAAGCTTTGTTGAATTTGCATAATGTCTCACTGGTTAGGGATTTAAGTTAAGGTCACTACCTGGGTCTGTTTTGTCTCCTTCACTCTCCAGGCTTGTGGGTGAGGCCACTGATAGTGTTTCAGCTACATTTCATAGAATTTGAAAAGCTTCAACAAAGGTAAATTTGGGAAGAGTTTTCTCTGTGTCTAAGTAGAACATTGATGGGGTCGTGGTTACTTACATGATATCACTGATGAAGAAAAGGATCAAATATTTTAGACACGTTTACAGTTTTATTTTCTAAATGAAGAAATCAACTGATAGGTTTTATAAGAGATCTTTGCAACTTGGGAAATTTCAGTGATCTCAGTAATAGCAAACCGAGCAAGATAAGAATCTGGTTTCTTTTTCTCATCCTGTTCTAATCTACTTATAGTAAACACCTAACACCTCCTTTCTATAATTTAAGAGATTATAGGAAAATGACCTTCAGTGAACTGGGCTCATGGATTCAGCTCACTCACCCCTGGATCTCATCTTACCAATAACATTCTCATCGATAAACCCACCTTTAATGCTATTATCTCTGATATCCTTCCTGCACATTGGATTCATTTTCATTTATTTTCACCCATGATTTATAATCATTTCAACAAGAGAGAGTAGTCTTGTCAGACTCTATTTGATTATGTTTTGCAAATAAAATTGGGCCAGTACTAAAGCTAGCATTAATCACAAGTTCAGATAAATGGAAACTGTGCTATAAGAACGTTGACACATTATTTGCAGTTGGACTGGAACATTCTGTTTCATGACACAGGACATAAATGCAAAGGCAAAGGTTCTCAAAGGTCAGATTGGAAAGGCCATTTTTAATGGAAAATATATTTTAGTTATCAGAGAATAGCTTCAATAAATGACTATGTTAATTTTTCAAGTTTCTAGCAACTTGATTCTAGTGCTTTGCCTTTGCTTTTACCACACATTTAAATGGTTAACAACAGTGACTTATATCCTTTATTTTTCTCCATTAATTATGTGATTTTCCTGATAGAGTCTATCTTGCCTGACATGTTCTATCCTTTCCACTCATTTCTTGTGAATATCCTAACTGCATTTTTCGTGTCTTTTCTAATGTTTTACTTTCGTGTTTATTTACTTTTTTTTTTTTTTTAACCAAGTAGTGATGTTGGGCCCACTGGAGACTTATTTCATCATAAATGTCTTACTCTCAAAAGTCATAGTCTTCCTTCTTAGGTGAACAGCTTAAAGTCAGTGGTGACCCACTGTACAACTTTCATGGGTCAGATGGTCTGTGGTCCTGCACAGTTTCCTGTGCCTGTACTTCTCCAGTAGGCTTGATTCATTATCCCCTTTTTTGTTTCCTAAAAAAAATTAAATGAAAGGTCTTTTGTCCCTTAAATCCTAGTGATGTGCTAATCTTGCTGCATTTCAAAGGGCTGTGGTTTCAGTACCAAGCTCTAACTTTGGCCTGATTTGTGAGTTTGATTGTATCAGCTAACTACTTGCAGTTTCCTCTGTGTAGAAGTCAAAGAGATTCTTAAGCAGTTTCCCCCATGACAGTGGTAGAGGGAGATTTTTGCTCCTTTTGAGATTCTATGGTGATCAAGACTAGACCCAGAAAAATTAGAGTTTAGATGAAATTTGTTATAAGTCATGTATTTTACACTTTTATTCCTAGGCAAGAGCCCTTTGCCTAGACTTCTTAAAACTCAGTAAATTTGGCATACCAACTGCTCCAAAGGCAGGGCTCCTGGCATAGCAGCTCTGCATTCACTGGGCCAGTGTTCCACACCATTCCTTTCTCTGTCAATATTTATTTGTCATGGGCCTCCTTTGCTTTTAGCTAGTGTGTTTTTGTAAACTAATATGCTAGAGATATGTATGTTCAAGATGTTAATGATGTGGAAATATCACAGACCGTTTCTGCCAGCCCCAATTTAATTTTCTCACCATCTGCTTGTTACAGATATTCATAGCTGGAAATATTGATCACTCCAACTGCAGACCTTTTCCAACTCTGATTTCTGAGCCAATCTGTGATGAGGTTGGAAAGCGCTGTTATTTCATTTTGAAATGAAAGTGGGTGGAAAGTTTCTGTTGTGATGTCCGTAGTTAAGATGGAATTTTCATGGTTGCAAGTGTCAGGAACCCCATTTTGAATATGAAGTAGCTCAGGCAAACAGGATGATAATTGAAGTATCTTGGGAGTACCTCAAGTGATAAAGGGAAATGCTGAACAATCTAACCCTTTGAAGGCCAACTAAGCTTAAGCTAGGCCTCAGAATGTTTGTAAACTATGAAGTTGCTTTAGACCAGGAATACCTCCAAATTGAGGCAATGGCTGCCACTAACTGGGAAGGTTCTATTCAACAATTCGAAACGTAGCCCCTCTTCTAGTTTCTTCCTGTCTCTGTTTTCTCCTCCTATGTGTTTTGCTTTCAATTGGATTTTTAGAAGCAGAAAGCCAGGACAATATATTTGATGGGAACTCAAAGTTAGATCAGGCACATAATCTTATTTTATCATTTTCTCAGGTGATATGGAAGATCAGGATACATACGTTTACAACCTGCTCTACAGTTTTGTTATTTTCTTTGTGAAAATTAGGTAATTTTTACTTAGAGAAATATTTGCCTTTTTTCTTTATCACTGTCAGGTTTTAAATTCTGTCTCATCTTGATCTGGTATCTTGTTTATGATTCTCTAGCTGTTCCTCTTGCAATGCTGTTTTGCCCAGGCTCTTGGCTGAGACAGTGAGATCTTAACACACCAAAGACAGTGTACAGAACTATTATAAGCAGCCTGGTTTGTGTGGGAGTTTGTTCCATTCTCCTAGCCTGGGGTTTCTTTTCTCACATTCTGTTTAAGCAAGGTTGAGGTGTATTTGCCTCCCCCACATGAAAGAGTGAGCAGGTAATACAGAGTGAAGTGATTAGTAATGTTTACAATCAATTGCAGCAAGAGGGTGCATGTGTGCAAGAAGGCAGGGAAGCTGGGGCAGAGTGGGGTAAGAATTCAGGTGTCCCTGTGGGGCTGGAGGCGTCTGTGGTGATCTCCGGACGCACTTGTCCCTCTTCTGACTGGCTGTCTCACCATGAGACAACAGCTGATTCCTGAGGAAACTGAAGCCTTTTCAGAGCATAATGGCTGCATCATGAAATTACATGATTCTGTTCAATCCTGGAAGCCACGGTCTTTAATAAAACAACTATCTTATAGGTGGTTACATGTTAGAATTTATCCTTTACATCTTTCAATGAATTGTTCTTCACCTTGCATAGACAATGAAAACTTCTGAGAAGACCTAAGACTCCCCCCAACCCCTTTATACAGATTTCCCCCTGATGTGGGAAAAAGACAATGGATTAATCCCAGGAATACCAGAGAGAAAGTCCACCTTTCAGTTCTCTATTTATAAGCAGAGTTGTTTTACACAGTAGATCACTTCAGAACTAACAGTGAAAGAGATTTGCAGTGTTGATGGGTTTCTTTTTTTTTTCATTTCCTGGCAGAAACCATACCCAAGAATCAAATCAAATGTGAGTCAGTCACAGAAAGCAGGTCTGGGCCACCGAGAATGTGTCTGAAACCCGAGGGGCACCTGTCTGCAGAGCTGCTATAGGATGAGGACACGGACATGTGTGTCTGAGATCTCATAGACAACATCAAGTGTCCATGATTATATCAAATTAAAGTCTATTTTTGGAGAAGGCAATGGCACCCCATTCCAGTACTCTTGCCTGGCAAACCCCATGGATGGAGGAGCCTGGTAGGCTGCAGTCCCTGGGATTGCAAAGAGATGGACACGACTTCATTTTCACTTTCATGCATTGGAGAAGGAAATGGCAACCTACTCCAGTGTTCTTGCCTGGAGAATCCCAGGGACAAGGGAGCCTAGTGGGTGCCGTCTATGGGGTCGCACAGAGTTGGACACGGCTGAAGACTTAGCAGCAGCAAAGTCTATTTTAGCCACAGCCTAACTGTGGCAGTAATTGGTATTAGCTAATGATTAAACTGTGCCAAACATTATGGAGTAAACAGGCCATTATCCAGATTTGTTTGTTCCTTCTCAGAAACACTGTTCACTCCCCCTTTTCTACTTGTTTAGTTTGACTTTTCCCCCTAAAAACCCTTGCATTTTTGTTCTTAAACACTCTTTTCTTCCCTTTTCCTTCTCCCCTGTACTCCCCTCTTTATCTTCCCAAGTTCATTGGCTTCTGAATGTGCAGATGAACTATGGTTGCCTGATTTCACTGTGAAACCTTTACCTTTATTCATTTTCTTTGTGAAATTACAAGATAGGGCAGAACATGTCATTGGTTAATTAAAAATTTAGGGCTTATTTGGGCTCTGTCTCCAAAACTCCTATAGAATCTATAGTTTTGTAGTCATAGTCTATAAACAACACAGATTTCTTCTAGGCAAACTTTTTTCTTGTATGTGTGTGTGTGTCTGTTAGTCGCTCAGTTGTGTCTGGCTCTTTGGGACC
Source organism: Aepyceros melampus (assembly GCA_006408695.1). Classification (NCBI taxonomy): domain Eukaryota; kingdom Metazoa; phylum Chordata; class Mammalia; order Artiodactyla; family Bovidae; genus Aepyceros; species Aepyceros melampus. The sequence continues at coordinate 113,023 of SJXQ01011817.1, read as the reverse complement.
CCATAGACTGTAGCCCATCAGGCAAGAATACTGGAGTGGGTTGCCATTTCCTACTCCAGGGGATCTTCTGACCCAGGGATGGATCTGGGTCTCCAGCATTGCAGGCAGATTTTTTACCATCTGAACCACCAGGGATAAAAAATAAGAATGAATCTGTTTTGCTCAAATGTCCAGAACAATGCCTGGCACATATGAGACACCAAAAACAGCTTGCTGAGTAAGGCATAAAGGGCTGAGATTTGCACTCATTTCTTCAACTATTCAACAAATACTTACTGAGTGCTTATTACACGTTCGTTACTCTGGTAAGTATTAAGGAATACAGGGATGAATCTTATTTGGGAGAGAGACAAATAAGTGGGAAATTTCAAAACTTGCATACAACATAGGGTTAAGCTCAACCTGGGGACGCATGTAAAGTGGCACCTAACCCAGTATCAGCAGGGTCATGAAACATGTGATCACTCAACAAATAACATTTATCATGTGCCACCTATTGTTCCAGGCACTTTTGAGAGAGGCCAGACTCTTTGTCCTTTGTCCCTGTCCTTCTGCCATCACCAGCTGCCATCTTGCCACCATGAGCTTTCAAAGGATGAAAGCCAGCGGTGAGGATGGTGAGGATGGTGAGGCAGAAACACAGAGGGGCCTGAGGTTCCAACACAGCCACAAGCTACAGTGCCAGCCTGGGCAACAACCCTCCGCGTCTCTTGACTCACCGCCTTATATTATGCTCTCTGTTCTGATCATTTTAAAGGATATAGTCTGTGTGATTTTTTTTGCTATTGCTGTTTTAGTTTATTTTTATATTCCTCCTGATTCATTTGAAGGTTTTCTTTTTTTTAGTCCAACTGGTTGTCTTTATAACTATGACTTTACATTACATACCTTAACCTTTACTGCTTGAAATGGTGTCTGTTACTATAAATTATCATCCTGGTGGTAAATTCTATTTGCTCCACCTCTGCCCTTTCCCTCTACAATGCAGTGTTGGCATATGATATTTTCTCATATTCACTCCTAATACTTTCAAATATTTTTTACCAGTGAAAGAGAAGAAAATCAGCATATCTCCAGTTGCCTTCACCCTTTCCAACTTTTGTTATTGGAGCATCAGTCCCTGGGTGCTGGAGATGTGAGGGAAGAGTGAAGTCATATGGCTCCAGCCTTTCTGGAGGGAGTTCATGCTCCAGAGAGATGAGGCGATGAAAAGACTCCCCCATTTTTTTCAGATTGCTTTCATCAGCAATTGTGTGCTGTAGGCTTCTTTTCACAGAGCCATAGGGACAGCTTCACATGCAGAGTGCTGGAGGTTTCATTCGGCTTTTCAAGACCAGGTGCCCAACCTCCTGGGCAGCAGAAGCACAAACCAGGTGTCCTACATGGGAGACTGGTCATATGCTTGGGCCTTCTCTAGATTCTAATCCACTATGTCAGCCTATTTTGAAGCTCTGCTAGTATCTTCTCCACTTTGGAGTTTTCTATGCTTGGTCTAAGACCCTCCCCTCTGCCTGTGCCTGGCTGTGGCAGAGAAAATGGCCAGTCATCTCAGCCCACCTATGAAGGCTCTTCTCTCTCTACTTTTTCATTCATCCAGTCCTCTTGCTTCTACAACCATACAGCATCTTTAAAAATATGACAAGGAATTCCCTGGTGGTCCAGGGCTTAAGAATCCATGTTTCCAGTGCAGGGAGGCCTGGTTTGATCTATGGTTGGGGAACTAAGATCCCACAAGCCTTGTGGTGCAGCCAAAATAAACATAAAAATATGACATTCTTTGAAATTACTGTCTTGAAAAGATATCTGTACCCCCATGTTCATGCTGGGGTTCCCAGGTGGCACTAGTGGTAAAGAACCCACCTGCCAATTTCAGCAACATAGAGACATGGGTTCAATCCCTGGCTCGGGAAGATCCCCTGGAGGAGGGCATGGCAACCCATTCCAGTATTCTTGCCTGGAGAATTCCATGGACAGAGAAGCCTGGCAGGCTACAGTCCATTGGGTCACAAAGAATTGAACACGGCTAAAGCAACTGAGCATGCATGCAGTCTCTTATAAGCAGAATCTAAAAAAAACACACAACTCATAGATACAGAGGACAGATTGGTGGTTGACAGAGTTGGGGGGGGTGTGTGTGGAGGAAATGGGTGAAGGAGGTCAAAGGTACAAACTCCCAGCTGCTAAGTCCCAGGGATATGAGGCACAGCATAGTGCCTGCAGTTAGCAGTACTCTATTGTATATTTGAAAGTTGCTTGGAGACTAGATATTAAAAGTTCTCATCACAAGAAAAACTTCTTTAACTGTGTGAGGTGATGGCTGTTGACTGAGCTTATTGCGGGGACCACTTGGCAATATATGCGCGTGTTGATCACTCTGGTGCCCATCTACAACTGGTTCAGTCTTATGTGCCACTTACATTTCAGTACTCAGGGCAGGGAGAAACAAAAGATTTCATTAGTAAAACTTTAAAAAAGTACTTACACAGAAATATTACGCTTTGGGTATTTTTCTGCTTGCGTTTTCCTAGTTGTTGCCCCAGGAGCTGTATCCTAGCACTCCCTGTGATACTCTGCTCCAAGGCAGTCTTCTGAGCTGTTAAGGCTTTAGTGAATATGTGGGTGTTACCAGGATTCTGAAATGAACGGGCCTTTCTCTGGAGCCTCAGGCAGAAGCTCATGGGGCACTGCTGCTGCTTCACAGGTTTCCAAGGCCAGAGCACCTTTCCCATCAGGTTATTTTGAAAGATATTTCCAGTAGTCATGTATGGATATGAGAGTTGGACTATAAAGAAAGCTGAGCGCCAAAGAATTGATGCTTTGGGGCTGTGATGTTAGAGAAGACTCTTCAGAGTCCCTTGGACCGCAAGGAGATCCAACCAGTCCATCCTAAAGGAAATCAGTCCTGAATATTCATTGGAATAAGACTGATGCTGAAGCTGAAACTCCGATACTTTGGCCACCTGATGCGAAGAACTGACTCATTGGAAAAGACCCTGATGCTGGGAAAGATTGAAAGTGGGAAGAAGGGGAAGACCGAGGATGAGATGGTTGGATGGCATCACCAACTCAATGGACATGAGTTTGGGTAAACTCCGGGAGTTGGTGATGCACAAGGAGGCCTGGTGTGCTGCAGTCCATGGGGTCACAGTTGACTCAACTGAGCAACAGAACTGATACCTGCAATCATACCACTTGCAGTGTCTTTTAAAATGTGAAAATAATAGCTTTTCAAAATTTACTGAACATATGTTAAAAAAAAGAAGCAAACAAAGATTCTAGAGAGGTCAAAGCAGGCATCACACCAAGCTTACTGTTCTGTCCACGTGCTAAGGACCTGAGTCTGTGGGTCTGGTTGCTGCAGCTCGCTTCTACTTAGACACCTCCCCGCCTGCATCCCAGCTCCCAAGAACATAGATGCTACTGAGCACTCTGATTAGGTGGTTGTATCACTTAATCTTTAAAGCAATTCATGGGGTCTATGTAATTATTTCCATTTTATATAAGAAGATGGAGGCTCGGGGAGATTACATAACCCTCCCACAATCACATAGCCGATCCACGTGGTTAAGACCATGAGAAGGAAGAGAATCCTTCTCCACCCACTGCACATGCCTTGCCTGTTTCTGTTCTCTGTGCCAAGGACCAGCCGTCTTGTTGGTCTGGAGACCCATCTTGCCCCCCTTTGGTGGTGGTCTGTTCTGTGGTGTCTGCCCCTAGCCATCTGCCACTCACTTCGTCTCTGGGATCTCTGCAGGCTGGGCACGGCCCTCCTCTGCAGACCTGCCCTCGCTGGGGAAAACCTCCTCGCTCCCTCTGCTCCACTTTCATTTCTATTCCTTCCCCTTCTGAAGGAAAGTCACACACACCCACAAACCCATGCACACACATTAATGCTTCTAAAAGGAAAAAATCAAAATCTCCCATCTAAAGTCACTTTTCCCTCTTTTTTGTTTTTTCTTCTCCTTTTTGTTCTCAGTGGGAGGGTATTTTACGTCCCAGTTCAAGTTTCTCTGTTGATCTATACAATTTTAAGCTTCTAAACCTTGTAATTTTCTTTTCAGGAATTGTGATGACTGGGACACACAGACACACATACTCTATTTTCTCCCTTGAGGTTTAGTCTTAATGGTATAATATGACATTATCACTGTTGTGTTTTCCATTGTGGATTTGTAGTTTTCATCTTGAAAAGTTTAATTTGTGTCTTTTAAAACCTGTATCTTTCCTTGACATCTTCAGTCTTCTAACCTCTGGACCATATTTGATGCAGTTATGATGACTGTTTCAGTGTTCTTGTATATTGGTGGTGTTATTTGTATCATTTGTGGAGAAGTTGCAGCTGACTGAGTTTTTTCATCATGATGGATTGTGTCTTCCAGGCTTCTTGCTTACCTGGCAGTTTTTGGTAAGATGCTAGAGTTAATGATTTTACCTCTTTTGGTGCCACATATGTTTCATTCTTATAAATATTCTACTTGTTGTTGTTGTAGTTGCTAAGTTGTGTCTGACTCTTGTGACCCCATGGACTGTAGCCCACCTGGCTCCTCTGTCCATGGGATTTCCCAGGCAAGAATACTGCAGAGGGTTGCCATTTCCTTCTCCAAGGGATCTTTCTGACCCAGGGATCGAGCTAGCGTTTCCTGCTTGGCAGACAGATTCTTTACCACTGAGCCATCTGGGAAGCCCCATAAATATTCTTAGTTAAGTTACTTGAAAACATTTTCATTTTTCCAGGTCAAGCTTTCTTAGGTGGGGTCAAAGCAATGACTTGTCACAGGTTTATTTTTTCCTGCGTCTAAGACGAGGACTTTTGTGGTCCTCTACCAAATATTCTTTGAGTTTTAAGGCTTCTGCTCTGGCTCTTGGGATTCTTTCTGTCCCTGTGTGATCTCTAAGTATTGTTGTGCATGCTCAGTTGCTTGGTCATGTCTGACTCTCTGCGACACCAAGAACTGTAGCCCATCAGATAATCCTCTTGTGCATGGGATTCTCCAAACAAGAATACTAGACTGGGTTGCCATTTCCTCCTCCAGGGGATCATCCTGACCCAGGGGTGGAAGACATGTCTCCTGCAATGGCAGATAGGTTTTTTACCACTACACCATCTGAGAAGCAGAGAAGGCAATGGCACCCCACTCCAGTACTCTTGCCTGGAAAATCCCATGGACGGGGTAGCCTGGTAGGCTGCAGTCTGGGGGTTATGAAGAGTCGGACATAACTGAGTGACTTCACTTTCACTTTTCACTTTCATGCACTGGAGAAGGAAATGGCAACCCACTCCAGTGTTCTTGCCTGGAGAGTCCCAGGGATGGGGGAGCCTGGTGGGCTGCCGTCTATGGGATCGCACAGAGTTGGACACGACTGAAGTGACTTAGCAGCAGCAGTACCTGAGAAGCCCCCTTGAGGATTGTTAACAATACACTTATCCTTTTAAGTGATTCTTTCCTTGGCCTCTGGTAGTTCCATCACAGATTAGCACTTATCAGTATTCAATTGACATGGAACCCTCAGCAACCTTGAAAGTCATGTTTCTGTTCAGCTCATTCTTTTCTGGCTTTTCCCTGCTGCCCCTAACCTCCCTGGTCTCCCTGAGCTCCCAGTGTTGCCTCCTCCACTTGGGGAGATGGCTGAGCCCTGCCCTGGGCCCCTCCAGCCAAGCAGGGCACTCACCCCAGCAGCCCCCTGTGCCTTCACGAGGCACCTCATCCCCTAACTCCAGGGGTCGCTGTTCTTTATTGTCTGATGTCTTGAGAGCCCTGGAATAGTAGGTAGGCCTTTAGATAAAGAAGTCCCAGCTTGGTGACATCCTTAAACCCACTGACCTTATGTTTTGTGTCATTTTTATGTGGATGTGAGTGTTACCTAGTCTGAACTCCTTACTATGATGTTACATGTTGACAACAACCCATTCATATCAAAATTGTATTCCTCATAAATTCATCTGATTGCTATTTTGACCTTCAGAGAACTACTGTGCCAATCTTATTGCATTTACTGGTGCATATAATATAATGTATTATTTATAATGCAGTCGAACGATGTACTGATTATCAAGGACTGGGATTTGCACAGTTTTTAAAGTAGAAATGTTAGATTGTTTTCTCTGGCATGATGCATTGGAGGTTTAAAGGAAGCAAGGCAGATGCACAAATGGGCTCATGCAGGTCAAACGAGCAGTCTGAAGTCAGCCAGCACGTCATTGTCAGAGGAGGAGGCTCTGGGGAGCAGGACTTCCAACCACTTGTCCTAACCTCCAGACCACACTTTCCATCCTTCAAAACCCCACTCACAGTTAAGGAAGAACTGCTTGCTTTGTTTGTGTACTTAGGTCAAACAGTAACTCCCAAGTCTGAATGTGTCACAGGTGGGTCTAGAAATTCATTTGAATAATAGCATACACCAGTTTCCCCTTCTTATCACTGCAGGAAATAGCACATTATATTTGCAATACTTTGACCATAAAAGAAACCTTGCCATGATACAGGCACCTGAAAGTAAATCACATTCAAGACTAATTGCAGATCGTAGGTCCTTTGGTGTTGTGATCTGGAAAACGATAAACTCGGGGGAGTAGAGTGATCTGGAAGAAGCTGGCTATAAGGAGATGCCCTGAGTGGCACAACTCTGTCAGCTTTTTGTACATTTATGTAGATCAGTGATCCCAAACACATATTGCCCTAAGCCATACATGCTGGTTTTTTTTCCCTTCAGATTCAGTATAGAAATCATTTTACACAACTCATAAAAGTAACAATGATAGCTGATAATAACGTGAGATAATAGATGTAAAATTGTCTCAGACATTTTAGATCCCATTTAGAGCTAGTCTTTATCCTTTGAGACAAATGTCATTATCCCCATTTAACAAACTAGGCAGCTGAGTTTCAAAGGGATTAACATTCTAACTGAATGATGTGTCAAAACTTGGAATAGAACTGAAGTCTGACTCAGAAGTTTGTGTTTGTTCCATGGTTTTCAGCTGATGCTCAAAATCACTGCTTTGTGTGACTAAAGTCAACAGCACTTCAACGCATTGCTTCCCTTTAGCGTCTGAGCCCAGTGGCCCTGAAGGCTCGCTCAGCACAAGACCTTTGCCACCTGAATCAAGTTTCCCTTCCTGGGGTAGCCCTGAGGGTTCCCCTTGTACTTCCTTTTGCATCTCTATCTTTTCCAAGTTGGAATCTGGTTTGGGGGATTATCTTACTTGTGTGGTACCCACAGCTCAGAATTAAAGCTCTTCATGCAACCTGTCCTCCGTAGTTGAGAGGTTGACCCCCACTCTGCCCCCACCACCCCATCACTTGCATCAGCTGCTTTCTTGTCCTAGGCAGTTCTCACAGAAATTCTTATCAGTGTATAAAGACTGTAGTTTTTAACACTGTGTTAGAAACTTTACCTAGTTTTCAAGTATGATTTAGAAGCCTTAGCTCTTTCAGTTCAAGGTTAGAATGATAATGTATCATCCTGTGCAATTTTTTGGCTTGTGAGTTGCATGCCTCATCCCTGATCAAAACTCCCTCTTGTTTTGCGTGTCAAATTCATCAATTGCATTATAGCTTTGAGTGTATTTTGTAAATTTTAGTGTAGGGGAGTTCGTTACAAAGCGTGTTGTCAGCTCAGAAAGAAGTATGAGACTGACTTTAATAATCTGCTTCCAAAGTGCTTTGTGAGAACCCTGCAAACTGTGGGGGTTTCCATTAGCAAAACATTAAAATTTAGTTCTGTGAAATCTAGGGGCTTTCTGATGTTAAGCTGTAACACATCTGGACTGAAAATTTAAATCTCATTTCATAAGCATCCTGTGTCAGTTTCTCTGCAGTGCAGGAAATAGGTTTAAGAAAAGATGAGAAAGATATATAACTGCTATGCAGGATGCCTGCATACTGGTTCATACTAATGTGGCCATTTCCAGGAATCAGTGGCTGATTATTTTTCACGTGATATACTTTAAACACAGTGATGGGAGAATATCCACATTCAGTCAGATTCTCAAGTGTCTTTGCTCATGCAGTCACGTGTTCTTATATTTACATTAATGCTGACATGTAGACACATGCATCTGATTGTTATATATGATTTCTCATGCTTCTGTTTTTATATATCATTCAAGACACATTTGAAGATAATTCACTTCTGATATATTATGCTTCTAAATAAAGAATCTCAAAAGATCTTTACTGGAAGAGCACGCTGATTTAAAACTATAAAGATTAGCTCACAGATTTTCACAGCACAAGAACCATTTCCCCCCATATATCATTTGTCTGTGTTACATTACTACATTATTCTACATTATTTATGGTGGCAAATCCAGGCTCAGAGATTTTTTAAAAACCTGCTTAAGATCACAAATAGAATAGGAAATATATATATTGAGAACTTACTCTGTGCTGTGTTTTATGTATATTGATCAATCCTCATTTGACAATGAGGCACCGTAGCTTTGAGAGGTTAATTAATGAATCTAGTTAAAATAATTAGCACAGTTTAGGGCTAGAGTTCTTAGTGCTGAGTGTCTGATTGGATCCCCAGTGGCTGTCGACTTCAGCATATTTTCTTTCCCTGGTCCTTGGAGCAGGGCGGGGTAAGAACACATACCCAGGGCCTCCAACTTCACTGACCACAGAGTATCCACTTGAAGGCGTGCCAGTTTTATAAATACAAGAATTTAATTGATGTGGAAGTTTCAGCAAATTTGATGGTTAGAGTTAGCAAGTGTCCCCACAACAGGAATTATTTTTTACTTGGTGCCTTATTCATGAGAGCACAACTGTAAACACATTAGCCCGGGAGTCACCCTTGGCTGGAAGTGACAAAAGTTGCTTCAATGGCTCAGCAGTGACTGTTCGGAATAAACTCTTATCTAAACCGCTGCACTCAAGAGTGACTGGTTGCCACTATGATCATAAATACAGATAGCACACAATCAAAATCAAATCTCTCCAAGGTACTTCCTATAACTGTTTGAAACATGTACCCTGTGTCCTTCACAAAGCCTTGGCTTTGATTCAGCCAAGAGAACCCATCTGGAGAAGTGGCGATGGGTCATTCTGGAGCGATATCCCTGACCTTCCCATCCTGGAAACTGAGGTCGAATTCCCCGGCGATCAGCTTCAAAGCTGCACGTAGAACATGTGTGTTAGTCACATCCCCACCCTATCCTCAGAGGTCCAGTCTCCTTCGCGGTTTCCGTCTCGCTCTCCAACTTCCCCCGTGACATCTGATGTGTGGGAAGTGTTCCAGCTGCCGCTTGGTCAGGTTCTCTTTGAGGACCGTGGCAGAGAGGGCATTCTATATCTGACTGAATAAATGGCTCCAACACTTCAGAAAATGCTCATGTGAAAGCAGCCGCCACAGTTTGTCATGGGCTGCAGGGACCAAGAGAGGCCCTTGACTTCCACTTGAACACCTTTGCTCTGCGTGGGACTCAGGGTAGGAACCCCGCCTGGAGGCTCAGGTGGGAAGCCTCACTCAGGGCACATACACAGCTCCTGAAAATGAAGATGTGGCTGCAGGCACGCCTGTGAGCGAAGCCTGCGGGTTACCTGCATAGCTAGGGAGGAAGTGTGACTGAACACCTTGACCTTGAAGATTCTGGCTGAAAAATCCAACATAGGTCACAGATACAATTCAGAGCTGAATGGAATCCATGTGTGAGGCCCCTGCGTCACTTTCTGGACTGCCTTTTCCAGCGCTCTTCACGGGATGTCTTCAGGGAGCTCCAGGAGGCTTCACCGTGAAAACATCTATTCCTGGTGTATTTTCATCAGTTCACGTGGTGACAGAAGCAAATGCACCAGAGCTCAGGGCGCACTTGGCTTCATTAGCCCCACATAACGCTTACTCTGAAGAGTCCTTGGACTCTCGATGCTCATCATTTTCAAAGGTGATTTGCTTGGCTGTTCATCATCAAAGTGAGTTCTAACTGAGTGCTTTTTAAGCAGAAGCCAAATCATCCTATGAACTGTATGTATAGGTTCAAGGCCAGATTAGGGGGCTGGGAAAGCCCAAGGGGAAAGCAGCTTGCTGTGCCCTGAGGGTGAAACTCAGGTCTGAAAGTGACCCAGAAGCGGGATCTGCACCCAGAAAGCTCGAGAGAAAACCACAACTTCCTCACAGACCCTGTCCTCACAGCTGCGCCCAGCGCCTCGCGGGAGCCTCACAGTTTCCAAATAACTTTAAGTAGGGCAGAAGCAGGCTGCAGCTAGGAGTGTCTTCTTTCTTTCTTTCTTTTTTTCTTATTGGTTAAAACCTTTAATTATTAGGAGGCACTTTTGAAGACTTCTGAGGAACACTGTGGTGGAAGACAGCATTTATGGTTAAAGATAATTTCTAGTGAAAGGAGAGTGCATGGTACTCTGACTTCTAACTTATGTCCAGATTCAAGTGAAGACATTGAGTTAGTGGGTATTGCACACTATTCAAAGGAATACAATATTCAACGAGTTTTTTTTTTTTTTTTAACCAGTGGAGAAAGTATTCCTTGCTAATTACCCATCATGTAATACATATTAGAGAAGTTCAACAGAGTGGCGTGAGATTAGAAGGTATAAAACTCACCCGGTATTCTTGCCTGGATAATTCCATGAACAAAAGAGTCTAGAGGGCTACAGTCCACAAGGTCAAAAAGAATCAGACATGACTTAGCAACTAAACAACAAGGACTCACCATAGAGGCATCAGGTTCCATTCCCAGAGGAGTCCATGGACACCTGATGGTCTGGCCCATGATAACTATGGACAGAGTGACCTGAGAGTGGGATCTTAAACTCTTTCATCTACTATTGAAGTTAAATTTTAAAAAAAGAAAGAAAGAAAAAAAAACACTGCAATTAGCATATCAAAAACTTTGGAAGGCTTGAGTGGTATACCTGGTGATCTGTAGGAAAAAATGAAATTCAAATCAATTAAGGGGTGATTTTTATATAATTGTATTTATTTATTTTTGGCTGTGCTGGGTCTTCGTTGCAGCGTGGGCTTCTCTGTAGTTGAGGTGAGCGGAGACTGTTTTCCAGTTCTGGGGTGCAGGGCTTCTCATTGCGGTGGCTTCTCTGGCTGCAGAGCGCAGGCCCTGGGGTGCACAGGCTCTCGTAACTGCGGATCCCAGGCTCTAGAGCACAGGCTCGGTAGCTACGGCTCATGGGCCTAGTTGTCTTGTGGCGTGTGGGGTCTTCCTGGATCAGGGATCGAACCAGCGTCTCTGCATTGGCAGGCAATTCCTCACCACTGAGCCACCAAGAAGGCCCTGAGGGGTGATTTTTAAAACTTTCTAACTTGATATACTTTGAGATTTAAGGCTTAGAAACGTACTGCAGAGTTCATGTGAATTTTTTACAAAGTTTCCTTAATTTTAACATTTATACAACCTCTTTACAGTTAGTAAAACTAGGAAATTAACATTGGCACAATTTGTTGTTGTTATTGTTTGGTCACTCAGTTGTGTCTGTCTCTTTGTGACCTCATGGACTGCAACACGTCGGGCTTCCCTGTCCTTCACCAACTCCCAGAGCTTACTCAAACTCACATCTGTTGAGTCGGTGATGCCATCCAACCATCTCATCCTCTGTCATCCCCTTCTCCTCCTGCCTTCAATCTTTCCCAGCATCAGGCTCTTTTCTATGAGTCAGCTCTTCACATCAGGTGGCCAAAGTATTGGAGTTTCAGCTTCAGCATCAGTCCTTCCTATGAATATTCAGGACTGATTTCCTTTAGGATGGACTAGTTTGATCTCCTTGCAGTCCAAGGGACTCTCAAGAGTCTTCTCCAACACCACAGTTCAAAAGCATCAGTTCTTCAGTGCTCAGCTTTCATTACAGTCCAACTTTCACATCCATACATGACTACTGGAAAAAAACCATAGCTTTGACTAGATGGGAACTTTGTCAGCAAAGTAATGTCTCTGCCTTTTAATATGCTGTCTAGGTTGGTCATAGCTTTTCTCCCAGGAGCAAGCATCTTTTAATTTCCTGGCTGCAGTCACCATTGCAGTGATTTTGGAGCCCAAGAAAATAAAGTCTCTTGCTGTTTCCATTGTTTCCCCATCTATTTGCCATGAAGTGATTGGACCAGATGCCATGATCTTAGGGTTTTAAATGCTGAGTTCTAAGTCAGTTTTTTCAGTCTCCTCTTTCACTTTCATCAAGAGGCTCTTCAGTTCCTCTTCACTTTTTGCCATAAGAGTGGTGTCATCTGCATATCTGAGGTTATTGATATTTCTCCTTGATATCTTGATTCCAACTTATGCTTCACCCACCATTTCTCATGATGTACTCTGCATATAAGTTAAATATGCAGGGTGACAATATACAGCCTTGACATACTCCTTTCCCAATTTTTGAACCAGTCCATGTTCCATTTCCAGTTCTAACCATTGCTTCTTGACCTGCATACAGGTTTCTCAGAAGGCAGGTCAGCTGGTCTGGTATTTCCATATCTTTAATAATTTTCCACAGTTTGTTGTAATCCACACAGTCAAAGGCTTTAGCATAGTCAATGAAGCAGATGTGTTTTTCTGGAATTCTCTTGCTTTTTCTATGATTCGACGGATGTTGGCAATTTGATCTCTGGTTCCTCTCCCCTTTCTAAACCCACCTTCCTTGAACATCTGGAAGTTCTTGGTTCATGTACTGTTGAAGCCTAGCTTGGAGAATTTGGGGCATTACTTTGCTAGCATGTGAAATGAGTGCAATTGTTTGGTCATTTGAACATTCTTTGGCATTGCCTTTCTTTGGGATTGGAATGAAAACTGACCCGTTTTTCACCCCTCAGGCTTCCTTGGTGGCTCAGTCAGTAAAGAATCTGCCTGCAATGCAGAAGACCCAGGTTTGATCCCTGGGCTGGGAAGATCCCCTGGAGAAGGAAATGGCAACCCACTCTGGTATTCTTGCCTGGGAGATCCCATGGACAGAGGAGCCTGGCGGACTATAGTCCATGGGGTCACAAGGATCGGACACAAGTTAGTGACCAAACCACCACCAACTTTTCACCCCTCCATATCCATAGCCCTTTGGACCTGTTCCCTCTTCTTATGTGTGAGCTGCACTTTCAAACCTCTCTTGACTTAAGTTTGGTCATGTGTCTAGCTTTGGCTAAAGTATGTGGTTCAAGTGATGGTATGACAGCTTCAAGATTAGGCTGCAAGGGGCGTGGCATTTTCCTCACTTTCTTGTGCCCCTGAGTTGCTAGGAAAAGAGCCCTCTGAGGCGAGCTGCCCGTCCTGGGGGCAGACACAGGGAGGAGAGGTGGACTTCCTCAGCTGTCCCCAAGCTAACTCTCACAGGTGTGGATGGCCTCAGGGGAGCTCTGCACAGCCAGAGCCCAGCCCAGGTTAGCTGAATCCTCAACTCTTCCTTGGACCCATGAGAATAAAGATTACAGTTTTAAGCCACTGAGTTTGGGAGTAGATTTTCATTGCAATAGCTAACTGATAAAGTACACAGCAGTGTAACATTTCTATCTGAGATAGAGGAAAGTAAGTATTTAGTATCCAAATTTTTTTCTTTAAATTTTTTCTCCTATAAATGGGGGAAAAAATTACCATTGAGTATGTTGGGATGGTAAATACATGGCTGTTTGTTGTAATTAAAGTTTTTCTATATATTTGAATATCTCTTAATGATAAAATGTTTTAAAAAGTAGATGTGAACTGTGGCTCATTTAGGCATGGGATATTATTTAGCACCAAAAAGAAATGAGCTGTCAACAAGGTCCTACTGTATAGCACAAGGAACTATTTCCAATATCCTGGGATAAATGGAAAACAATATTAAAAAGAACGTATATATGTGTGGATAATGGAGGCATTTTGCCATATAGTGCGGATTGGCACAACATTGTAAATCAACTATACTTCAGTTTTTTTTAAAAAAGAAATGAGCTATCAAGCCATGAACAGAAATGGAGGAAACTTTAATGCATATTACTAAGTGAAAGAAGCCAGTCTAACATACTGTATGATTGCAGCTACATGACATTTTGGAAAAAGCAGAACTATGGAGACAGTGTAAAGATCAGTGGTTGCTGGAGGTTAGTGGGGAGTGAAGTGTGAATAGTTGGAACACAGAGGATTTTTTAGGGCCGTGAACTACTTTGTATGATACTATAATGGTGGATATATGTCATTACAGATTTGTCCAAACCCACAGAAGGTTTAACACCAAGAGTGAACCATGAACTATGGACTCCAGGTGATTATGGTGTGTCAATGTGGATTCATCATTTGCAGCAGATGAACCATCTGTTGGAGAATGTTGATAATGGAGAACAGGGAGGTTGTGAATGGGAAATCCCTTTCCCTTCCCCTCAGTGTTGCTGTGAACCTAAAACTGCTCCAAGAAATAAAGTATATTTTGAAGAAAAAGTAAAATTAGAGTATTAGTTGCCTGATTTTATTTACTTCATTTGTGATTTTATGCCTATATCAATTCTTTGATATTTTTCCACATTCATTACTGATTTACTTAAATAGCTCTGGTTTATGGTTCATATTTATGTTTATATTCAAATATATCCCAGATTTTTCATGTTTGAATGAAATACTCTTACAAATTTCTGTATTAAAATAGAATAAAATAAAATAAGGACTTCCCTGGGGGCTCAGTAGTAAAGAATCTGCCTGCCAGTGTAGGAGACTTGGGTTCCATATCTGATCCGAGAAGATCTCACATGCCATGGAGCAACTAAGTTCATGCACCACAACTACTAAGCCTGTGCTCTAGAGCCTGGGAGCCACAACCGCTGAGCCCACGTGCCGTGACTACTGAAGCCTGTGTGCCCTAGAGCCTGTTCTCCACAACAAGAGAAACCACCGCAATGAGAAGCCCCCGCTTGCCGTAACTAAAGAAAAGCTCATGCAGCAATGAAGATGCAACACAGGCAAAAACAAATAAATACATTTAAAAAAATAAAATAGACTTTGTGACCTTTTAGTTTTATTTCCAGCTTGGTCATGATCTTATCTAATAATTTGTGAATCATTTCAACACATGGTTAAAATCTGAAAAGTTGTGAGTGCTAACCCATATCTCATTTTCCTGCAACTTTTCAGAAGTAATGAGACAACCACAACTAGAGAGAGCTAAATTCTTCTGGTTTTGGATTGTGAGAGAAGCATTTGAAGCTGGAATTCCATCACTTCCACCAGCTTTGTTCATAGTGATGCTTCCTAAGACCCACTTGATTTCACACTCCAAGATGTCTGGTTCTAGGTGAGTGATCACACCATCGTGGTTATCTGGGTTATTAAGATCTTTTTTGTGTGTAGTTCTTCTGTATATTCTTGCCACCTCTTCTTAATATCTTCTGCTTCTGTTTGGTCCAGACCATTTCTGTCCTTTATTGTGCCCATCTTTGCATGAAATGTTCCCTTGGTATCTCTAATTTTCTTGAAGAGATCTCTAGTCTTTCCCATTCTGTGTTTTCCTCTGTTTCTTTGCATTGTTCATTTATGAAGGCTTTCTTATCTCTCCTTGCTATTTTCTGGAACTCTGCATTCAGATGGGTGCATCTTTCCTTTTCTCCTTTGACTTTTGCTTCTCTTCTTTTCTCAGCTGTTTGTAAGGCCTCCTCAGACAACCATTTTGCCTTTTTGCATTTCTTTTTTTTTTTTTTAAAGAGAAGCTTCATATTTTTTTTTTATGGCAAGATTAAAATCAATGTGTTTATGCAAATATACACTTTCGCAGGCACACATATACATACACTTTCACATACAGACCCAGACACTCATATACTGAGCTGTGAGGATAGTTGAACAAACATCATTTCACTCAAGACAATTCAGCTTTCCCAGATGACATGCTAATGAACCATGTGAGCAGTTCTAAGTCATCAATATCACTTCATTCAGCAAGCAATTTCCAAAAACAAGTTAATGAACCAGTTTTTAAAAATCATTTACAAGAAGCATGCTTTGACACATACCAATGAAGCAAGTTTATTTGCCTGCAGAAGTAGACTCTCTTGGATCCTCTTTAAACTAAATCAAACGTGACATCAACTGACATTATAAATGGTACAAACACCAAAATGAGTAATTGTACACCTAGACTGTTGATAGAAGGACTGTTTTCTCAATTAGTATCGGTAAATTATATTTAAATGACCAAAATGCTATCAAGTAACTAAATGCTTCACCATAAAGTTGGAAGTAAAAGCATATTTCTCATTTTGTTAAATATTCTTAAAGTAATTATTCAGCAAGCAATTTCCAAAAACAAGTTAATGAACCAGTTTTTAAAAATCATTTACAAGAAGCATGCTTTGACACATACCAATGAAGCAAGTTTATTTGCCTGCAGAAGTAGACTCTCTTGGATCCTCTTTAAACTAAATCAAACGTGACATCAACTGACATTATAAATGGTACAAACACCAAAATGAGTAATTGTACACCTAGACTGTTGATAGAAGGACTGTTTTCTCAATTAGTATCGGTAAATTATATTTAAATGACCAAAATGCTATCAAGTAACTAAATGCTTCACCATAAAGTTGGAAGTAAAAGCATATTTCTCATTTTGTTAAATATTCTTAAAGTAATTATTCAAAGAACCTGAATAAGGAGACAATAGCCTTCTTTATTCTGAGGTTCTTGTGTATAATTTGGTTCTGTCTGTGGTTGTATGTATGCTTGTCTGTGTCTCTGGTGGTTTAATGTTTGTATGGGGACAGAACAAACTTGGAAACATTTAGTCTATTGTTTCATGTACACATTCCTTAAGATAAGTATCCATATGTGTCTTATTGTTCTTGGAAGTGCTTCAAACAGAGTTTCTACTCGAAATATTTTAAGATAAATCCAGCAAGAATTATTCCCTGGAGATATGAACTATTTCTAATAACATTTTTTATGGTCCAGCATTATATCTCCTCTTTTTTACACTTTCACACCTCTTAACTGTTACTGACTATAACAATTTTTCTAATCCAAGTAAACCTGCTCATTTATCCACAGTCCTTCATTTATCTCCAGCAATGTTTCAGCATCTTCAGAGCTTTATCTGAAAAAATGTTAAGATTTTATCTGCTATCTAGTCCTGCAACTGAGGAAAACTTTTCCCCAGAAATTCACTAACCTACCAACTGCTTATTCTTCCAAGATCGTCTATCATATTCTCTTGCTTCAGTGTTTATTGCATCTTTATGCCTTTACTTTTTGACTTCATATTAAAATTTCTACTTCCTTGATGATCTCTGTTTCCAATATCATGGATCATAATTTCTAGTACCATGCATGCCACGGTACTCTTCACTACTGCTGACTCACCAATTCTCAGTCTATCGGTTCAATCACTGAGAAACTGTGTGATGAACTTGAAGTTTTCTGCCTCACATTAATTCTTGCCATTATCATAAAAGACATGCATATATTTGTATATATGTATATATTCCTATACATGTGTATATATATATATATATTTGTATTCCTTATATAGCAGAACAATGTCAAAATTATTTAGCTTCTTAATCCTAATAATTCTCAACTGTAACTGATATTAATAAACTGTAAACAGGATCATAATATAGAATTTACCACCAAAACATGATCTCATCTCTGAAATCAGAAATATTGAATATTCTGACCACAAGCTGCCTCTCCTTTACTTACATTAAATCTGTTTTTTTTAACAGATTTAAACTTGACTAACACTTTCACTTTCACTTTGTAAAAATGCCTCTAAATAAAAGGTATTATGAGTAAGACACATTAGCTTCATTGTCTAAATCTGCAGTTTCCTCTGCTGTTTTTACTCTATTTGTGGCTGAGTAAAGAAACTAAAGTGTGAAGACTAAACTGAGAGATTCATATAGCTAGACCATAACTAAATATTTGCCATCTACCACA
Organism: Aepyceros melampus; assembly: GCA_006408695.1. Lineage (NCBI taxonomy): Eukaryota > Metazoa > Chordata > Mammalia > Artiodactyla > Bovidae > Aepyceros > Aepyceros melampus. Next base: position 95,178 of record SJXQ01011817.1, on the reverse strand, counting down.
TGGATCTCAGTTGCCTCTGAATGTATTAATCAGGTAAGCCCTAAATTTGGGCTTAGATTTCAGAGACCTATACTGTGACTCAGAGAAGGCAATGGCATCCCACTCCAGTGCTCTTGCCTGGAAACTCTCATGGACGGAGGAGCCTGGTAGGCTGCAGTCCATGGGGTCGCTGGGAGTTGGACACGACTCAATGACCACTTTCATGCTTTGGAGAAGGAAATGGCAACCCACTCCAGTCTTCGTGCCTGGAGAATCCCAGGGATGGTGGAGCCTGGTGGGCTGCCCTCTATGGGCTCGCACAGAGTCAGACACGCGGAATCGACTTAGCAGCAGCAGCAGCATACTGTGACTACTGCTTACTACAGTAGAATGTAAAAAAGAAAACAAGAGAAAAGAACAGAGGTCCTAATTATGAAAGGAACATGCCAACTTCTTGAATACAGTAGAGAAAAAAACTTCTTGAAATTTTTATAACCAAAGGCTCTAAAAGAATTTGAAACACATGTGCCTGGTAGAATCTCCTTCCATAAAGCAGATTTTCATAAGAAATCAAAGAATAATTGAATTTTCTTTTAAGATATGCTTCTGTAGTTTTACCTTCAAAACAGGAGATGTGTGAAACTGCAGGATCCAGCCCTGGTGGATCCAGGGTAATTCGAAGGGGAGACAGAGTTGGCATCTTAGGAAAAACTTATTTAGTTACAGATATAGAGAGAGATTGGAAAATTAGCAGAGAAAAGAAGGCTGAATAACTTGGTTTACATGGAATACCGATCACCTGTGCTGTGATTCATGGGGTCACAAAGAGTCGGACACGACTGAGCGACTGAACTGAACTGAGCCAATATATCTGGTTGTAAAATGGCCCAGGGAGAATGAAAGAGTGGTAATTTAATCTGAGGATAGAGAGAAGCCATAAGGACGCTGTTAAACATTTTGACCTTTCCACTGATTGGTTAGGAATGACGTATATTAAGGACAGGAGCCAACCAAAAATGTACAGATTAATACTGGTAAGGATATACACCGCTGTACATCCCATGTTCATGAAGTTCATTCTTCAGCTCTATGTACAAGAACTCGGATTCACATTTCAACACCAGGGCTCCCTTGTTAAAGTCTCAGGAGAGGAAAGAAACATACATACTCTCAAGAATATACTGTATCACTTAGAGTTTTTTTTTTTTTAAAGGCATGCACTAACAGTGAGGAGCTCAATTTTTTTTTTATCAAATTCAGATAAAAATTCACTGTAATTCTAACCAAAATTTGAGCTAAGTATTTTTAAAAATGTTATAACTCAAACTTATATGGGTTGATAGGGATCTAGAGATTATTTTATTTAAACAGATATGACATAAATAATACAATAATATTTATGAAAATGTGAAAAACACCCAAATGCTATACATTTCACAAGGATACATCCAAATATTAAAAACATGAAACAAAGCATGGAATGTAGAGTAGGGGAGTATGAGCCAGGGATAAAGAACCAAGTGAAAAAAGAATGAAAAGAAGATGCTGGCACAGACTGATGATGTTTAAGTGTTACAAACATAGGATGTCAGGATTATCATTAACGCAGTTCTTTAATTTTCAAAGTAAAAGGAAAAATCACTATCTTTTTTGATAAAAGGTCAGTTTTAACAGCATTACTTTATATACCTTCAGCATATAAATCAATTCATTATGCATTAAGACAATCACTGCAATAGCAGAAGTCTTTTGGCAATGATACTATAAAGAAAACAAAAATTTTAAAACTAGGCTTAGATAAGAGCTTCCCTCAAGATACATCATGAAAGATGTGTGATCATATACCTAAACAAAAAAGTTAAAGGGTAAACAAATATTCTTCACAATTGCCACATATATTATGCTGCAAAAATTACTAAAACGTAAAAGAGAATGCTCTGGTCATAGCAAACACCCTCTTTCAATAGCACAAGAGAATACTCTATGCAGTGACATCATCAGATGATCAATATCAAAATCAGACTGATTATAGTCTTTGCAGCCAAACATGTAGAAGGTCTATACAGTTAGCAAAAACAAGACCTGGAGCTGACTGTGGCACAGACCATGAACTCCTTATTGTCAAATTCAGACATAAATTGAAGAAAGTAGGGAAAACCACTATACTATTCAGATATGACCTAAATCAAACCCTTATGATTATACAGTGGAAGTGACAAATTGATTCAAGGGGTTAGATCTGATAGAGTGCCAGAAGAACTATAGATGGAGGTTTGTGACACTGTACAAGAGACAGGGATTAAGACCATCCCCAAGGAAAAGAAAAACAAAAAGGAAAAATGATTGTCTGGGGAGGCCTTACAAATAGCTGTGAAAAGAAGAGAGGCAAAAAGCAAAGGAGAAAAGGAAAGATATAAGCATCTGAATGCAGAGTTCCAGAGAATAGCAAGGAGAGATAAGAAAGCCTTCTTCAGCGATCAATGCAAAGAAATAGAGGAAAACAACAGAATGGGAAAGACTAGAGATCTCTTCAAGAAAATTAGAGATACCAAGGGAACATTTCATGCAAAGATGGGCTCAATAAAGGACAGAAATGGTATGGACCAAACAGAAGCAGAAGATATTAAGAAGAGGTGGCAAGAATACACGGAAGAACTGTACAAAAAAGATCTTCACGACCTGGATAATCACAATGGTGTGATCACTCACTTAGAGACAGACATCTTGGAATGTGAAGTCAAGCGGGCCTTAGAAAGCATCACTATGAACAAAGCTAGTGGAGGTGATGGAATTCCAGCGGAGCTATTTCAAATCCTGAAAGATGATGCTGTGAAGGTGCTGCACTAATATACAAGCAAATTTGGAAAACTCAGCAGTGGCCACAGGACTGGAAAAGCTCAGTTTTCATTCCAATTCCAAAGAAAGGCAATGCCAAAGAATGCTCAAACCTCCGCACAATTGCACTCCTCTCACACACTAGTAAAGTAATGCTCAAAATTCTCCAAGCCAGGCTTCAGCAATAGGTGAACTGTGAACTTCCTGATGTACAAGCTGGTTTTAGACAAGGCAGAGGAACCAGAGATCAAATTGCCAAAATCCACTGGATCATGGAAAAAGCAAGAGAGTTCCAGAAAAACATCTATTTTAGAATGCTCAAACCTCCGCACAATTGCACTCCTCTCACACACTAGTAAAGTAATGCTCAAAATTCTCCAAGCCAGGCTTCAGCAATAGGTGAACTGTGAACTTCCTGATGTACAAGCTGGTTTTAGACAAGGCAGAGGAACCAGAGATCAAATTGCCAAAATCCACTGGATCATGGAAAAAGCAAGAGAGTTCCAGAAAAACATCTATTTCTGCTTTATTGACTATGCCAAAGCCTTTGACTGTGTGGATCACAATCAACTGTGGAAAATTCTGAAAGAGATGGGAATACCAGACCACCTGATCTGCCTCTTGAGAAACCTATATGCAGGTCAGGAAGAAACAGTTAGAACTGGACATGGAACAACAGACTGGTTCCAAATAGGAAAAGGAGTATGTCAAGGCTGTATTTTGTCACCCTGCTTATTTAACTTATACGCAGAGTACATCATGAGAAACGTTGGACTGGAAGAAACACAAGCTGGAATCAAGATTGCCAGGAGAAATATCAATAATCTCAGATATGCAGATGACACCACCTTTATGGCAGTACCATATCACAAACTGAATACTGACATTGATAAAATCCACCATCAATCTTCCACTCACAATCTTCCCATTTGCACTCAACTGTGTATTTAGTTCTGTGCAATTTTATCACACACACACACACACACACACACACACATATATATGTATCTACCATCACTCAAGATGCAGAATAGTTCCAACCTCACAAGAATTCCTTGTGTTGCCCCATTATATCAACATTTGACCCTCCCTGCACATCCCTTATCCTTAATCCATGGCAAGTACTGAACTATTTATTATTTTCTTCTCACTTCAAAAATTCATATAAATGGAATCATGTAGCATTTTATTTTGTGTGTTGTCTTTTTCACTCAGCATAATTCTCTGGAGATTCATCCAAGTTTTGCACTTATCAATATTTTCATCCTATGGTATAGAGAGAACACAGGTTGTTTCTTTTTTCCATTTCCTCTGCATCTTTTTTTAAATTGATTATAACTGACATATAATATTACCTTAGTTTCATTATATTAGCTGTACAACATAATGATTTGATATATGTATATATTTTGAAATGATCACAGTAAATCTAGTTAACATACATTCATCAGCACAGGTAGTTATACTTTATTTTTCTTGTGGTGAGAACTTCTTCTTTAAATTGGAGTGTAATTGCCTTACAATGTTCTGTTGGTTTCTGCTGTACAACAAAGTGAATCAGACAAAAGTATACATATTAATATATCCTCACTCTAAAGGAGATCAGTCCTGGGTGTTCACTGGAAGGACTGATGCTAAAGCTGAAACTCCAATACTTCGGCCACCTCATGCAAAGAGCTGACTCATTGGAAAAGACTCTGATGCTGGGAGGGATTGGGGGCAGGAGAAGAAGAGGATGACAGAGGACAAGATGGCTGGATGCCATCACCGACTCGATGGACATGAGTCTGAGTGAACTCCAGGAGTTGGTGATGGACAGGGAGGCCTGGCGTGCAGCAATTCATGGGGTTGCAAAGAGTCGGACACGACTGAGTGCCTGAACTGAACTGATGCCAGTGCAGGAGATGCAGGTTTGATTCCTGAGTTGGGAAGATCACCTGGAGAAGAAAATGGCAACCCATTCCAGCATTCTGACTTAGAAATCCCATGTACAGAGGAAATTGGCAAGCTATAGTCCATGAGATCACAAACTGTTGGACACTATTTTAACAACTAAACAACAAAAACAACATACATATATCCCCTCCCTCTTGAACTTCCCTTCTAATTGACCAAACCCAGCCCTATAGGTTGTCACAGAGAACTGGGTTGAGCTCCCTGTGTTACACAACAACTATCCACCAGCTATCTATTTTATATATGATAATACCTATGTTTCAAAGGTACTCTCTCAATGTGTCCCACCTTATTCCTTTCTAGTAGTGTCCACAAGTCTCTATGTCTGGGTCTCATTTTTGCCATTCAGATAGATTCATCGGTACCATTCTTCCAGATTCCATATATATGCACTGCTGCGCTGCTGCTGCCAAGTTGCTTCAGTTGTGTCCGACTCTGTGTGATCCAATGGACTGCCCACCAGGTTTCCCCGTCCCTGGGATTCTCCAGGCAAGAACACTGGAGTGGGTTGCCATTTCCTTCTCCAATGCGTGAAAGTGAAGTTGCTCATTTGTGTCCGACTCTTAGTGACCCCATGGACTGCAGCCCACCAGGCTCCTCCATCCATGGGATTTTCCAGGCAAGAGTACTGGAGTGGGGTGCCATTGCCTTCTCCATATATATGCATTAATATATGATATTTGTTTTTCTCTTCTTGATTTACTTCACTATTTATGACTTCCCTGGTGGCTCAGATGGCAAAGCGTCTGCCTACAATGTGGAGACCCAGGTTCAATCCCTGCATGGGAAAGATCTCCTGGAGAAGGAAATGGCAACCCACTCCAGTACACTTGCCTGGAAAATCCCATGGATGAAGGAACCTGGCAGACTAAAGTCCATGGGGTCGCAGAGTCGGACACAACTGAGCGACTTCACTTCACTTCACTTCACTATGTATAACAAGCTCTTTATTCAATCACCTCATTATAATGGACTTAAATCTTTTTCCTTTTTATGGCTGAGTAATAGTCCACTATCTATGTGTACCACGATTTCTTTATCCACTAAACTGTTGATAGATATCTAGATTGCTTCCATGTCATGGCAATTGTAAATAGTGCTCCTTTGAACATTGGAGTACATGTGTCCTTTTGAATTATGGTTTTCTCAAGGTATGAGCTCAGTAGTGGGCTTGCTGCCTAATATAAAAGCAGCTCATGAAACTCAATACTAGAAAAACAAGAACTCATTCAATAAAAGGGCAAGAGACCTAAACATACATTTCTCCAAAAAAGACATACAGATGGCCAACAAACACATGAAAAGATGCTCTATATTGCTTATTATTCAGTTCATTTCAGTCACTCAGTTATGTCTGGCTCTTTGTGACCCCATGAATTGCTGCACGCCAGGCCTCCCTGTCCATCACCAACTCCCGGAGTCATTCAGACTCATGTCGATCGAGTCGGTGATGCAATCCAGCCATCTTGTCCTCTGTCGTCCCCTTTTCCTCCTGCCCCCAATCCCTCCCAGCATCAGGGTCTTTTCCAATGAGTCAACTCTTCACATGAGGTGCCCAAAGTACTGGAGCTTCAGCTTTAGCATCATTCCTTCCAGAGAAATCCCAGGGTTGATCTCCTTTAGAATGGACAGGTTGGATCTCCTTGCAGTCCAAGGGACTCTCAAGAGTCTTCTCCAATACCACAATTCAAAAGCATCAATTCTTCAGTGCTCAGCCTTCTTCACAGTCCAACTCTCACATCCATACATGACCACTGGAAAAACCATAGCCTTGACTAGACGGACCTTTGCTGGCAAAGTAATGTCTCTGTTTTTCAATATGCTATCTAGGTTGGTCATAACTTTTCTTCCAAGGAGTAAGCGCCTTTTACTTTCATGGCCGCAGTCACCACCTGCAGTGATTTTGGAGCCCCAAAAAATAAAGTCTGACATTGTTTCCACTGTTTCTCCATCTATTTCCCATGAAGTGATGGGACCGGATGCCATGAACTTCATTTTCTGAATGTTGCGCTTTAAGCCTACTTTCTCACTCTCCTCTTTCACTTTCAACAAGAGGCTTTTTAGTTCCTCTTCACTTTCTGCCATAAGGGTGGNAGTCTGACATTGTTTCCACTGTTTCTCCATCTATTTCCCATGAAGTGATGGGACCGGATGCCATGAACTTCATTTTCTGAATGTTGCGCTTTAAGCCTACTTTCTCACTCTCCTCTTTCACTTTCAACAAGAGGCTTTTTAGTTCCTCTTCACTTTCTGCCATAAGGGTGGTGTCATCTGCATATCTGAGGTTATTGATATTTCTCCCAGCAATCTTGATTCCAGCTTGTGCTTCCTCCAGCCCAGCGTTTCTCATGATGTACTCTGCATGTAAGTTAATATAAGCAGGGTGGCAGTATACAGCCTCAACGTACTCCTTTTCCTATTTGGAACCAGTCTATTGTTCCATGTCCAATTCTAACCGTTGCTTCCTGACCTGCATACAGGTTTCTCAAGAGGCAGGTCAGGTGGTCTGGTATTCCCATCTCTTTCAGAATTTTCCACAAAGCTACAATGAAGCATTACCTCACATTGGTCAGAAGAGCCATCATCAAAAAATCTACAAACAATGAACGCTGGAGACAATGTGGAGAAAAAGGAAACCTCTTTCACTGTCAGTGGGAGTGTAAATTGGTACAGCCACTAAGTATAAAAGTATGGAGGTTCCTTAAAAACTTAAAAGAGAATTACCACATGAGCCAGTAATTCCACTCCTAGGCATATATCCTGAGATATATGGATAATTAAAAAAGACACATGTACCCCAATGTTCATAGCAGCACTATTTACAATAGCCAGGACATGGAAGCAGACTAGATGTCCATGGATAGATGAATGGATAAAGAAGTTGTAGTACATGTGCACAATGGAATATTACCCAGCCTTAAAAAGGAATGGCTTTCATATCCTGGCTATTATAAACAGTGCTGCGATGAACATCAGGGTGCATGTATCTCTTTCAATTCTAGTTTCTTCGGTGTGTATGCCCAGTAGTGGGATAGCTGGCTCATAAGGCAGTTCTATTTCCAGTTTTTTAAGGAATCTCCACACTGTTCTCCACAGTGGTTGTACTAGTTTGCATTCCCATGTGGAAGGAGGTGGGAGGGGGGTTCAGGATGGGAAACACATGTACACCCGTGGGGATTCATGTTGCTGTATGGCAAAACCAATACAATATTATAAAGTAATTAACCTCCAATTAAAATAAGTAAATTTAAATAAAAAAAAAAAAGGAATGGCTTTGAGTCAGTTTAACTGAGGTAAACCACAATTTAATCCTTTGCCCATTAAAGAACATCTGGCTTATTTCCAGCTTTCAGCTACTATGAATAAAGTTTTCATGACAACTTCCATATAAGTGTTTGTATGAAGACAAGTCTTGTTTCTCCAGGATAATAGTCAAGAGTGCAAATATTGGGTCATCTGTACATTTATTCCTGTTTAGAAAGAGTGTTCCTTGCTAGAAATTATTTTGGGTTTTTTTTTAATTAATTTATTTTTAAGTTTGTTTTGCTTTACAATACTGTATTCGTTTTGCTATACATTGACATGAATCAGCCATGAGTGTACATGAACTCCCAATCCCGACCCCTACCTCCCCGCTCCTGCCCCACACCATCTCTCTGGATTATCCCCGTGCATCAGTCCCAAGCATCCTGCATCCTGCATCAAACCTAGACCAGTGATTCGTTTCACTTATGATATCATACATGTTACACTGCCACTCTCCCAAATCATCCCACCCTCTCCCTCTCCCACAGAGTCCAAAAGGCTGTTCTATACATCTGTGTCTCTTTTGCTGTCTTGTGTACAGGTTTATCATTACCATCTTTCTAAATTCCATATATATGTGTAAGTATACTGTATTGGTGTTTTTCTTTCTGGGTTACTTTACTCTGTATAATCGGCTCCAGCTTCAAATTTAAAACTAGTTAAAATAGAATGTATCTGTGTGGAAGCTACTGGTTAGTTTTGGCTCAAGATGTTCACCCATGGCTATGGATCCATGAACATTAATTGTATATTAAATCTATTCCCTACTTCTTTTCATTCACAGGACTATATTACATTTCTCAGTTTCCCTTGCAATTAGCACAAATATGTAACTTCAAAATGTGAATGGAACTTAAATGTACTGTTCCCAGTCCTGGTTCATAAACCTGCCTGCACAACACTCCATGCTTTCTATCCCTCACATGGGATGAAACGGAAAACAGCCAAGAATCCAGGCATTAGCCTGAGTCCCTTACTAACCTATGTAGAGAAGGGACCCATCCTCTTAATTTTCAACATTTATTACCAGAAACTGTTCCTTGAGAAAGACTTCTGCTTTGCTGGAGCTATTGCATAATGGCCATACAATGTAGCCTACCCTAGCTAATACAACTCTGAGGGAAGAATATTCTGTCTACACCAAAGTCAGCATAACTTACACATGCATAACTTAAATGTAGAGTACAACATGTGAAAGGCTGGACTGGATGGAGCACAAGCTGGAATGAAGACTGCCCAGAGAAATACCAATAACCTCAGATGTGCAGATGACACCACCTTATGGCAGAAAGCAAAGAGGAATTAAACAGTAGCTTGATGAAGGTAAAAGAGGAGAGTAAAAAAGCTGGTTTAAAACTCAACATCCAAAAAATGAAGATAATGGCATCCGCTCCTATAACTTCATGGCAAACAGATGGAGAAACAATGGAAACAGTAACAGACTTTATTTTCTTGGGCTCAAAAATCAATGTGGTCAGTGATGGCAGCCATGAAATTAAGACACTTGCTCCTTGGACGAAAAGCTATGACAAATCTAGACAGCATATTAAAAAGCATAGGTATTACTTTGTTGACAATGGTCTGTATAGTCAAAAGCTACGGGTTTTCCAGTAGTCATATATGGTTGTGAGAGATGGACAATTAAAAAGGCTGAGCACCGAAGAAAGAATGCCTTCGAACTGTGGTGCTGGAGAAGACTCTTGAGAGTATCTTGGACTGCAAGGAGTTCAAACCAGTCAATCCTAAAGGACATCAATCATAAATATTCATTGGCAAAGTGAAAGTGAAGTCGCTTAGTCATGTCCGACTTGTAGCGACCCCATGGACTGCAGTCTACCAGGCTCCTCCATCCATGGGATTTTCCAGGCAAGAGTACTGGAGTGGGTTGCCATTTCCTTCTTCAGGGGATCTTCCAACCAAGGGATTCAAACCGGGTCTCCTGCATTGTAGACAGATACTTTACCGCCTGAGCCACCAAGGAAGTCCAAGAACTGACGCTAAAGCTGAAGCTCCAACACTTTGGCCACCTGATATGAAGAACTGAGTCATTGGAAAAGATCCTGATCCTGGGAAATATTGAAGACAGAAAGAGAAGTGGACAACAGGGGATGAGATTGCTGGATGGCATCACTGACTCAATGGATGAGAATATGAGCAAACTCTGGGAGATGGTGAAGGACAGGGAAACCTGGCATGCTGCAGTCTATGGGGTCACAAAGAGACAGAAACAACCGAACAACAACTGCAACAATGCCAGTCATCTGGGTACGTAAGTCTTAACACCAACGAAATTATTTGATTATGCCCTTGGCTAGCCATGAAGGCAATGGCACCCCACTCCAGTACTCTTTCCTGGAAAATCCCATGGATGGAGAAGCCTGATAGGCTGTAGTCCATGGGGTCGCTAGGAGTTGGACACAACTGAGTGACTTCACTTTCACTTTTCACTTTCATGCACTGGAGAAGGAAATGGCAACCCACTCCAGTGTTCTTGCCTGGAGAATGCCAGAGATGGCGGAGCCTGGTGGGCTACCCTCTATGGGGTCACACAGAGTTGGACACGACTGAAGCAACTTAGCAACAGCAACAGCCATGATAAATGAAACTTCTCCCAAGGCATCCCACTGTTAAGGCATATGCAGACATATATCCCTGGCACAAAGATAAGTATTTTTAAATAAATAGAGGGATGAAAGGGGCATGAAATGGAGGGAGAGAGGAAATAAAGAGAGAAAAAGAACACTCAGGAAAAGTGAATATGGTACTGCTTGCAAACTGCACAATTAAATACTGTTTACAGTCATGTATGGAGGTGAGCTGGACTGTGAAAAAGGCTGAGCGCCAAAGAACTGATGCCTTTGAACTGTGGTGTTGGAGAAGACTCTTGAGAGTCCTTTGGACTGCAAGGAGATCCAACCAGTCCATTCTAAAGGAATCAGCCCTGGGTGTTCTTTGGAAGGAATGATGCTAAAGCTGAAACTCCAGTACTTTGGCCACCTGATGCGAAGAGTTGACTCATTGGAAAAGACTCTGATGCTGGGAGGGATTGGGAGCAGGAGGAAAAGGGGACGACCGAGGATGAGATGGCTGGATGGCATCACCAACTCGATGGACGTGAGTCTGAGTGAACTCTGGGAGTTGGTGATGGACAGGGAGGCCTGGCGTGCTGCGATTCATGGGGTTGCAAACAGCTGGAAACGACTGAGCGACTGAACTGAACTGAACCTCTAGATGAAATAAAAATGCATTACAAAATGTTTTATGTTCTTGAAATGGCCACTTCTATGAAAAACTGAACCAAAGACTAAGCACAGAGCAAAAACAAACTCCTGACTATCCAGGAAAATGAGGAACATAAGCTATCTGATAGCCAGAGATCATCTTAAATCCTAATTTATACACTTTTTTAAAACTCCTTCTCCAAATATCTGCCATAAAGGTACCTTTTATTTGTCTCTCTTGCTCCTCCAGGAAGACACTAATTAAAAGTGAAATAAACGATAAACAGAAGCAGCAGAAGTTGAAGCCTGGGATTTAGATAATCCTCCTATTTGATAATCATCCCTTCAATGCCCAAACATTGGTTTGGCATGAAAATTACAATTTAAAAATTCCAAGGGTTATAAGGCTTAAAGGTTTCACAAAATGATAACAAATTCTTTGTCAGAATCTATTTGTTTACCATCAAGAAAAAATGCCCTTATTTTTTGTACAAATATGAACTGTTTCAAAAATATTTTAAATATTCACTTTAAAGCAAATCATGAAAAGTCATACATAATTACATAAAATCAGCTTGAGAATTTAGAGGTTTTCTAAAATAAAACTTGTTACACTGTATAATCATTTAGATTATATTTTGGATGACAAAATAACCAAATATTCTAACATTTCTGGTACTTCAGTTAATCTTTTGCATCAAATTGGTTACTCTTAAATCCATATAGAGTAGTTAGAGAACTTATATGTCTACTGGTAAGAATTAGCCTAAACACAAATCCAAAGTTGCAAGAAATTTGTTTTCCAAAGTCACTTGCCTATTCTTGTTTCTTTAAGCTCCAGCAAGCTAGCTGCTAAAGAAAATAAAAATGAATACAAGTTATAGCATATACTTCATATTAACACATAGGTTCTTATTAATTCATACCTAAATTCCACATCAACATCCATTTTTTAAAAATTCAGCTCTCAGTGTAAATCCTTCCTCAAAAATACTGATTTAATTTTCTCAAAAACAGTTCTCATCAGAGCTTAGAATACTGCCTCCCACTTTAAAAAATTTTTTTAAATACTTGAGCCATACACTGGTTCATTAACCTTCAAATCATTCTCTAATTACTTATGTTGGGAGAAAGCCAAAATTCCATTTAAACTCAAGCCTTTCCTTTTGACTCAGTCTCTGTGTTTAAAAAAATATTTTCTTTTAAACCACATAATAGCTACAAAGGATAGTGGACAATGTAAACCTCTATTCTAGGGTATTTTTCTACCTACAGTCAGTCATAAGCTAAGTTTTCTTCTTAAATTTGAGATATCTGCAATGGGGTGACTCTTTATGTCCTTAATTCTGTGATTCTTTATATTCAATCATAATGAAGGCTTGGATGTACCTCAGTACAATCTTTCAATGTAATATATTAAATGATTTCTCTAGGCCCTAAAACAGTTCAGTTCACAGTCCGTGATGCCATCCAGCCATCTCATCCTCGGTCGTCCCCTTCTCCTCCTGCCCACAATCCCTCCCACCATCACAGTCTTTTCCAATGAGTCAACTCTTCACATGAGGTGGCCAAAGTACTGGAGCTTCAGCTTTAGCATCATTACTCCAAAGAAATCCCAGGGTTGATCTCCTTCAGAATGGACTGGTTGGATCTCCTTGCAGTCCAAGGGACTCTCAAGAGTCTTCTCCAACACCACAGTTCAAAAGCATCAATTCTTCAGCACTCAGCCTTCTTCACAGTCCAACTCTCACATCCATACATGACCACAGGAAAAACCATAGCCTTGACTAGACGGACCTTAGTTGGCTTTTGAATGTAATGTCTCTGCTTTTGAATATACTATCTAGGTTGGTCATAACTTTTCTTCCAAGGAGTAAGCGTCTTTTAATTTCATGGCTGCAGTCACCATGTGCAGTGATTTTGGAGCCCCCAAAAATAAAGTCTGACACTGTTTCTACTGTTTCCTCATCTATTTCCCATGAAGTGATGGGACCAGATGCCATGATCTTCGTTTTCTGAATGTTGAGCTTTAAGCCAACTTTTTCACTCTCCTCTTTCACTTTCAACAAGAGGCTTTTTAGCTCCTCTTCACTTTCTGCCATAAGGGTGGTGTCATCTGCATATCTGAGGTTATTGATATTTCTCCTGGCAATCTTGATTCCAGCTTGTGTTTCTTCCAGTCCAGCGTTTCTCATGATGTACTCTGCATATAAGTTAAATAAGCAGGATGACAATATACAGCCTTGATGTATTCCTTTTCCTATTTGGAACCAGTCTGTTGTTCCATGTCCAGTTCTAACTGTTGCTTCCTGACCTGCATGCAGATTTCTCAAGAGGCTTGTCAAATGGTCTGGTATTCCCATCAAAGATTACTTATCACCAGTTGTTTTTCCCTCAGGTGTATGGAACAGAAGTTAATTAACAGAAGTAAATGCCCTTCCCTGGATCTGAGTGTTGATAAGTTATCAGACTAAGGACACATTCCAGAAATTCTGGACAATGGATACAGTTTTAGGTTAATGGAGTGAGATGTTTATTGAAAACAAGACCAAGGTCTCAGAGTCCTACACTGACTGCCTAGCAATTTCTACCTCAGTGTCATTTACCTTATGTCTCTTTTATGATGTTTTTAGTATTCATGCTTCTTCTTTTTTTTTTTTTTTGTATTTTTAATGCATACTATTGTACATGAGCTAATGCTTAGGTGGTTGTTATGATACTAACATATAGGTTTCTGTTTTAATGCTTGTAAATGCTCCCTTATTATTGTATTGTATAATTTTCTATTATAGAAATCTATCATAAACGTTTGAAATCCAATTTTCACTTTCTTGAAATTGTGTGGATAAGCTTATTTGCATAAAGATAATTATTGGTATGTCTTAGGTGTAGCTAGAACAGTTCCAGATAGGTCTTATCTTAATGTGGACTTCATTTTGCAGTAATAAGTGCTTGATCTCAGTTCTCTAAGTGCTATGAGCTGACTTGTGTCCCATCCCCTAAATTAGTAGACTGAAGACCTAACCCCCTCATATGACTGCATTGGATATTGGATCTTTAAGGAGGTGATTAAAGTTTAATGAAGTCATGAGAGTGTAGTTTGGTTATATAACTAGTACCCTTAAAGGAACTTACATAGTAAAAACAAAATTGTTCTGGCCTTCAGGCAGCAGACACCAGGGCTCTCTCTCTGCCATGTGATCCACATGGCAAGAATGCTGCTGTCTGCAAGGCAGAAAGAGCAGTTTAACCAATGGGTAGCCATCTTGGCACTCTGATCTCAAACTTCCATCCTCCAGAACTATGAGAAAATAAATTTCTGTTGTTTAAGCCATCTAGTCTATGGTATTTTGTTATGGAAGTTTGCGCTAAGACAGTACGTCTTACATCAGAGTGATGGCCTTATTAATTAATGCCCTGGTGGATAGAGTTATGAGTCAGCTTTCCATTAGAAATCATTTTCTTGTAGGATGTTTTGACATTATAGTGAATGAGCCATTGGTCATATCTTCCCATGTTTTCTGACTCCTAATTGAAAGGTTGTTGCTGAGCTGTGAACAGCACTGGGATTCTTGGCCTCCAGAGGAGAGGAATTCAATCTGGGTCCAGTGACAAGGCTTGATTACTCAGAGCTTTTCTATAATAAAGTTTTCTTTCTATAATAAAGTATAAAAGAGATAGAGAAAGCTTCTGAAATAGACATTAGAAGAGGGCAGAAATAGTGCCCCCTTGCTAGTTTTTAGCAAGAAGTTACATACCTATTAGCAACTGCTAATTAGAGAAAGGAAATGTCTCAGAACTCAGTGAGTGGCACCAGGTCCCTCACCCACAACATGCATTTTGAGATAGTATTGGTACCAGGTGAGTGATCCCATGCCATAAAACAATTGACATGAATCTTGAAGAAAGGCAGATTCTAAGGTAAATACATAGTTCATTAACATAGCTTAAGAAAAACATTCCCATAAGAAAAATGGGTTGGTTAGCTCAAAGTTTGAGATCAGGTGGAACCAGGTGTCATCATGGCAACACAGAATTTTAAAAGAAACTTCCCTTTAATTTTGTATTCAGTTCAGTTTAGTCACTCAGTCGTGTCCGACTCTTTGTGACCCCATGAATTGCAGCATGTCAGGTCTCCCTGTCCATCACCAACTGCCAGAGATTACCCAAACTCATGGCCATCGAGTCAGTGATGCCATCCAGCTCTCTCTTCCTCTGTCGTCCCCTTCTCCTCCTGCCCCCAATCCCTCCCAGCATCCGAGTCTTTTCCAATGAGTCAACTCTTCGCATGAGGTGGCCAAAGTACTAGAGTTTCAGCTTTAGCATCATTCCTTCCAAAGAACACCCAGGACTGATCTCCTTTAGAATGGACTGGTTTTGTATAGAGAAGGATAAATGAAGTCTGACACTTGGAGTCTGTTTCCTCCACTTGGGGATCCCTAGCCTTCCTGCCTGTAACCCTCCCATAATGAACTACTTTAAGAAGTAATGGCAACTCTTTTTCTAGTCATCTCAGTGTCTTATATCATGGATAGGCTTTATGTATAATTTCTTATCTTTTATGACATCAGATATAAAATTATTTCACTGTCTGATTCAATGAGGAGACCTGAGTCACTTAATAAGCTAGGCTTCTGGAATTCAAAATAGAATTGCTTATACATCTTAATTTTTTTGAGTCAGAGGGGTCATTTAAGGAGTCAGAGTCATCTTGAAAATTAGATAATTACACCAGTTTTCCATATCAGTTGGCATCACACATATTTTTTACTCAAGTCAATATGTCATAGAATCTGATGTTTTCTCAAATATCTATTTGAGACTTCATTCTTACATTGACTATATTAAATTTCTGGTAGATTCTGGGCTTATATGAAAGATAGTCTTGGTCATAAGTATAGAAAAGAAAGTTTATCTTTATTTAACTAACACCTACCTCAGTGCTTGAAACATGTTAGAACAATAGATGTGTAGATATTTATTACAAATTATAAAACAATTTTCAAAAACCCTTCATATCAAAATTAATTTATATAAGAATTTGAACCATTCTGAAATTGATTTTTAAAGTGCTTCTCAAATAATAATTAAGACAAACTTTTCCAAAGGAACTCAATGATCAATTCTGAGTTACCAGGTAGACATGTTTACTGACAAAATAATCCATGATTATACATTCTAAACATTTATTTAGTCAACATGATGGAATATTAAGAGAACATTATAGAAATGTATATACTTTCATTGTCATTGGTGGTAACAAAGGCAGTGAAAACTTGTGATAAACACTTTCAGGATATTACTCGTCTCCATTTTGGATGAGATACAGGTAAAGTCCTGCAGAGTTCCACTCTATGTTGTGAAAAAATTACTCCTGCTTTCCTCTAAGGATGGTATAGATCAAACGGGGGCTAGTTTGTTTAGCATTTTTTTATAGTAGCTCTGACCCTGTGTTCACTGCCAGTTAAATTTGATTGCTTGGAAATAATCTTAGGTTAAACTATAATAGCTATGAGTAACTTGATAGTTTTCCATCTTGTATATTTTTATTCTATAAAGATTTTATAGTGTTTTTTGAATAAGAATAATTCTGGTTACTTCAGTTTCCATTATTTAGCTAGAGTTGGTAATATAAAGAGCCTAAATGCTGCATTAGAAAAATGCTTTTTATTCTCTAAGGAAAATTTTCACATTAACTATGTTTATGTGAGAATTTATATTATTATTTGAGAATTATGGTGTACTATGTTGTAAATGTCCTTACAAAAATGCTTCCAAGAAATTAAAGGCAGTTTTACCCGATTGTCTATAATGTCAAACTAGTGACTAGACTCTAATTTTATAGTAATGTAGAATAGAGGTAATACATTTCACCTAAAGCCGTTTGTCATTTTCTAGTACCTTCCTACCCTTGGCAAATTCCTTGTCTCCTTTGCTATTTAGATGAAATATATAATCAGGATCTTTTTTTTTTTTTTTTTGAGGTGGACCATTTTAAAAGTCTTTATTGAATTGGTTACAAAATTGTTTATTTTATGTTTTGATATTTTGGCCACAAGGCACGTAGGATTTAGCTCCCCAACCAGGAATCCAGTTCTCACCCCTGGCACTGGAAGGCAAAGTCTTAACTGCTGGACTTCCAGGGAAGTACCAATAATAAGAATTTTTATTTAAAAAATTCTGAATGGTGTGAGATGATACCTCATTGTAGTTTTTATTTGCATTTCTCTAATAATGAATGATGTTGAGCATTTTTTCATACGTTTATTATCCATCTTTGGATATGTTTTCTTTGGAGAAATGTCTGTTTATGTCTTATGCCCGCTTTTCGATTGGGTTACTTTTCTGGTAGGTAGCTACATGAGCTTATATATTCTAGAGATAATCCTTTGTCAGTTGTTTCATTTTTTATTTATTTTCTTCCAATCTGAGGGTTGTCTTTTCATCCTATTTATAGTTTCCTGTATCATCTCACACCATTCAGAATGGCCATGATCAAAAAATCTATAGGCAATAAATGCTGGAGAGGGTGTGGAGAAAAGGGAACCCTCATGAATTGTTGATGGGAATGTAAATCGACATTGCCACTATAGAGAATAGTATGGAGACTCCTTAAAAAACTAGGAGTAAAACTACCAGATGACCCAACAATCCCACTACTGGGCATATGCTCTGAGGAAACCATAACTGAAAAAGACACATGTACCCCAGTGTTCACTGCAGCCCTATTTACAATAACTAGGATACAGAAGCAACCTAGATGTCCAAGCAACAGATGAATGGACAGTTGTAGTATATACACACACACACACACACACACACACACATATATATATGGAATACTACTCAGCCATGAAAAGGAATACATTTGAGTCCATTCTAATGGGGTGGATGAATTTAGAGACTATTACATAGAGTGAAGTAAATCAGAAAGAGAAAAACAAATATTGTATATTAACACATATATACGGGATATAGAAAGATGGTAATGATGAACATATCTACAAGGAAGCAATGGAGATGCAGACAGAGAGAACAGATTTGTGGACACAGGGGTGGGGGGAAGGAGAGTGGAGGATGAATTGAAAGAGTAACATTGAAACATATACATTACTATATGTAAAATAGATAGCCAGTGGGAATTTGCTGTATGATACTGGGAGCTCAGATCTGGTACTCTGTGACAACCTAGAGGCGTGGGATGGGGTGGGAGGTGGCAGGGAGGTTCAAAATGGAGAGGACATATGAATACCTATGGCTGATTCATGTTAATGCATGGCAGAAACTAACATAATATTGTAAAGCAATTATCTTCCAATTAAAAATATATTTTTTAAAAAATCTAAAAATTATAAAATAAATGTGGTAAAATAGATAAAATTGCTTCACTATATTATGATGTATGTACGCAATTAGATATTATACAGTCATTAAATTTGTTTCACTCTTAAAAATAAATAAATAAATAAATAAATAAATAATTCTGTTCTCACCTATTGCTAGTGGGAATGCAAAATGGTACTCTCTCTTTGGAAAACACTTTGATGGTTTCTTACATAAATAAACATAAATAATCTTGACACACACTGATCCTGCAATCACATTCCTTGGTGTTTACCCAAAGAAGTTGTAAACGTATGTTCACACATAAGCCTGCACATGGATGTTTATAGCAGCCTCTTTTATAATTGGTAAAATGTAGAAGCAACCAAGAGGTCCTTCTGCAGGTGAATGGACAATAAACTGTAGTATTTAATTCAGACAATTGAGAGTTAGTACCAAAAAGATATGAATTGTAAAGTCATGAAAAGACATGGAGAAACCTTAAAAAGGCTTATTACTAACTGAAGGATTTCATCTGAAAAGGCTACATACTGAACAATTCCAACTGCATGACATTCTGGAAAAAGCAAAACTATGGAGACAATAAAAAGAGTAATGGTTGCCAGTGCTTGGTGGTGGGAGGTGGAGGGAGTGATAAATAGGTAGAGCACAAAGAGTATTTAGAGTATTTACTTTGTATGATACGATAATTATTGCCTATGTAATTATGCATTTGTCAAAACCAATAGAATGTACACCACCAAGAGTGAATGGTAATGGAAACTGTGGACTTGAGTTATTATGATGTGTCAATATAGGTTCATCAGTTCAGTTCAGTTGCTCAGTCGTGTTCGACTGTTAGCTACCCGATGAATCGCAGCACGCCAGGCCTCTCTATCCATCACCAACTCCCGGAGTTCACTCAGACCCACGTCCATCGAGTCAGTGATGCCATCCAGCCATCTCATCCTCGGTCGTCCCCTTCTCCTCCTGCCCCCAATCCCTCCCAGCATCCGAGTCTTTTCCAATGAATCAACTCTTCGCATGAGGTGGCCAAAGTACTAGAGTTTCAGCTTCAGCATCATTCCTTCCAAAGAAATCCCAGGGCTGATCTCCTTCAGAATGGACTGGTTGGGTCTCCTTGCACTCCAAGGGACTCTCAAGAGTCTTCTCCAACACCACAGTTCAAAAGCATCAATAGGTTCATCAGTTATAAAAAATATACCACTTTAGTAGTGGATGCTAATAACAGGGGATACTATGCATCCATGAGGCAGGAGACATGAGGAAAATCTTTGTATCTTCCACTCAGTTCTACTGTGAACCTAAAACAACTCTGAAAATAAGTCCAGAAAATCACAAATCTTCATTTGAGTGGTATCTAGCAATTTCCTGGTGGCTTAGATGGTAAAGCATTCACCTGCAATGTGGGAGACCTGGGTTCAATCCCTATGTTAGGAAGATCCCCTGAAGGACATGGCATCTCACTCCAGCATTCTTGCCTGGAGAATCCCCACGGACAGAGGAGCCTGGCAGGGTACAGTTCATGAGATTGAAAGAATTGGACGTGAACTGAACCATTAAGCACACACCACAGCAATTTCAATCTAGCTATTCTAGGAATAAAAACCTCTATTGCACTTGGAGTTAGTTACAATTTCCACCAGGGACTGAAAAATATGCTAGTATAAAATGAACCTTGTTGAAAGATTCATGGTTTTGTCTGTAATGGAATTTTGGTTATGATTAAATCCAAATTGACTTTGAGAAAGTTACAAGAGAAATACTTTGGTGTAAATAGAAATGTACTGGCCTCCAAGGGAAATCCTATAGCGTTACTGGTGGCCTTGCTTTTGTATCTTGGTGCAATGTAATGCCATAATAGATCATGTAAGCTGAAATGTAATACAAAGAAATACTATATTATTGTTTCTCTAGAGATAGTTCACTAAGGATCAAAGTTAGATTGAATCGAGATAGGAATTGCAATTGAACTGAGACAACTGGATATTGTGGTTAAGAACATACCTGCCTTAGTGTGTATGCCCAGCAGTGGGATTGCTGGGTCATATGGCAGTTCTATTTCCAGTTTTTTAAGGGATCTCCACACTGTTCTCCATAGTGGCTGTACTAGTGTGCATTCCCACCAACAGTGTAAGAGGGTTCCCTTTTCTCCACACCCTCTCCAGCATTTATTGCTTGTAGACTTTTGGATAGCAGCCATTCTAACAGGCGTGAAATGGTACCTCATTGTGGTTTTGATTTGCATTTCTCTGATAATGAGTGATGTTGACCATCTTTTCATATCTTTGTTAACCATCTGTATGTATGTCTTCTTTGGAGAAATGTCTGTTTAGTTCTTTGGCTCATTTTTTGATTGGGTCATTTATTTTTCTGGAATTGAGCTGCAGGAGTGACTTGTATATTTTTGAAATCAATTCTTTGTCCGTTGCTTTGTTTGCTGTTATCTTCTCCCATTCTGAAGGCTGTCTTTTCACCTTGCTTATAGTTTCCTTTGTTGTGCAGAAGCTTTTAATTTTAATTAGGTCCCATTTGTTTATTTTTGCTTTATTGTCATATTCTGGGAGGTGGGTCACAGAGGATACTGCTGTGATTTATGTTGGAGAGTGTTTTGCCTGTGTTCTCCTCTAGGAGTTTTACAGTTTCTGATCTTACATTTAGATCTTTAACCCATTTTGAGTTTATTTTTGTGTATAGTGTTAGAAAGTGTTCTAGTTTCATTCTTTTACAAGTGGTTGACCAGTTTTCCCAGCACCACTTGTTAAAGAGATTGTATTTTCTCCAATGTATATTCTTGCCTCCTTTGTCAAAGATAAGGTATCCATAGGTACGTGGATATATCACTGTGCTTTCTATTTTGTTACATTGATCTATACTCTGTGGTGGGCTTAATTGCTACCTCCTCCAAGAGGACTTATGCCAAACCCAGGTCTACTGCACCCAGAGCCCTTGCCCCCACAGCACTCCACTGCTGACCCATACCTCCTCAGGAGACACCCAAACACAGGCCTGTCTTAGTCTCTGTGGGATCTCTGGGTCCTGGTGCACACAAGGTATGTTTGAGCCCTCTGAGCATCTCTGGCAGGTATGGGGTTTGGTTCTAAATGTGATTTTGCCTCTCCTACCATCTTGCCGGGCTTCTCTGCCCTTGGACATGGAGTATCTCCTCACAGTTGCTACAGTGCCATGCAGCCGCTGCTCCATGGGGTCACAGATATTTAAATTAGGGGTCACAGATTAGTAATTCATAGATTGTGTCCTTAAAGACAGGACAAAATATACAGTGATAGATTTAATGGCAATGGAGATCAAATGATGATTTATTTTTACATAATTGGGATGATTACAAATAGAAGAGGCAGTCTGGGGCAGGTAAAATTAATGAATTTGGTGAGAATGTATAGAGTATAAAATACAATGGAAGCAATTGTGGCACCCAATTGAAGATGTATCCAATAGCATTGAGGGTTTAAGGAATTAAGAGATTTTTATTTATGTGACATGTGCTTTTAGTATGAGTTTATGCAAGCTAGTTTATTTGGTAACTTTTTGTATTGTAAATTATAAAATCCACATTAAAATCCTCTGAAGATAATAAATTACACAGTGCTTAGAATTAATATGTTCTATCACATTAAAGGAACTTTAATATAGGCTTCTGTTTCTTTTGACACTTTTCAGCAAATATGTAAAGTCACAGGTATAAGGTATCAGTTACTGATACTGCAAATTGACCAGATTTTATTGGATAGCAGCAGTGAAGAAGTACCGTAGTTTTGTGGACATGTGAAGAGATTTCAGTTAAAAATGTTAGCACTTGAATAAAATAAAATGATGTTTCATCTTTGGTCTAAAATTTCTTCAGCTTTCAAAGGTCTTGTAATAAATGTGTTAGTACTGGATTTTTCCTTGTTACAGAAGTGAGCTATGAGACATTAGAAATAGATTTTGAGAGAGCTTGCCACATAGGTTGAATTTACAGTTTCAATACTAGGAAGCCAAGATTCTATGTATACCTCTTCAGAAGGTTATGAGAATCTGTTATGACCGAGTGATTTACTTTCTGTCCATGACTTGCTGACTTATTTGGCCTTCTTTCTGAGCCTTTTATCTTTCTAGGTCTTTTTGAACACATGGAAGCTCATCCTAGAGAAAAAAATAAAAATACTAAAAATACTATATCTAACCTTCCATGAAATGCAATTATCCTCTGAGAGGCAGGGGTTAAAGCATATTTTACCTGAGAATATTGTTAAATGACTTTAAATGATCAAGAAGAATAAGAGATAGAAACTGCAAGCCAAGAAGTAAGACAATAAAAAGATATTCATGGAATACAGCTTTCACTTAATTTATATGTATTATGTGAAGAAGAGGCACACTGCATTGCATATAATTTCTTTTTATGTAATGGAAAGTTTTCAATATTTTTTAAATGAAGAGTACTTAAAGTATAACCTTATAAGTTGTACTTTTAAAGAGAACTTTTGTTGCTGTTTTGAGTAACCATTTTGTACTATCTACAGCTTACCTAGTCTTCAGTAAATCTTACAAGAATAGGTTATTTTAAAGTAGGGAAAAAAAAATAAAGTAGGGAATGGCCAAAGTAGGAGTATATATCATGATGCCAAATTGGAAAGGAAATCAATTGCTTTTCCAACAATCAAAGAGAATATAACACCAAGGAAATGAGTTTTTCTAACTATTCTTTTGGGAGAAGCAAGTAATTGCTTTAACCATTCTAAACCATTCTTTAACTATTTCTAACCAGAAATGATTAATTAAATATTTACTAAATCATTATACTGATGATGGAAGAAAGACCTGTTGGCTATAAAACAAAAGTGTGGCCCTTAAAAAAAAAGCAGAAGACAAGAGAAATAAAAACAGTTGTGCTACTTTTCTGACAGCATGTATTGATGAATTTATGTTCAAAGCCTGTACAATAAAAATGGATTTCTCAGTCAGAATCAGTTTTAATTCTCAGCATCTTTAAAAGACTTTTAGACAGCTTACACTCAGGACACACTAGCAAGGCCCAGGTGATTATTTATTTGTTCATTTATCCCTGCAACAAGAAGCCTCCTCAGGCAACTTTTAAAGTGATTTATATACAGAATCACTGTGGTAATAACCTTCAGAGACTGATGAAAAATGAGGTAGGATTCTGGCCCTACTGGCAAAATATAAAAATGACATTATGAATTGCAGTAGTTGCACCCGTGGCGAATTCATGTTGATGTATGGCAAAACCAATACAGTATTGGAAAGTAAAATAAAATAAAATAAAATAAAATCTTTAGTGGAATAATGACAATATAAGGCTGGAATTACTTCTGTCTTGGAAGGTCTAATTCTACTTTTACTTAGCTCTCCTAGAATATCTTAGAATGGAAAGATGTTTTACTTTAGTCTTGATGCTTGCTACTTAAGCTAAAAGTCCACATCTCTGTCACAGGCTACCTTTTCTTCTCCCAGTAGCATTGTAAACAAATAATTAACTTGAACCAGTTGCAGTGATTGGGTAGTTGTGACACAACATAAAGATGAGATAAATTGGGAATAAATAGTGAAAATGAAAGGAATTGAAAAAATTGGTATGAGATCCAAGCTGGATAATAAGGAAATGCATGAAATCAAGGGACTGTACAATTAAGTGGAGGTTTTGTGGTTGAGAGACAGCTGGAGGAGTTTTATGGATAAGTAAGACAGCTTTCAAATTTTGAGATTAAAGATATCTTTGTCTCTGGATAATACTGTCTAAATTGATTCCATGTAAGCAGAGAGAGGAAGGTCAGTGAAATAAATGAAGTCAAGGAACTATGACAACAGGGTGCCGGATGTGTCATCTAGGTGAACTGTAGGTAAAGCTGACTTCCAATAACAAATTGGTTAATCTGTTACTTACTATCTATATAGTGTGTTAAGGATGAAAGAAATGGGAAAACATACTATCTATATTCTCTCTAGCATCATGAGTAACCGATTTTTAAGCATCAATTACAGTATATATGATGGTTATACTAAAGATATACAGTGCTGGATACTCAGCAGACATTTATTTGTTGAAAGAATGAATATATGCACAATGTCCTAAGAGAGCATGAAGGACTAACTCAGCAAGAGCAATAGAAGAATGAATGTGGAAGAGTGTCAAGGATAGACATCCCAAAGATATAAGATGCAAGCTGACTTTGACTTTTCATGAGTTTGATAGCCATCTGTATATCTTCTTTGGAGAAATATCTGTTCAGGTCTCCTGCCACTTTGTGATTTGGTTGTTTCTTTTTCTGGTATTGAGCTGCGTGAGCTGCTTATACAATTTGGAGATGATTTCTTTGTCAGTTGTTTCATTTATTTTTTTCCTTCCATTGTCAGGGTTGTTTATAGATCCTTCACTGTGCAAAAGCTATTAAGTTTAATTTGGCTCCACTTGTTTAATTTTGGTTTTTATTTCCATTACTCTTAAGAGGTAGATCATAGAGGATTTATGTCAGAGTATCCAAAATCACTGCAGATGGTGATTGCAGCCATGAAATTAAAAGACGCTTACTCCTTGGAAGAAAAGTTATGACCAACCTAGACAGCATATTCAAAAGCAGAGGCATTACTTTGCCTACTAAGGTCTGTTTAGTCAAGGCTATGTTTTTCCTGTGGTCATGTATGGATATGAGAGTTGGACTGTGAAGAAGGCTGAGTGCTGAAGAATTGATGCTTTTGAACTGTGGTGTTGGAGAAGACTCTTGAGAGTCCCTTGGACTGCAAGGAGATCCAACCAGTCCATTCTGAAGGAGATCAGCCCTGGGATTTCTTTGGAAGGAATGATGCTAAAGCTGAAGCTCCAGTACTTTGGCCACCTGATGCGAAGAGCTGACTCATTGGAAAAGACTCTGATGCTGGGAGGGATTGGGGGCAGGAGGAGAAGGGGCAACAGAGGATGAGATGGCTGGATGACATCACTGACACGATAGACGTGAGTTTGAGTGAACTCTGGGAGTTGGTGATGGACAGGGAGGCCTGGTGTGCTGCAATTCATGGGATCACAAAGAGTCAGACACAAGTGAGTGACTGAACTGAGCTGAACTGATTCTGCCTATGTTTTCCTCTAATAATTTTATATTTTCTGGTCTTACACTTAGGTTTATAATCCATTTTTAGTTTGCTTTTGTATATGATATTAGGAATTAGTCTAATTTCATTCTTTTACATCTAGCTGCCCAATTTTCCCATCACTATTTATTGGAGACACTGTCTTTTCTCCCTTGTGTATTTTTACCTCCTTTTTAAAAGATAAGATTCTGATGAGCATGTGAATTTATCCCTAGGCTTTCTTTCTTATCCTTGTGGTCTATATTTCTGGTTTTGTGACAGTATCATACTGTCTTGATGATTGTAGCTTTGCAGTATAGTCTGAGGTCGGGAAAGTTGATTCCTCCAGCTTCATCCTTCTTTTTCAAAATTGTTTGGATATTTGGGGTCTTTTGTGTTTCCATACAAATTGTGAAATTATATTTCTAGTTCTGTGAAAAATACCATTGATAGTTTGATAGGGATTGTGTTGAATCTGTAGATTGCTTCTTTTTTCTTTTTTAAATTTATTTTTTTAATTGAAGGATAATTGCTTTACAGAATTTTGTTGTTTCTTGTCAAATATCAACATGAATCAGCATAGGCTTGGTTAGTATAGTAATTATCACAATATTGATTCTTCCAATCCAAGAACATGGTATATTTCTCCATCTGTTTCTGTCATCTTTAATTTCTTTCATCAGCATCTTTTGGTTTTCTTGCATATAGGACTTTTGTACCTTTAGATAATTTTATTCCTAAGTACTTGATTCTTTCTGGGGTAGTGATGAATGTTATTGTTTCATTAATTTCTCTGATTTTTCGTTGTTAGTGTATAGGAGTGCAAGGGATATTTGTGTATTAATTTTGTATCTGGTGACTTTATTATATTCATTGATTAGTACTAGTAATTTTCTGGTGGTATCTTTAGGATTTTCTATGTAAATAATCCTGTCATTTGCAAATAGAGATTTATTTCTTTTTCTCCAATCTAGATTCCTTTTATTTCTTTTTCTTCTTTGATTGCTGTGGCTAGGACTTCCAAACCTATGCTGAATAATACAGGAAAGAGTCACCCATGTCTTGTTCCTAATTTTAGAGAAAATGCTTTCAGATTTTCACCATTGAGAATAATATTTGCTATGAGTTTGTCATATATGGCCTTTATTATGTTGGGGTGTGTTTCTTTTATGCCTACTTTCTGGAGTGTATGCTGGCTTAAGTCTTTGTGATACTATAGACTGTAGCCTACCAAGCTCCTCTCTCCATGGGGATTTTCCAGGCAAGAATACTTTCTGGAGAATTTTTATCAAAAATTAGTGTTGAATTTTTTTTTCTAAAACTTTCTCTGCATCTATTGAGATGAACATACTGTTTTTATATTTCAATTTGTTCCTATGGTGTATCACAGTGATTGATTTGTGTATATTGGCTGTATCCCTGGGATAAAGCCCACTTGATCATTACATATGATCTTTTTAATGTGTTGTTGGATTCTGTTTGCTAGAATTTTGTTGAGGATTTTGCATCTATATTCATCAGTGATACTAGCCTGTAATTTTCTTTTTTGTTGTTGTATTTGTCTGGTTTTGTTATCAGGTTGATGGTAGCCTCTTAGAAGAATTTGGGAGTTTTCCTTCCTCTGCAATTTTCTGAAAGAGTTTGAGCTGCATAGGTATTAGCTCTTCTCTAAGTTTTTGGTAAAATTTACCTATGAAGCCATGTGCACTTGGGCTTTTGTTTGTTGGAAGATTTTTGGTTACCATTTCAATTTCCATCTTTGTGATTGGTGTGTTCATATTTCCTATTTCTTCCCTGTATAGTTTGGGAAGTTTATACTTTTCTAAGAATTTTTCCATTTCTTCCAGGTTGTCCATTTTATTGGGATATGGTTGCTCATAGTAGTCTCTTATGATCTTTTGTATTTCTGTGTGTTTTGTTGTAACTTCAACTTTTTCATTTCTAATTTTATTGATTTGAATTTTCTCTTTTTCTTGATGAGTTTGGCTAATGGTTTTTCCATTTTGTTTATCTTCACAAAGAACCAACTTTTAGTTTTATTGCTCTTTTCTATAGTCTCCTTCGTTTCTTTTTAATTTATGCTCTGATCTTCATGATTTCTTTCCTTCTACTCATGTTTTTTTTTCTTGTTACTTCTTTTTCTAGTTGCTTTAGGTGTAAATTTAGGTTGTTATTTGATGTGCCTCTTGTTTCTTGAGGTAGGCTTCTGTTGCTATACACTTCCTTCATAGCACTGCTTTTACTGTATCCCAACATTTTGAGTTGTTGTGATTTCATTGTCATTTGTTTCTAGGCTTATATTGATTTGTGTTTTTATGTCTTTGGTAACATGTTGGTTAGGGTTAGCAGAAATGATTGCTCAGGTGACTAGGTACTGGGCGAGTATGCTGTCCCCGGTGGGCCCTGAGTCTTGTGCACGTCCCTGGCCCAAGCTGCTCAGCTTCCTGTGTGTGCCACGAGGGCGCTGTCCCAGGCGTGCCCTGTGTCTTCTCAGGGAGCTGATCTCAGATTATGACACTCCTGGCCAAGGTGAACTGTCCAGGATCCCAGGAAGCCATGGTTAACGGCCGGCAGCCTGCTCACAGCTTGGCGGGAGATGCAGTCTTGGGGTCGACTGCAGCGCCCCTTGCCTTCCACCTCTGGCTGTCACACACCTGCCTCTCTGGCTCCGTGGGGAAAGGTCATAAAGGGCAGCAGGCTTGCTTTCCTTTGGTACTCGCTATGGTGCAATCCTTTGTTCTGTGAGGGTGCCAGGGGTCACTGTGGGGTGTTAGAGCCTTCCCGAGGGAAAGGTCCTTTGTTTTTCTTTGTTTCTCTGGTGTTTCAGTGGTTTGGGTTCCTATGTCACAGGAGCCCCCTCAGACTGACCTCAGGGCATTCAAGCCTGGTCCTTACCCTAAGGACCATTGACGTAGCCCATGCCTCCCTGCCCAGCCCCCACTCACTGCTGGTGGCTGTGAGCATCTGAGCTGCTTCTCTGCTGTAATTGCAGTTTGCATGAATTCTGTGGAATTTTTTTTTTTTTTTCTTCGGTAATACTCTCTGAGATTCCAAAGTTCCCCACTGACGCAAACTATGAGAGGATTTTCTATTGTGTGGAAACTTCTCCTCCTTCATGACTCCCTCCTCAGGATGGGTTTCTGTCCCTAAATCCTTTCTCTCTCCTTTTGTCTTTTGTCCTACCTCCTTTCAAAGGGATAGGACACACCTACGCCTATACGCCTTTCCGAGTGTCTGGTGTCCTCTGCCAGCATTTAGAAGTTGATTTGCAGGAGCTGCTCCACATTCAAATGATCTTTTGATGTATTTGTGGGAGAGAAAGTGGTCTCCCCATACTATTCCTCCACCATCTTCCCTCCAGTCTTTTTAATCTCAGTTATTGCATTGTTCATCTCTGTTTATTCTTTAATTTTTCTAGGTGCTTGTTAAACATTTCTTGCATCTTCTCAATCTGTGCCTCCAGTCTGTTTATCCATGCCTCCATTTTATCCTCAATATTTTGGGTAAACTTTATTGCATTACTCTGGATTCTTTTTCAGTTAGACTGCTTATTTCCTCTTCATTTGTTTAATCTTTTGGTTTTTTACCATGTTGCTTTATCTGCTGCATACTTCTCTGTATTTTCATTTTGTTTAATTTACTGGTTTGGAGTCTCCTTTCTTCAGGCTGGAAGGTTGTAGTTTCTCTTAATTGTGGAGTCTGCCTCTTATGGGTGGAGTTGAGGCAGTGCCTTGTGAAGTTTTCCTGGATGGGGGGACTTGTGCCTGCATTCTGATGGATGGACCTAGGTCTTATCTTCCTGGAGGGCAGTGCCATGTCTAGTAGTATGTTACGGGGTACCTATTGGCTTGGTATGGCTTTGAGCTGACTGTCTGCTAATTTGCAGAGTTGTGTCCCTGTTTGAAGGATTGATATGGGGCTCTTGGCACTGGAACTTCTTGGCTTTTGGGTGGATCTTGGTCTTAGTGTTGAGATGGAGGCCTTTGGGAGGGCTTTAGACTATTAATGTTCCATGGAGTTGGGAGTTCTTTGATGGTCCAAAGTCCCTGCATCACGTCTCCTTCCTCCAGGATTCAGTCCTGACCCCTTACTTGTACCATCAAGACTTTACAGACCACACAGCATAGGATAGAAAACCCGTAGACTAATTGTGAAACAGTTCTCAACAGTCAGGAACACCCATAGAGATCCACACCCTTATATAGGGGGGAAAAAAGGGGGAAAGAAGATAAAAAGTGGGAAAAAGAATAAGAAAGGGAGTCAAGAGGGAAAAGAGGGGTCAAGCCAATAATCAAACTCTCAAAAATACAAAATCAAAAACAAAAATATAAAACATGGATTTTATTTTAAAAAATAGTTTTTACTTTACAATAGTAATTAGCCTCCAATTAAAATAAATAAATTTATATTAAAATAGTTTTTAAAGGAAAATATAGGTTATAAAATAATTGAAAGAGTAGTAAAGAACCTTATTAGGACAGTGAAATTGGGGAATAAAGAAGGGCTATATATAGACTGGTAGTGAGCAGAATGCCAAAATTATTTTTCCATTTTCCTCCTCCAGATTTACCTACTCAGAAAGTCCTCCAATATATCCAAGAAGGTCTCTAAACTTGTTGTCGGCATTGTGGGTCAGATCAAACTTAGATCCTCCCTTGCTCCAGCTGTACTTGTTCTGAGTCGACAGTTTTCCCTAAAGCACACAGTCTCAGGCTACTTCCCTGGCCATTTCCCCTTCTTTTGTTTGCTTATGCAGCCCCTGGAATTTCACTCTGGTTTTGGGCCTGCCTCTATTTGTAAGTCTCTACAGTGTTCTATTCTCCACCCAGACAGGAGAGTGCAAAAGTGGCTGCTTCTTAGGGCTATCTTGCTCAGTTGCGCTGGGAAAGGGGAGCAGTACAGCAGATGCCACAAGGGGTGTGTGGGGAGTACTCACCGCAGCTGGTTTCTGTAGGAGGTTACCCCAGCCTGAGGTGAGTCCTGCACTTCCCCAGGTGAGTTGGTCCGGGTTGTGGCACCCTTGGCAGAGCTGATACACTCAGGACCCCAGGAAGATGTGGGTGGCGATCTGCAGTCACTCACGGCTTGGCAGTAGTTGCGATCTTGGGCTGGGACCATAGCAGTCCCCTTTCCTTTCACCTCTGGCCTTCCCACCTGTTTCTCTGCCTTTGGGTCCGTAGACTGCAGAAAGTTTGCCCCCTCTCAGCATTCATTAGGGCGGGGTCCTTTGTTCTGTGAGCATGTGAATTAGAGCAAAGCCCCCCTGTGGGAATTATCTTTTCTTCTCTGGAGGCCCCAGGGTTTTCCTTGGCTGCTTCTGCGCTGTCACATTATCCCCCTCAGAGTACCTTCATGGCAGTCAGCTTTGGTCCTTCCCCTGAGGACCCACCCCAGAGGCCTTAGCCTCTGCGCCCAGCCCCATCTCGCTGTGAGTGGACATGAGCGTGTGAGCCTCTTCTTGGTTGGGAAGTGCTGTTTGGTTTGATCTGCTCACTGTGCTCCCCTCTGAGGTTCTGCAGCCCCCCACTGGCCCCGCCTGTGAGGGGGTTTTCTAGTGTGCAGAAAGTATTCCTCCTTCATGACCCCCTCCCCCTAGATGAGGGCCCAGTCCTGAGCTCCTTTGTCTTCCATTTTGTCTTTATCTTTTTCACTATCTCATTGCAAGGAGTTGGTTTGCCTTTCTGGAATCTGGGGTCCTTTACGAGCATTCAGATGTTCTGTGGGAATTGTCCCCCATGCAGATGATTTTCATGATATATTTGTGGGGGAGAAGGCAGTCTTCCCATTCTATTCTTCTACCATCTTGAAGGTCTCCCCTGAAAATTAACTTTAAATGCATACTAACTGGAGGTTTTTATTATTAATACTACTTTTACCTGCGAAGTGCTACTACTAAGTCACTTCAGTCATGTCTGACTCTGTGTGACCCCATAGACGGCAGCCCACCAGGCTCCCCGTCCCTGGGATTCTCCAGTCAAGAATACTGGAGTGGGCTGCCATTTCCTTCTCTAAAGCATGAAAGTGAAAAGTGAAAGTGAAGTCACTCAGTCGCATCCGACTCTTAGCGACCCCATGAACTGCAGCCTACCAGGCTGTTGCATCCATTGGATTTTCCAGGCAAGAGTACTGGAGTGCGGTGCCATTGACTTTTACCTGGAAACAGTAAATAGTTAATTGGATAAGGAGTTAAAATTTCTGTGATTTTGGGGGAGTTGTGTCAAGGCTATAGAATTCTATTTTTTTGTTTGTTTATTCATGTATTTATTTAAATTGATGTTAAGTTGATATACATTTCAGATGTACAGCAAATTCATATATATATATATATAAATTTTTTTGTGTATATATATATATATCTATATATATATATATATATATAATTTGGATCTTCCCTCCTTTTGCCTATCCCTGTGCAGTATATGGTTATTCTAGAGTGAAGAGGAGAGTGAAAAAACTGGCTTAAAACTCAACATTAAAAAAACTAAGATCATAGTATCTGGTCCCATCACTTCATGGTAAATAGAAGGAGGAAAAGTGGAAGCAGTGACAGATTTTCTTTTATTGAGCTCTAAAATCACTATGGTTGGTGACTATAGCCATGAAATCAGAAGTCACTTGCTTCTTGAAAGGAAAGCTATGGCAAACCTAGACGGCATATTAAAAAGTAGAGACATCACTGTGCCAACAAAGTCCGTATAGACAAAGCTATGTTTGACAGTTGGACCATAAGGGAGGCTGGGTGGTGATGGAGAAGACTCTTCAGAGTCCCCTGGACTGCAAGGAAATCAAACCAGTCAGTCCTAAAGGAAATGAACCTCGAATATTCATTGAAAGGACTGATGCTAAAGCTGAAGCTATAGTATTTTGGCCATGTGCTGCATAGAGCCAAATCATTGGAAAAGATCCTGACTCTGGGAAAGATTGAAGGCAACAGGAAAAGAGGGTGGCAGAGGATGAGATGGTCAGATAGCATCACTGACTCAGTAGACATGAACTTGAGTAAACGCCGGGAGACAGTGGTTTATAGGAAAGTCTGACATGCTGTAGTCCATGGGGTCACAGAGTCAGACACAACTCAGTGACTCAACAACAGCAACATGCAGTATGTGACTATTCAGAACTACCCTGCTTTGAAGTATTTGACAATAACAGGGTTAGGCAAAAGAAAGGAAGATTCAAACATTTTATTTTTGGATAAATAGACCACTTTTAAGTTAATATCGAGTATCTGCATGTATACTAATGTTATTCCTTAACACTTATACCTACTATTTCTGTATTAATAAATTCCTAGACTATTCGGTTTCTGTATTCAATCCTACTGTATGTATAAAAGCTACATTCTATTGGATTTTAAAGATCATCTAAAGATTTTCAAACACAATGTTCTATTCAGTAAGGGAATGCACTTGACACAATTTATTCAGCATATTTTTATCACCTATTAATTAGCAAGCATTACGTTGGACATCAGTGATAGATAAAATCAAAACATCTTTTCCCCATCGAAGCCCATGATCTAGTAGGAAAGATGAATAAAGTGAACAGACTACTACAATACCCTGTAACAAAGAGTAAAATAGATGTACATATTCAAGCTATAACAACTCTGGAGTAGGATACTTGACACATGTGGTGAAAGCTGGAAAATTCATTCTGAGGAATAACATTTGAGACATGTCTTGAATAATAACAGTGAAGAGCATGCCGAGTAAAGTAGGTAATATTCAAGACAGACAAGAAGAGAACACAGAAAATTTAAAGAATTATGATAGATTGACATGATATGAAATGGTAAAGACTAAACCACAAAAAGCTATTTTTATCTGTGCATGTGCCATTCTGAGGAGCTGAGACTTAAACAGGTCATCCGGATACCATGATCACATCCAGAGTTCACAAAACAGCAATTATACTTTTGAATAGTGCTTATTGCCAGATATTTTTACCTATATATTTTGCTAAGATCTGCCTCTGATGGTTATACACTGGTAATATTTTCAACTGCATTACTTTAATTTTAGTCTCACTCCTCATTTTATATATCCATTTTCCAGATATTTAAAGGTGACTCTTCCTTACCTTTTAATTCTCCAAACTTAAATTTCCAGTCATTTTACCTATTAATCATGTTCTTCTAGGAACATTTCAACCTTCAGTTCAGCTCAGTCGCTCAGTCGTGTCCGACTCTTTGCAACCCCATGAATCCCAGCACGCCAGGCCTCCCTGTCCATCACCAACTCCTGGAGTTCACTCAGACTCACGTCCATTGAGTCCATGATGCCATCCAGTCATCTCATCCTCGGTCGTCCCCTTCTCCTCCTGCCCCCAATCCCTCCCAGCATCTGAGTCTTTTCCAAGGAGTCAACTCTTCGCATGAGGTGGCCAAAGTACTGGAGCTTCAGCTTTAGCATCATTCCTTCCAAAGAAATCCCAGGGTTGATCTCCTTCAGAATGGACTGGTTGGATCTCCTTGCAGTCCAAGGGACTCTCAAGAGTCTTCTCCAACACCACAGTTCAAAAGCATCAATTCTTCGGTGCTCAGCCTTCTTCACAGTCCAACTCTCACATCCATACATGACCACAGGAAAAACCATAGCCTTGACTAGACGGACCTTAGTCGGCAAAGTAATGTCTCCGCTTTTGAATATACTATCT
Source organism: Aepyceros melampus (assembly GCA_006408695.1). Classification (NCBI taxonomy): domain Eukaryota; kingdom Metazoa; phylum Chordata; class Mammalia; order Artiodactyla; family Bovidae; genus Aepyceros; species Aepyceros melampus. The sequence goes on along the minus strand of SJXQ01011817.1, from coordinate 60,790 downwards.
AGGTTGGTCATAACTTTTCTTCCAAGGAGTAAGCGTCGTCTAATTTCTTGGCTGCAGTCACCATCTGCAGTGATTTTGGAGCCCCATGGGATTTTCAGACAAGAGTACTGGAGTGGGGTGCCATTGCCTTCTCCGTGTAATCATACTGGTCCTTCATAAATGCCCCAAATATGCTATGCTCTTCTTTCTCTCTGGGGATTTGAATTTTCCTTTATTATCTTGGAATACTTCCCTTGCCATATTCCAATAGCTATTACATTTTTCACTATATTAGGCAGCCTCCAGGGCTTGCTTCTTCAGTTAAATGTGATTGTCTTGACAAGGAATTCTTATGCATTGTTCATGTTCATGGGGAAGTTTACAAGACAAATTCTGATAATGCATGTCTGAGACATTTTGCCAGTTCAAAGTCAACCTTCATTGTGATATTTTAATTCTTGTAGCATTCTCTATGGTTTGTGAAACTTTTTTCTTAACTGATAGATCATAAATCATTTAAGTAGAAATGCATTTATAAACATGAAAGTTGCTCATAGCTTTCTACTGTTACTAAAAATAATTTGTAAACCATGCCTATGTAATATGGCTTCACAAAGTATAACTATGATTTCTCTAACATAATTACATTATTATTATTTCCTATTTGTAATATCTCTCTGGCACCAACCAAATGATCATTATCTTATTTCATAATGATTAATAACAGTAACAATAATAACTGAGAGAAACTGAGTGAGTGCTTATGTGGGTATTAGGCTAAACTTTTATATATATTATTTGATTTAAACTTTATCCTAATGCTGTTCTATAAAATTACCTTTATTCCATCATTACATTACATCACTACAGATGATGCTACTAGACCTCTGAGAGGCCATGTGATCCACCTATGGTGACTCAGTGAGCAAGTGGTGAAACTAGGCCTTAAACTCTGAACATTTTTAGTTTCAAAAGCTCTCACTCCTTTCAGCTCTTTACACTATGTATGAAAAGAACACTGGGTCAGGCAGTTCAAGGCTCTCTAACTTAACTGTGTGATTTCTGGCAACTCACTCAACCTTCCCTGGTCTTAGCTACCTCAATTATAGCAACTTTTTTTGCTGCTTACACTGTCGAGAGACAAAAATGCAACAATGTCGGTGGAAGCATTTTGAAAATGTTATGTGTTGTACCAACTAAGGGACAGATAAGAGATATTATTGGGTTACAAATAGGATGTGTCAAGCAGACCTTTGACAAACATTTATGGGAGACTCAAATACCCAAATTGGATAACAAAATTACATAATTCCTCTCATAAAATGTAGTACCATGCCAATGAAAAAATGTAATGGGTCCTTTCACATCTTGAATGTTTCCACAGATATGAAGGAAAGTCATTTATAAACTTGTTAAAACAAAACTGTCTATAACATTTGTTGAAACAGTTTTGTGATTTACCTTTGATTGATATATTCATAGGGAATTTGATGGTCTTGTTCCTGTCTGAGCTTTAAGTCATCTCTGAACTTCATATTTCACTCTTTGTTTTATCCAAAATATTCTTTCTGACAGTCTACACTGTGGCTGTGTATATCAAGAGGTCTAGTTCAAGTCCTTACCCTTTACCAACTTGGATTGTTATTCCATGCAATCTGTCTTTCCTTTCCATCCCTTTATTTACTTTATTTATACTTCATTTACAATTAGATTGTGTAAGATGACATTTGAGACACTAATTCCTGTCTAGTGAAATTTCAGGATCATATGTACTCCTTATTTTTTAAAAAATCAGTTTCTGAGTTCAACAACAAGGGGTTCTGGTTTAAGAGGCTTGAGTTAGTTTCAAAACCCACAGTAAGGTCACCTAATACTTTTCAAAGGCTCATTTGTGCCAGATATCACACTCAACATGGTAAACAGGCCTGTATGCAATTATTTCATTACAATTATTTGAGTTAAGTACTACTATCATTTACATTATGACCTGTTCTAAAATTTTAACTGCCTACTCCTTCCTTATAGTCTCTTAGTGCTAATATTTCTCTGTTCAGTTCAGTTCAGTCACTCAATCATGTTCAACGCTGCAACCCCATGGACTGCAGCTTGCCAGGCTTCCCAATCCATTGCTAACTCCCAAAGCTTGCTCAAACTCATGTGATCCAGTCGGTGATGCCATTCAACCAGCTCATCCTCTGTTGCCCCCTTCTCCTCCTGCTTTCAATCTTTCTCAGCATCAGAGCCTTTTCTAGTGAGTCAGCTCTTCACATCAGTATTGGAGCTTCAGCATCAGTCTTTCCAATAAATATTCAGGGCTGATTTCCTTTAGGATTGAGTGGTTTGATCTCTTTGTTGTCCAAGGGATTCTCAGGAATCTTCTCAACACCACAGATTCAAAAGCATCCATTCTTTGGCACTCAGTCTTCTTTATGGCCCAACTCTCACATCCATACATGACTGCTGGAAAAACCATAGCTTTGACTACATGGACCTTTCTCAGTAAAGTAATGTCTCTTCTTTTTAATATGTTATCTAGATTTGTCATAGCTTTGCTTTTAATTTAAAAGGAATGAGTGTCTTTTAATTTCATGGCTGCAGTCACAATCTGCAGGGATTTTGGAGACCAAGAAAATAAAATGTCACTGTTTCCATGGTTTCCCCATCTATTTGACATGAAGTGATGGGACTAGATACCATGATCTTCATTTTTTGAATGTTGAGTTTTAAGTCAACTTTTTACCGTCCTCTTTCATTTTCATCAATTGGCTCTTTAGTTCCTCTTTGCTTTCTGCCATAAGGGTGGTGTCATCTACACATCTGAGGTTATTGATATTTCTCCCAGAAATCTTGATTTCAGCTTGTGCTTTATCAGCCCGGCATTTTGCATGATATACTCGGCATATAAGTCAAATAAGCAGGGTGACAATATATAGCCTTGACTTAGTCCTTCCCAATTTGGAATCAGTCCATTGTTCCATGTCCAGTTCTAACTGTTGCCTCCTGACCTGCATACAGATTTCTCAGGAGGCAGGTAAGGTGGTCTGGTATTAACATCTCTTGAAGAATTTTCCACAATTTGTTGTGATCCACACAGTCAAAGGCTTTAGCATAGTCAATAAAGCAGAAATAGATGTTTTTCTGGAGCTCTCTGGCTTTTTCAATAATCCAGCAGATGTTGGCAATGAATCTCTGGTTCCTCTGCCTCTTCTAAATCCAGCTTGAGAAGTGTCTATTTAGTTCTTTGGCCCATTTTTTGATTGGGTCATTTATTTTTGATGGTAATGATAAACCTGTATGCAAGACAGCAAAAGAGACACAGATGTATAGAACGGCCTTTTGGACTCTGTGGGAGAGAGAGAGGGTGGGATGGGTTGGCAGAGTGGCAGTGTAACATGTGTGATATCATAAGTGAAACAAATCGTCAGTCCAGGTTTGATGCAGGATGCAGGATGCTTGGGACTGATGCACGGGGATAATCCAGAGAGAGGGTGTGGGGTGGGAGGGGGAAGTGGGGGTCGGGATTGGGAGTTCATGTACACTCATGGCTGATTCATGTCGATGTGTAGCAAAACGAATACAGTATTGTAAAGCAAAACAAACTAAAAAATAAAAATTAATTAAAGAAAAAAATAAATCCAGCTTGAACATCTGGAAATTCACGCTTCATGTACTGTTGAAGCTTGGCTTGGAGAATTTTGAGCATTGCTTTGCTAGCATGTGAAATGAGTGCACTTGTGTGGTAGTTTGCGTATTCTTTGGCATTCATTGCCTTTCTTTGGGATTGGAATGAAAACTGACCTTTTCCAGTCCTGTGTCCACTGCTGGGTTTTCCAAATTTGCTGGCATATTTAGTGAAGCACTTTCACACCATCATCTTTTATGATTTGAAATAGCTCACCTGGAATTCTATCACCTCCCCTAGCTTTGTTCGTAGTGATGCTTTCTAAGGCCCACTTGACTTCGCATTCCAGGATGTCTGGCTCTAGCTGAATGATCACACCATTGTGGTTATCTGGGTCATTAAGATTTTTTGGATAGTTCTTCTGTGTATTCTTGTCACCTCTTCTTAATATCTTCTGCTTCTGTTAGGTCCATACCATTTCTGTTGTTACTCTTTCTCTGTAATTGTATCTTTACTTATAAATAAATAGCTGTTGTATATTCTGAAGTTGACATTCGCATCACTCAGTTTTTGCCATCTAAACTTGTATTCATTATTTGCTTTTGTTCATTGCTTGAGCTTAATCATATCAAGAGTCTTGAGAGCCTAAGATGGGGAAATCTTAGGTGCCAGTTGACTAAAGAACTCTTTAATTCTCTCTGAGGATGGATCTTCAAGTCAAGAATCTCTGACCAGGCTCTCTAATCTTGCAAATGTTCCAAGTCTCAGAATTTCAATAAAAGTGTTTTTTTCCACATGACTCTCAGGACAACCTGGTTTCTCTCTGCTCCTCTTGGGGGTTCAGATCAAGGTTTCACTTTTTTGTTTGTTTGTCTTGTTTTAATTTGTTTGTTCCTTTTGCTAGTGCATGTATATGGGGATGTACTTGGAAATCTCTGCCTCTTAAGAGATGACTCATAAGTATTTTTTAAAATAAGTATCTAATTGTTCCACAGCCCTCCATAACCTGTCATTTCTTTAAAAAAAAAAAAAAAAGAATATATTAGAATATAAGCTCCATGAGGGCAGAGACCATGACTCTCTTAACCTCAACTCCATCTCTAGAACTGAGTAAAGTTCTTATACTTAATATTTTCTTAAACTTTCTATGGCATTGTTAAAAGAAAAAAACATGTGATCCAAGTATTAAATATTTTATTTTAATTATTTCATTCTGTCAGAAATTTATTTTCATTAATAAAATAAAAATAAAATTATTTTATTCTGTCATAAATTTCAAAAAAATGAACTATGCCATATATAAATCGGGAATATATTTATGGGTTTTTTGAGATAGAATATAATATATTCCATTTTGCTTCTTTGTAAGTTAAAGAAAAACATATTTTTTACATATAGCAAGTAGTGTATAATATTATTTATACCTATATCCATATGCTGATATATATTTTAAATAAAAAGAAGTAGAAGCAAAGGCAGAAAAGAAAAAGGTCAATTTATAATAGGAAATGTGAAGGTTAATACAGAGGGAAAAAAAGAGAAACAAAAATGAAGAACCAACAAGGAAATGAAGTAACCAGTGATGACAAAGAAAGCCAGGCAAGAGGAGAGATAAAGAGTAATGGGGATAATCCAGAGAGAGGGTGTGGGGTGGGAGGGGGGAGGTGGCGGTCAGGATTGGGAGTTCATGTACACTCGTGGTTGATTCATGTCAATGTATAGCAAAACGAATACAGTATTGTAAAGCAAAACAAACTAAAAAATAAAAATCAATTAAAAAAAAAAAAGAGTAAACGAAGATAGGATGTTGGAAAAGAAAACAAAAGAGTAAGTCCAAAGAGTAAAGGGAGGAAGGGAGAAAAAAGCAAGATGTAGAAGAAAAAGAAAATAATGAGAAAGAAATGTGAGAAGAAAGAGACCAGATGGAGACCTAACTATATGAGCATCAGAGTTTTGCTTTTACCTTAAATCTAAAGAAAAAAATGATTGTACTAATTTTCAAGCTATGAGGTTGTACATTTTGTGTATCTTCTTTATTACACTTCTAATAGTCTAACGAGTATGTATCATTAACAACCCCCCGCAAAAGCATACCCAGCATATATGAAATAATCTGGAAATACTTTTCAGAACAATTGCTTTCTTTGTATTCAAACCATAGCCTGCAGTCTTTTGATAGCCTATCTTAAATAGGGAATTGAAGTCTTTCTTTGTTCTATTCTATGGGCTCTATAGTTGTGTCTCTCGTTTCCATAATGTAATATCTTTTAAAAGGGGAACCTTGTATTATCTCTTCATGGTTATCAGCCAGGGCAGTATTGATAATAAACCTGTACGCGAGACAGCAAAAGAGGCACAGATGTATAGAACAGCCTTTTGGACTCTGTGGGAGAGGGAGAGAGTGGGATGATTTGAGAGAGTGGCAGTGTAACATGTATGATATCATAAGTGAAACGAATCACCGGTCTAGGTTCAATGCAGGATGCAGGATGCTTGGGACTGATGCACAGGGATAATCCAGAGAGATGGTGTGGAGTAGGAGGGGGGAGGTGGGGGTCGGGATTGGGAGTTCATGTACACTCTTGGCTGATTCATGTCAATGTATAGCAAAACGAATACAGTATTGAAAGCAAAACAAACTAAAAAATAAAAATTAATTAAAATAAAAAGAAAACATGTCAATGAATAAATTATGTATAAAATGATGAAATACTGAACATTAGCAGACTTTGTGTAAAAAGTGAATGTTTTGTTTCATACAATTTATAACATGAAACAAGGATTCATTTTTTTCCTTATATGGACTAGATCTTGGTAAATGGTGTAGGTGGAACAAAGTAAAATATTTGCAGGCTTAGAAGTCAAAATCTCTGTAGTTTTACCCCATATTTGTTCTATGCCTCCAATTTTATCAACTAACCTAACTACTTCATGCTATGAAGGTCAAAAGAAAATAAATTTATTGAGCACATTCCATGTAGTTGCGGAAAGTGACATAGATAAAACCGATACACAATCTCAGTAGGTCAATTTGTAGTCAGTCCTCTTCAGGGCTTCCCAGGTGGTGCTAGTGGTAAAGAACCTACCTGCCAGTGCAGGAGACGAAGGAGACATCGATTTGATCCCCAGGTCTGGAAGATGCCCTGGAGGAGGAAATAGCAACCCACTCCAGGACAGAGGACAGAGGAACCTGGCAGGCTACAGTCCATGGGGTTGCAAAGAGTCAGACACAGTTGAAGCAATTTAGCACTTAGCACTTTCTTCAGGTAATGACTGCAAGCTTCCTCTTGAGATGAGCTGAAATATCCTATCTTAACCTAAGTAAGTGTATTTGGATAAATATAGCCTAAGACTTCCTTTTTTGCTGATGTTCATCCCCTCTGAGGGTTTCTTAGGGCATTAAGCTAAGATAGCATGAGCCAGTGTCCGTGAAGTTTTTCATTAAACATCAATTCTCTAAATTCTCCAAAAAGCACAGAAAGGAGGGATAGCTTTAAATTACTATATATTCAGATTTTTCATCTTACTAGCTGGGTTTCTTTAATACTATCCTGACTTGGGGGAGGGGGCTTCTTTTAGCTTATATTGAATATGCTAGTTAACTGGTAGTCATTTTCTGCTAATACTTATTAATGAAATCTAGCTTAATTTGTATTTTTAAGGCCAAATGAATTGTCAACTAATCTAGTCAATGCAAGAATCAATACACTTTCATAGGACTACAACAGATGAAAAAAATGACTTACATATGACTAAAGAATTATTTGGATTCATCTAGTCTCCTGGACTAATTTTCTGAGTTTTATTTTAATGACAATTAAATCTAGTATTTTGACAGGTGGAATTATCCAAATTTTATTATTACTAAGCAGGTCAGAGAAGGCAATGGCACCCGACTCCATTACTTTTGCCTGGAAAATCCCATGGACGGAGGAGCCTAGTAGGCTGCAGTCCATGGGGTCACTAGAGTCGGACACGACTGAGCGACTTCACTTTCACTTTCATGCATTGGAGAAGGAAATGGCAACCCACTTCAGTGTTCTTGCCTGAATAATCCCAGGGATGGGGAAGCCTGGTGGGCTGCCATCTATGGGGTCGCACAGGGTCGGACACGACTGAAGCGACTTAGCAGCAGCAAGCAGGTTGAAAGTTTTTGAACTGGTTGGTGAACCAGTTTCATGATGTACCTGGGTACAATTTCATTTTGAATGAAAATGTTTTTCTGTTTCAATTCTCATTGATCTCTCTTTCCATTTGATCATTCTCTTAAGAAAGTGGCCAAGTGGGAAACAATAACAAATATGTCTATTTAGAATCATAAATTACATTGGCCCCAAATCAGTTAGATTTGCCTATATGGAGAAAGTCTGTAAGGCTAATTTCTTATTCTTCTTCTCCATCTGATAATAAATTAATTTTTGTGAACCTGCTATGTGAAGAGTGCTGACTAAAATTCCATGTTAATTTTGCAGGTGATGGAAGTTAAAGGACAAATGATCCATGTCTCGGAATCAAATTCCATTTTATTCTTGGGTTCTCCATGTGTGGACAAGTTGGATGAACTTATGGGACGAGGGCTACATCTCTCAGACATCCCTATCCATGATGCTACTCGAGATGTCATCTTGGTTGGCGAGCAGGCAAAGGCCCAGGATGGGCTGAAGAAGAGGTGGATAAATTAAAAGCAACTTTAGAAAGAACTCACCAGGCCCTGGAAGAAGAGAAAAAGAAAACAGTGGATCTTCTATACTCCATTTTCCCTGGTGATGTAGCCCAGCAATTGTGGCAAGGGCAGCAAGTGCAGGCCAGAAAGTTTGATGATATCACCATGCTGTTTTCAGACATTGTTGGCTTCACGGCCATATGTGCCCAGTGTACCCCCATGCAAGTCATCAGCATGCTGAATGAACTGTACACGAGATTCGACCACCAATGTGGATTTTTGGATATTTATAAGGTAATGGGGTTTGGTTGTCTATATAAAAGTATTTTAGTGGTAAATTATCATCTTCATTAAATTACAAGCATGCAATATTTTTTTATATTTAAACAAGAATAAGTGATGGATAATTTTCATTAAGAAATATTCAGAATACAAGTATTTCTGATCTTTGAGTGAATTTTCGCTATCAGTTGATTTATATATTCGTCAGAAAGGAAAAATTCTATGGAATTAGTCTTTTAAATTCATTATTATCAAAAAGATAAAATAAGCTTGCTGAAATATAGGCAACTCTTAACCACATTGTTTTTATGACTGAATAGTGTTCTATTGTCTACATAAAACCATCTTCTTTATCCATTCATCTGTTGTTGGACGTTTAGGTTGCTTCCAATCCTTGGCAATTATAAGTAATAAATAATGCTCCTAGGAACTTTGGGCTTCATGAATCTTTTTGTATTAGTCTTTTTGTTTCTTTCTGATGTATACCCAGGAGTGGAATTCCTAGGTCATATGGTAATTCTCTATTTAGTTTTTTGAGAAACCTCAAAATTGGCTACTGCTGTACCAGTTTACCTACAGAGTGGCTGCACCAATTTATCAATATTTTCCCACTAACAGTGTTGGAGGGATCCCTTTTCCTTGCATGCTCACCAACTTTTATATTTTGTTTTCTTTTTAATGATAGCTATTCTGACCTCTGTGAGGTGATATCTTCTTGTGGCTTTGATTTGCAATTCCCTGTTGATTGCAATACTGAGCATCTTTTCATGTGCTTGTTGATCATCCATTTTATCAAGTTGCTAATATTTTTGATGTTGAGCTTTATAAGATGTTTATGTATGTTGGATATTAACTCCTTATTCATCATATCATCTGAAAATATCTCTTCCTGTTCAGTAGATTAGCAAGGAGGGGACTTACCTCAACATGATAAAAGCCACTTATGAAAACCTGAGATCTAACATCATACATCATACTCAATGGTGAAAATATGAAAGTATTTCCTTTAAGGTCAAGACAAGACAAAGATGTCCACTCTCACCACTTTTACATTTTTGGAAGTTCTGGCCACAACAGCCATATAAGAAAAAGAAATAAAAGGAATCCAAATTGAAAAAGAAATAAAAATTTTACTGTCTGCAGATGATATGATACTATACATAGAAAATTCTAAAGAGGCCACTAGAAAACTACTAGAGCTCATCAATGAATTTGATAAAGTTATACAAAGTTAATATACATAAATGTGTTACAGTTCTCTACACTAACAGTTAAATATCAGAAAGAGAAATTAAAGAAGTAAACCTATTTACGATTGCATCAAAAAGAATAAAATACCTAGGAATAAATCTGCCTAAGGAGGTAAAAGGCCCACACTCAGAAAACTGATGAAAAACACGATGAAAGAAACTAAAATAGATAGAAAAATATATCATGCTCTTGAGTTGGAAGAATCAATATTGTCAAAATGACTGTACTATGCCAGGTAATCTACAGATTTAAAGCAATCTCTGTCAAAATGCCAATGACATTTTTTACAAAACTGGAACAAATGATTTTAAAATTCATGTCAAGAGATACAAAAGACCTCAATGTGCCAAAATACTTTGAGAAAGAAAAACAGAGCTGGAGGAATTGAGCTCCCTAACTTCAGACTATATTCCAAAGCCACAGTCATCAAAAGGGTATGATACTGGCACAGAAACAGACAATCGATCAATGAAACAGAATACAGAGCCCAGAAGTAAATTCTAGCAGTTTTGGTCAATAATCTATGACAAGGGAGGCAAGGATATATGACAGAGAAAATAGTCTCTTTAATAAGTGGTGCTGGGAAAGCTGGACAGCTACTAGTAAGAGAATAAAATTAGAACATTCTCTAACACCATACACAAAAGTTAACTCAAAATGGATTAAGCTTTTAAATGTAACGCAGGATACTATAAAACTCCTAGAGAAAAACATCAAACACTGTTTGACATAAATTTCAGCAATGTATGTTTTTGAGATCCATCAACTAGAGTAATGGAAACAAAGGCAAAAAATAAGCAAATGATTAAACTTAAAATAGTTTGCACAGCAAAGGAATGTATCAACCAAGCCAGGTGTTTTTAGTTTATCTCTGATACCAGTATGTATATGTATGTGAGTCAATTTCTGTTTTGTAAATAAGTTCATTTCTGTTATTGTTTTAGATTCCACAAAAGTGATATCGTATATTATTTATCTTTGACTCACCTCACTCAGTAAGACAATCTTAGTTCCACCCATGTTGCTACAAATGATAGTATTAATAGTTCATTCTTTTGATGGCATAATATTCCATTGTGTATATAAGCCAAATTTTCTTTATCCACTCCTCTGTTGGTAGACAGCTGGGTAGCTTCCATTTCTTGATTATTGGAGTGCATTGCTTTTTGAATTAGAGTTCTTACCTTTTCCAGGTATATGTCCAGGAGTGAGATTGCTGAATCATATGATAACTCTATTTTTAGTGTTTGACGGAACCTCCGGGCTGCCGTCTATGGGGTCGCACAGAGTCAGACACGACTGAAGCGACTTAGCAGCAGCAGCAGCAGCCAGACTGTTTTCCATAGTGACTGCACTAATTTACATTCCCATCAACAGTGTAGCAGGGTTTTCTTTTTTCTACTCTCTCTCCAGCTTTTATTATTTGTATGATGATATCCATTTTTACAGGTAAAAGGTGATAAAATCTCATGTAGTTGCATTTTTTGACTGGTTTATTTATATACGTATATTTATAGTTCTATGAGATATATATATATATATATATATATATATATATATATATTTGGGAATAAAGACTTTGTCAGTTACATTGTTTGCAAATGTTTTCTCCCAGTCTGTAGACTGTCTTTTTGCTTTGTTTATGGTTTCCTCTATTATAAAAAAACTCTTAAGTTTGATTAGGCTTCATTTGTTTATTTTGTTTCTATTTATTTTGTCTTGGAAAAATGATCTAAGAAAATATTTCTATGATTTATCTTGAAGAGCATTTTCCCTATGTTCATTTCTAGGAGTTTTATGGTATCATGTCTTATATATACAATTTTAAACCATTTTGAATTTATTTTTTATACAATATGAGAGAATGTTCTTTTTTTTAATTAATTTTTATTTTTTTAGTTTGTTTTGCTTTACAATACTTTATTTGTTTTGCTACACATCGACATGGATCAGCCACGAGTGTACATGAACTCCCAATCCCGACCCCCACCTCCCCGCTCCCGCCCCACACCATCTCTCTGGATTATCCCCGTGCATCAGTCCCAAGCATCCTGCAACCTGCATCAAACCTGGACTGGCGATTCGTTTCACTTATGATATCACACATGTTACACTGCCACTCTGCCAACCCATCCCACCCTCTCCCTCTCCCACAGAGTCCAAAAGGCCGTTCTATACATCTGTATCTCTTTTGCTGTCTTGCGTACAGGTTTAT
>SJXQ01011817.1:19738-48441 GCA_006408695.1 Aepyceros melampus | reverse complement strand
TTCCTTTTATTTCTTTTTCTGCTCTGATTGCTGTGGCCAAAACTTCCAGAACTATGTTGAATAGTAGCGGTGAAAGTGGGCACCCTTGTCTTGTTCCTGACTTTAGGGGAAATGCTTTCAATTTTTCACCGTTGAGGAGAATGTTTGCTGTGGGTTTGTCATATATAGCTTTTATTATGTTGAGGTATGTTCCTTCTATTCCTGCTTTCTGGAGAGTTTTTATCATAAATGGATGTTGAATTTTGTCAAAAGCCTTCTCTGCATCTATTGAGATAATCATATGGTTTTTATTTTTCAATTTGTTAATGTGGTGTATTACATTGATTGATTTGCGGATATTGAAGAATCCTTGCATCCCTGTGTGAGAGTGTTCTAACCTCACTAATCTACATGTAGCTGCCCAGTTTTCCCAACACCACATGTTGAAGAGACTATCTTTTCTCCATTGTATTTTCTAACCTCTGTTGAAGACTAACTGAGAAGTTTTGTTTCTAGATTCTCTAGTCTGTTCCATTGATCCATCTGTTTTTGTACCTATACCACATTGTTTTGATTACTGTGGCTTTGTAGTATTGTCTAGAGTCTGAAAGGATTTTCACCAGCTTTGTTCTTTTTCCTCAATGTTGTTTTGGCAATCCTGGTTCTTTTATGGTTGCATATAAATTTTAGGATTATTTGATCTAGTTTTATAAAAGTTTCATGGGTAATTTGATAACATTCACTTTAAATCTATAGATTTCTTTGGGTAGTATGGCCATTTTAATAACTTTAATTTGCCAATCCAAGAGTATTGGATATCTTTCTGTTTCTTTGAATCACCTTCAGTTTCCTTTATATATGTTTATAGTTCTCAGCATTTCAGTTTCTCACCTCCTTGGTCAGGTGTACTCCTAGATATTATACTTTTGATCTTATTTTAAGCATTTTCTTTTTTTTTACTTTCTCTTTCTGATGTTCGTCAAAGTGAAAGTCACTTAGTCACGTCTGAATATTTGCGACCCCATGGACTACACAGTCCATGGAATTCTCCAGGCCAGAATACTGGAGTGGGTAGCTGTTCCCTTCTCCAGGAAATCTTCCCAACCCAGGGATCGAACCCATGTCTTTCACATTGCAGGCAAATTCTTTACCAGCTGAGCCACCAGGGAAGCCCAAGAATACTGGAGTGGCTAGCCTATCCCTTCTTCAGTGTATCTTCCCAACCCAAGAGTCCAAACGGGGTCTCCTACATTGCAGGTGGATTCTTTACCAACTGAGCTATCAGGGAAGCCCAATATTTCATTGTAGTGCAAAGAAATGCAAAATATTTCTGTATATTAACCTTGTATCATGCTACATTGATTGATTTATTTATCAGTTCTAGTCATTTTTGTGTGGAGTCTTTCAGGTTTTCTATATACAGTATCATGTCATCTGCATATAATGACAGTTTTACCTCTTCCCTTCACATTTGGATATCTTTTATTTCTTTTCCCTGTCTGATTCCTCTAAGACATCCACTACTGTGTTGAATAGAAGTGGTGGGAATGGCATCCTTGTTTTGTTCCAGAATATAGCAGGAAGGCTTCTAGTTTTTCAGTGTTGAGTATTATTTTGGCTGTGGGTTTGTCATAAGTGACTTTAATATGTTCCCTCAGTACCCAGTTTAGTGACAGTTTTTATCATGAATGGATACTGAATTTTATCAAATGCTTTTTTTGTACCTATTGAGATGATCTTGTGGTTTCTGTCTTTTCTTAATGTGGTGTACTACATTTATTGATTTGCATATATTTAGCCATCCTTGTGATCTGAAGTGAATTCAGTTTGATCATGCTGTATAATCCTTTTTATGTGTTACTGTATTTGGTTTGCTAATGTTGTGTTGAGGATTTTTTTCATCTATATTCATCAAAGAGTTTGGACTATATTTTATTTTTTAGTAGTATCTTTGTCTGGTTTTGATATATAGGGGATGGCCAACTTTGGATCATTTTTTATTCCATTTTCTTGTTCTTTTTTCTGGGATTCCTACTAGGTGTAGATTCCATGCTTTATATTATCCCATAGGTCTCATGTGCTGCTTCTATTTTTTAAATTTTCTCTCTGCTTTCTGATTGGGTGATTTCTGTTATTCTATATACTTTTTAATTGATTTTTTCTGCTTTTTTCCTCCATTTTATTTATTTCCTCACTGAACTTTATTATTTCTTTCTGCTGAATTAATATTGTTTGTTATTTTCATAATCCTTTGGATTGTAGGTTAGGTTGTTTTTTGAGGAAGTCCTGTATTGCTATGAATTTGCCTCTTAGGACTGCTTTTGTTGAAGTCCATAGATTTTGTACAGTTGTGTTTTCATGGTTATTTGTCCTAAAGTATTTTCTAATCTCCTCTTTGATCTCATTGTTGGCCCACTGATATTTTGTTTAGTCTCCATGCATATCCCACTGTATATTCCTCCCTAGGAACTGTCCACTGGTACTGTATATCATCTACATATGAATCCTCAAATTGTGAACTTTCAAAGATGGGAATTTGTGTTCATATGTCCAGTCATGTAAGTTAGTTCGTGTGTCTGGCATACATTGTACCAGCATGCATCCTCTACAAGTGGTTGTGCTTTTGTATACTCTACTGGACAGTAGTATATAGAGCACAGTAGATAGTATCTTTACTTTAAGCCCAAGGTATCTGGAAATGTAAAAGCAAATGTAATAGCAATGGTGATATAGCTGGTACTGCTAAGAAGAACCAAGCAATAACAATGGAAACAAAAGTGAAATAATTGAGAGTGAAGTGAGGTGAAAAGATGGTAGACATCACTCATTCTGATAACATGAATTGTTGAACCATTGGCATGATTCTAAGGAACAAGATCATGGAACATGTGAAGTCTGCTGTGCCAGTGATGTTGAAAATAATATCAATGAAATGTGGAAAAATGATGGAGCATATGGAGAAAATTCTCAGATGCAGAATCAGCATCAGCAATCAGTCCCACTCAGCTTAATGCTGATTCAAAAGAAAGCTAATAGTCTTTATGAAGACTTGAAGAATAAACACAGCAAAGAATCAGAGGGAACATTTTTTAATGCCAGCCATGACTGGTTTTATTGGCTTAAGGCTTGAGCCAAACTTCACAAATTAAAATTAAGTAGCAAAGAAGAAAATGCAGATATGATGGCTGCTCAGGAATTCCTGAAATGCTTTGAGAAATTATTGATTAAGGTGTGTATTTACCCAAGCATGTTTTTAATGTGGATGAGACAAGATTGTACTGGAAGAAAATGCCAGACCAAAGTTACGCCAGCATGGAGGAAAAGTTGATGTCTGTCCATAAAGCAGCAAAGGATATGCTGACTGTTGTTTGATGGCAATGCTTCTGTTGATATGAAGCTGAAGTCTCTTTTAGATTATTATTCAGAAAACCCCCAAACCCTTAAAATCATAGCCAAGGAGTCTCTTCCTGTTGTGCAGAAGAGTAAGCCCAAAACCTGGTTACAAATGTCATTTTCCAGGACTGATCTTTAAACCACAGTATCCCAGAGATAGAGAAATATTGCTTGGAGAAAGGCATTACATTCTGCATTATTTTGTTGCTAAACAGTGCTCCCGGTCACCCACCATTCATGGACAATTTTATTTTCATTTCACCATCAAAGTACTGCATATGTCTGTCACTCATATGGCTTCACTTATCCAACCAATGGCATGTAGTTATATAGTGACTTTGCTAAGTCGCTTCAGTCGTGTCCGACTCTGTGCGACCCCATAGATGGCAGCCCACCAGGTTCTGCCGTCCCTGGGATTCTCCAGGCAAGAACACTGGAGTGGGTTGCCATTTCCTTCTCCAATGCATGAAAGTGAAAGGTGAAAGTGAACTCACTGAGTCGTGTCCAACTCTCAGCAACCCCATGGACTGCAGCCCACCAGGCTCCTCCGTCCACGGGATTTTCCAGGCAAGAGTACTGGAGTGGGGTGCCATTGCCTTCTCCGATAGTGACTTTAGAAATACCATTTATGTCACATTTTTTATCATACAGTAAGTGAATGGTAAAACAATCTTGTGACAATTTTAGATGGACTATTACATCTTGTTCGTGGTGTTCAGTCACTGAATCGTGTTTGAATCTTTGTGACCCCATGGACTGCAGCACACCAGGCTCTTCTGTCCTGGAATTTTCTCAAATTCATGTCCATTGAGTTGGTGATGTAACTAAATATCTCATCATCTGATGCAACCTTCTCCTTTTGCCTTCAGTCTTTTCCAGCATCAAGGTCTTTCCCAGTGAGTCAAAGCTTCATATCAGGTGGACAAAGTATTGGAGCTTCAGTATCAGTCCTTATAATGAGTATTCAGGGTTTATTTCCTTTAGGATTGGCTTGCTTGAAATCCTAGCTTTCCAAGGGACTTGCCAGAGCCTTCTCCAGCACCACAGTTAGAAAGCATATATTCTTTGGTGCTCAGCCTTCTCTGTGGTCCAACCCTCACATTTGTACACGACTATGAGAAAAACCATAGTTTTGACCTTTGTCAACAAGTGATATATCTGATTTTTAATATGCTGTCTGGGTTTGTCATAGTTTTCTTTCCAAGGAGAAAACATCTTTTCATGGCTGCAGTCACTGTTCACAGTTATTTTGGAGACCAAGAAAATAAAATCTGTCATTGCTTCCACTTTCTCCCCTTCTGTTTGCAATGAAGTATGGGACTGGATGCCATGATCTTAGTTTTTTTAATGCTGAGATTGAAGCCAGCTCTTTCACTCTCTTTTTTCACCTTCAGCAAGAGGCTCTTTAGTTCCTTCTCACTTTCCTCCACTAGGATAATATCATCGGATATCTGAGCTTATTGATATTTCTTCAGGCATCTAGACTCCAGCTTGAGATTCATCCAGCCTGGCAGTTTGCATAATGTTCTCTGTATATAAGTTAAATAAGCAGGGTGACAATATACAGCCTTGACATACTCCTTTCCCAATTTTGAATCAGTTCGTTGTTCCATGTCCAATTCTAACTGTTGCTTCCTGACCTGCATACACATCTCAGGAGGTAGATAAAGTGGTTTGGTATTCCCATTTCTTTAAGAGTTTTCCACAGTTTGTTTTGAGCCACACAGTCAAAGGCTTTAGTTTACTCAGTGAAACAGAAGGAGATGATTTTCTGAAATGCCCTTGCTTTTTCTATGATCCAGTGGATCTTGGCAATTTAAGCTCTGGTTCCTGTGCCTTTTCTAAATCCAGCTTGTACATTTGGAAATTCAGTTCACATTCTGTTGACGCCCACCTTGAAGGATTTTGAGCATGACCTTGCTAGCATGTGAAATGAGTGCAGTTGTGCAGAAGCTTGAACATTCTTTGGTATTGCCCTTTTTGGGGATTGGAATGACAAATGACATTTTCCAGTCCTGTGGCCACTGCTGAGTTTTCCAAATTTGCTGACATATTGATTGCAGCACCTTAACACTGTCATCTTTCAGTTTTTTAAATAGCTCAGCTGGAATTCCATCACTTCCAGTCTTTATTGGTGTTAATGCTTCCTAAGCTCCACTTGATTTCACACTCCAGGATGTCTGGCTCTAGGTGAGTGATCACACCATTGTGGATACCGTTTTATATAGTTCT
Organism: Aepyceros melampus; assembly: GCA_006408695.1. NCBI lineage: Eukaryota > Metazoa > Chordata > Mammalia > Artiodactyla > Bovidae > Aepyceros > Aepyceros melampus. Next base: position 42,837 of record SJXQ01011817.1, on the reverse strand, counting down.
TCTGTGTGTTCTTGCCACCTCTTTTTAATCTCTTCTGCTTCTGTTAGGCCCATACTGTTTCTGTCCTTTATTGAGCCCATCTTTTCATGAACTGTTCCCTTGGTTGTACTTCTCTGAAGAGATCTCTAGTATTTCCCATTCTATTTTTTTCTTCTATTTCTTTGCATTGTTCACTTAAGAAGGTTTTCTCACCTCTCCTTGCTACTGTTTGGAACTCTGCATATAGATGGGTATTTATTTCCTTTCTCCTTCTCTTCTCTTTTCATTTCTCTTCTTTTCTCGCCACTATTTGTAAGATCTCATCAGAAACCCTTTTGCCTTGTTGCATTTCTTTTTCTTGGGGATGATTTTGGTCACCATTTCCTGTACAATGTTACAAATCTCCATCCATTGTTCTTCAGATACTTTAAGATCTAATCCCTTGAATCTGTTTGTCACTAGTACTGTAAAATCATAAGGGATTTAATTTATGTCATACTTGAATGGCCTAGTGGTTCTCCCCACTTTCTTTAGTTTAAGCCTGAATTTTGCCAAAAGGGGATGATGGTCTGAGCCACAGTCAGCTCCAGGTCTTGTTTTTGCTGACTGTAAAGAATATCTTCAACTTTGGCTGCAAAGAATATAATTAGTCTGATTTTGGTAGTGACCATCTGGTAATGTCCATGTGTAGAATCATCTCTTGTGTTGTTGGAAGAGGATGTTTGCTATGACCAGTGTGTTTGCTTGGCAAAATTCTGTCAGCCTTTGCCTGCTTCATTAGTATTCCAAGTCCAAACTTGCCCCCTACTTTTGCATTCCAATCCTCTATGTCCTAAAAAGGACATCTCTCTCTCTCTCTCTCTCTGTCTCTCTCTCTTTCTCTCTCTCTCTCTCTGTTTTTTTTTTTTTGTGTGTGTGTGTGTGTGTTAGTTCTAGAAAGTCCTGGTGGCTCAGTCATTAAAGTATCTTTCTGAAGTACAGGAGACATGGGTTGGCTCCCTGAGTCAGGAAGATCCACTGGAGAAGAAAAGAAGAAAATGGCAACCCACTCCAGCCTGAAAAATCCAATCAACAGAACAACCTGGTAGGCTATAGTCCATGGAGTCACAAGAGGCAGACACGACTTGGTGACTAAACCACCACCACCCTAGAAGGTCTTGTAGGTCTCATGCTGCTGCTGCTGCTAAGTCGCCTCAGTCATGTCTGACTCTGTGTGACCCCATAGACGGCAGCCCACCAGGCTCCCTTGTCCCTGGGACTCTCCAGGCAAGAACACTGGAGTGGGTTTCCATTTCCTTCTCCAATGCATGAAAGTGAAAAGTGAAAGTGAAGTCAGTCGTGTCGGACTCCTAGCGACCCCAGGGACTGCAGCCTACCAGGCTTCTCCGTCCCTTGGATTTTCCAGGCAAGAGTACTGAAGTGGGTTGCCATTGCCTTCTCCGTGTAGGTCTCATAGAACAGGTTAAATTTATTCCTAGGATGCCCATGTTCACTCTTGCCATTTCCTGCTTGACCACATTTATGGACTTAACATTCCAGGTTCCTATGCAGTATTATTCTTTATAGCACCAGATTTTACTTTCACTGCCTGATACAACCACAACTGATCATCATTTACACTTTGGTCCACCACTTCATTCTTTTTGGGGCTATTAGTAATAGCATCTGCTCTTCCCCAGTAGCATATTGGACACTTTCCAACCTGGGGGCTCATCCGCTGATGTCTTTTTGTATCTTTTTTGTGTCTTTTGTATTTTTGTATCTTCTGTATCTTTTTACTTTTTTATATCATTCATGGGTTTCTGGTGGCAAGAATACTGGAGTGGCTTGCCATTTCCTCCTCCAGTGAACCACATTTTGTCAGAACTCTCCACTATGACCTGTCTGCCTTGGGTGGCCTTGAATGGCCATTGCTCATAGCTCCACTGAGTTAAGAAAGTCCCTTCACTGTGATAAGGCAGTGGTCCATGAAGGGGAAAGAACAGTAAGACAAGCTAACTATATAAAAAGTAGGTAGGAGGCAGAATGTATAGGTATTTACTGAAATTTAACTATTTCCGTGTTTATGTTCTTAGTCATAAAAGCAAGGTGAAGACATTGAAGAATTTTGAATACAAGAGTAACCCAAGTAGATGTGCTTTAAAAGAAATCATTTCAACAGTAGTATGGACTTAAGCAGGTATTTTGTTTTCAAGTTGAGGGTTCTTTGTAATGGGCTGAAACTCAGCTGCACTGGTTGTTCTCATTGATCCGTGCCTGGGTTACTCAAAATGTTAGACAGTTTGAATATCACTCCTGATCACTCCATCTCCAGTCTAAGCTTTTTTTGTTGTTGTTAAACAAAGAGATTATTCAGGAACTATATTAAATCACATTTATTCTGCAGCATCATCCTCTGGAGTGGAAGCAAAAGAGAATAGATCTTAAGAGTCAGAGAGGGACATCCCTGGTGCTCCAGTGGTTAAGACTCTGTGCTCCCAATGCAGGGGGCCTGGGTTTGATCCCTGGTCAAGGAATTAGATCCCACATGCTGTAATTAAAGATCCTGTCTGCCACAATGAACATCAAAGATTCCGCATGCCTCAACAAAGACCCAGTGAAGTCAAATAAATAACTAAACATTTAAAACTGTTAAAAAAGTCAGAGAGCCTGAGTTCCAATCTCAGTTCTACACTAACTGCTTGCTCTAAGGCTCAGCATATGCATAAGTAAACATGGATAAAGCATGTGGCGTATGTGCACAATAAATATGAGAATTTGCAAGCTTGCTACTTTAATAAGGAACAAAGAAAAATATACATAAATATAGTCCCTTTTTTTTCTGGGAAGATCTTCAAACCAAAATCATCATTTTTTTTATCATTCGTATTGATGACATAACACTTTCATCCACACTGTCATAGAGTACTTCTAAAACTTACCATGAGAAGTTAAAGGCACTATATTAAAGGATGGTCTGATTTTTCCTGCATTATCCTTAACCATTACTTGGACGCTGTGCTGTTCAAAACTGGAATCCTTCACCTTAGTCAGATTAAAGGAACAAGCAATGTGCTGGCCTTCTCTGTAGATGTTTTCACACTGAAGAATTTTTCCCAGGCTGTTGTGCCTACAAGATAAAATGAGATAACTTTCTGCATTATTTTTAAACCACATGTGCAAGAAACAAATACAGATGTCTGTTTGTTTTTAAATGATTAAAGATATCCATGAAAAGCCATATTTGCAATCTGGCAGGGTAGCTTTACTTTTAAAGCCCTATTTTATAACATGGCTCCATTTCACACTTGAGGAAGAAATGAATGTTCCTTTTTCATGAATATGGTATTTTCAATAGCTATGGAAACCATAGGAGTCTTGACTCTTTTTTCCTCTTCTGTATAGGAAACAGTACGAGGCCAGGATGAGAAATTTTATGCTTCCTGAAAATGCCTTATCTGCTCAATTCCAAGTTTCCCTAGTCCCTCTGTCTGCTCCTTCCTTGTTCTCTTGGCTTGTTCCTTTCCTTTCTTCTATTCTCACAGAATTCACATCCAGTCTTCAGCTCTCTGTGTATTCCTCTCTATTTCTTATTCCCTCATACACTCGCCCATTTATCACTTCCACTCCTCAACTAGAATTTCTGCACTGAGAATTTCTAATCCTGACCTACTGCCTTGGAGCCAGTCCCAGATTTCTAACTGCTCCACTTTAGGTTCCACTCTTGCCTCAAATTCAACAGCCAAGACAGATGCCCCCTCTTCCTGGACTAACTGCCTTTTCTTCTAACCATCCCAATTGCCATCAGCCAGAGCTCATTTTCTCTGGGCTCCTTGATTAGATTAGAGTCTCTAAAATCATCCCTCCCCCCTTTTTTATATCCTATCACCAAATTCGGTTACTTCTTTCTTTGCAAACCCTCTGGGATTCTCTATGATATTCCTTTCACCCTATATCATACCCTAATAACTTGAGGCTTCATGTCTTCTCCAGATTGACCTCTCTGACATTATTAGTGTCCTTTAGCCACAATCCTTACTTATCAGGGGGCAGACAGAATGAAAACCACAATCACAGAAAACTAACCAAACTGATCACATGGATCACAGCCTTGTCTAACTCAATGAAACTATGAGCCATGCTGTGTAGGGCCATCCAAGACGGACAGATCATGGTGGAGAGTTCTGACAAAATGTGGTCCATTGGCGAAGGGAATGGCAAACTACTTCAGTATTCTTGTCTTGAGAACCCCATGAACAGTATGAAAAGGCAAAAAGATATGATACTGAAAGATGAATTTCCCAGGTCGGTAGATGCCCAATATGGCGAAGAGTGGAGAAATAGTTTCAGAAAGAATGAAGAGATGGAGCCAAAGTGAAAACAAAGCCCAGTTGTGGATGTGACAGGTGAAGGAAGTAAAGTCCAATGCTGTAAAGAAAAACATTGCATAGGAACCTGGAATGTTAGATCCATGAATGAAGGTAAATTGGAAGTAGTCAAACAACAAGAGTGAACATCGACATACTAGGAATCAGTGAACTAAAACGGACCCAAATAGGCAAATTTAATTCAGAATACCATTACATCTACTATTGTGGGCAAGAATCCCTTAGAAGAAATGGAGTAGCCCTCATAGTCAACAAAAGATTCTGAAATGCAGTACTTAGATGCAATCCCAAAAAAGCAAAATGATTTCTGTTCATTTCCAAGGCAAACCACTCAATATCACAGTAATCCAGTCTATACCCCAACCACTAATGACAAAGAAGCTGATGCTGAACGGTTCTATGATGACCTACAAGACCTTCTAGAACTAACACCCAAAAAAGATGTCCTTTTCATCATAGCAGACTGGAATGCAAAAGTAGGAAGACAAGAGATACCTGGAGTAACAGGCAAGTTTGGCCTTGGACTACAAAATGAAGCAAGGCAAAGGTTAACAGAGTTTTGCCAACAGAATCCACTGGTCATAGCAAACACTGTCTTCCAACAACACAAGAGATGATTCTGCACATGGACATCACCTTATGGTCCCTACCAAAATCAGATTGATTATATTCTTTGCAGCCAAAGATGGAGAAGCTCTATACAGTTGGTAAAAACAAAACCAGGAGCTGACTGTGGCTCAGATCATGAACTCCTTATTGCAAAATTAACACTTAAATTGAAGAAAGTAGGGAAAAACCACTAGACCATTCAGGTGTGAGCTAAATCAAATCACTTATGATTATACAGAAGAAGTGACAAATAGATTCAAGGGATTAGATCTGATAGAGTGCCAGAAGAACTATGGACAGAGGTTCATGACATTGTACAGGAGGCAGTGATCAAGACCATCCTGAAGAAAAAAAAAGGCAAAATGGTTGTCTGAGGAGGCTGTACAAATAGCTGAGAAAAGAAGAGAAGCTAAAGGCAAAGGAGAAGAGGAAAGATATACCCGTTTGAATGCAGAGTTCCAAAGAATAGCAAGGAGAGATAAGAAAGCATTCTTCAGTGATCAATGCAAAGAAATAGAGGAAAACAATAGAATGGGGAAGACTAGAGATCTCTTCAAGAAAATGAGAGATACCAATGGAACATTTCATGCAAAGATGGTCACAATAAAGGACAAAAATGATATGGACCTAACAGAAGCAGAAGATATTAAGAAGAGGTGGCAAGAATACACAGAAGAATTGTACAAAAATGATCTTCATGACCCAGATAATGACAATGGTGTGATCACTCACCTAGAGCCAGACATCCTAGAATGTGAAGTCAGTGGGCCTTAGTAAGCACCACTATGAACAGAGCTAGTGGAGGTGATGGAATCCCAGCTGAGCTATTTCAAATCCTAAACGATGATGCTGTGAAAGTGCTGCACTCAATATGCCAGCAAATTTGGAAAACACAGCAGTGGTCACAGGACTGTAAAAGGTCCATTTTCATTCCAATCTCCAAAAATGGCAATGCCCAAGAATGCTCAAACTACTGCACAATTACACTCATTTCACACGCTAGCAAAGTAATGCTCAAAATTATTCAAGCCAGGCTTCAACAGAACGTGAATCAAGAACTTCCAGATGTTCAAGCTGGATTTAGAAAAGGCAGAGGAACCAGAGATCAAATTGCAAACATCCCTTGGATCACTGAAAAAGCAAGAGAGTTCCAGAAAAATCTACTTCTGGAACTATGCCAAAGCCTTTGACTGTGTCAAAGCTTTGGAAACAAACAAACCCTGGAAAATTCTTAAAGAGATGGGAATACCAGACCACCTGACTTGCCTCCTGACAAATCTGTATGCAGGTCAAGAAGCAACAGTTAGAACCAGACATGGAACAATGGACTGGTTCCAAACTGGAAAAGAAACACCTCAAGGCTGTATATTGTCAGCCTGCTTATTTAACTTATATGCAGAGTACATCATGTGAAATGGGCTAGATGAAGCATAAGCTGGAGTCAAGATTGCTGGGAGAAATATCAATAACCTCAGATATGCAAATGACACTATCCTTATGGCAGAAAGTGAAGAGGAACTAAAAAGCCTCTTGATGAAAGTGAAAGAGGAGACTGCAAAAGCTAGCTTAAAACTCAACATTCAGAAAACAAAGATCATGCCATCTGGTCCCATCACTTCCTGGCAAATAGATGGGGAAACAGTGGAAACAGTGAGAGACTTCTTGGGCTCCAAAATCACTGCAGATGGTGACTGCAGCCATACAATTAAAATACAGTTGCTCCTTGGAAGAAAAGCTATGACCAACCTAGACAGCATATTAAAAAGCAGAGACATTACTTTGCCACAAAGGTCCATCTAGTTAAAGCTATGGTTTTTCCAGTAGTCATGTATGGATGTGAGAGTTGGACCCTAAGGAAAGCTGAGCACCAAAGAATTGAAGCTTTTGAACTGTGGTGTTGGAGAAGACTCTTGAGAGTCCATTGGACTGCAAGGAAATCAAACCAGTCTATCTTAAAAGAAATCAATCATGAATATTCATTGGAAGGACTGATGTTGATGCTGAAGCTGAAGCTCCAATACTTTGGCCACCTGAAGTGAAGAACTGATTCATTGGAAAAGACCCTGATGCTGGGAAAGATTGAAGGCAGGAGGAAAAGAGGATGATAGACGATAAGATGGTTGGATGGCATCACCAACTTGATGGACATGAGTTTGAGCAAACTCTGGGAGATGGTGAAGGACAGGGAAGCCTGACGTGCTAGATTCCATGGGGTTGCATAGAGCCGGACACAACTGAGTGGCTGAACTGAACTGAACTGAACCACTGCCAGATCAATGTTCCATAGCATGAGGTCTTTCTAAGTGTCTTACTCTACTGTGTAGCTCTAAATGCTGATATCTTCTTTCTCATTTCCAAAACCCTCTACATAGACCTTTCCCCAGTGATCATCCAGCACAGTACAGGCAGACAGAATGTGCTCATTACACTTTTTGTCTAGGTTATCAAAGGATTCTCTTTTATAGCAACTAGAAGAATACACAGAGTCAAGCCTTACATCATCAGTCACAAGGGAGATGTGCAAACGTTCTGCAGAAAAGGAAGACAATTTAGAAAATGAACTAAGAGGAAAGAGTCCCAAACCCTTGATTTGTTTACTTTAGAATCATCTGTGGTCATCTGAAAAATGCAGGTCCCTCAACCCCTCTCCCAGAGAATCCTACTTAGAAAGTTTTGCCCAGGGACTAAGATAAGCATTTTGACAGCAATTCTCCAGGGGACTGTGCTACAAATCCAGTCTTATAAAAAGCAGATCTTTCCCATAAATACAGTCAATTGATCTTTGACAAAGGAGCAAAGGCAATACATGGAGCACAAATAGTCTCTTCAACAAATGGTGCTGGAACAACTGGATATCCACATGTTAAAAAAAAAAAATCTAGTCACAGACCTTATATTCTTCACAAAGCTAAACTCACAATGGATCACAGACCTAAATGTAAAGTGCAAAACTATAAACCTCCTAGGAGATAACATAGGAGAAAACCTAGACAGTCTTGGGTATGGTGATGACTTTTTAGATATAACATCCAAGGCATGATCTTTAAAAGAAATAATTGATAAGCTGAATTTCATTAAAATTAAAAACTTCTGCAAAAGATAATATCAAGAGAATAAGAAAAGAAGCCACACACTGGAGGGGCGGGAGAGAAAATATATGCAAAAGACACATGTGATAAAGGGCTATTAGTCAAAATATACAAAGAACTCATAAAACTGAACAATAAAGCAAAATACTCAACTAAAAAATGAGCCAAAGATCTTCACAGACACTCCACCAAAGACATACAGATGACAAATAAGCACATATCATCGGAGAAATGTAAATGAAAGCAACAAGATAACACTACACACCGGTTAGAATGGCCATAATGCAGACATCGGCAATATCAAATGCTGATGAGAATGTGGAGCAACAGAAACTCTTGCTCATTGCTCGTGGGAATACAGAATGGTACAGCCACTTTGGAAGACAGTTTCTTACAAAACCAAACATGTTCCTACCATATGATTAGTAATTGTGCTCTCTGGTATTTATCAAAAGAAATTGAGACCTTATATCTACACAAAAACCAGCATACAAAAGTTTAAAGCAGCTTTATTCATCATTGCCAAAGCTTGGAAGCAATCAAGATGTCCTTTAGTCACTAAATGGATACATAAACTGTGATACAACCAGATAGTGGAATATTATTCAGCACCAAAAAGAAATGAACTATCAAGCCATGAAAAGATATGGAGGAATGTTACATGCGTATTATTAAGTGAAAGAAGTCCATCTGAAAATGCTACATACTGTCTGATTCCAACCAGATGAAATCCTGGAAAGACAAAACTAGGAGAATAAACAAATCAATGGTTGCCAGGGGTTGGGGTAGGGGAGAGATGAATTAGTGGAACACAGAAGATTTTTAGGGCAATGAAAGTACTCTGTATGATAATTCTAACAATGGATATATGCCATACATTTGTCCAAACCCAAAAAATGTAGAAGACCAAGAGTGTGCCCTAATATAGACTATATAGAATTCTGGTGGTGATGATGTATATCAATGTAGCTTCATCAATTGTAACAAATATACTACTGGTGAGGGATGTTGATAATGGTGGAAGCTATTGATTGTAGGGGCCGTGGGTATATGGAAAATCTCTGTACCTTCCTCTCAATTTTGTTGTAAACCTAGAAGTGCTTTAAATAATGTCTTTTTAAAAAAACAAAAACAAAAAAAATTTTTTTAATTCAGATCTAATGTATTTACTTCTTCAAAGGCTGTTCAAAGAAATGCTTCAATATAGAAAGTGACCTTGTCCTTTAAGAGATAGTATATAAATTTTTTCTCCTAATTGTTGGCCCCTGTGGTTCATGAATGAAAACAGTTTTTTAAAAACTAAGTTAGAGCCATGACTAGTTTTTAGATCAGACAGGCCTGAAATGTTTTGCACTCACACAGAAATAGAAACTGAAGAAACTTACGACATTATTGTTACATAACTGAAGAGAACTATGTAGAAAGTTAATTTTTTTCAATAATGAAAGGAACTCCTCTAATGAGTAACCTTTGAGATTCCTTTTTCATTGTACCCTGAGTATTTCACATATTCTCATGAATTCAGATAAGAAATTTTTAAAAAACCTTTTGTTGTACTTTAGAAAAAATAACAAAAGGGAAAATACTGATTTTGAAGAGAAAATTTTTGAAATCTTGTGAAAGATTAGATGATAACCTAAGATAGGAGGCATTTGAGTGCTTCCTGTTAAAAACCATGCACTGAAATCCACAAAATCACTCTGCAGGACAAAAGGAGGAAATCGACAAATTAAAGACTATTTCCTGCACTCTAAAGATGATAGTTTGTTAAGAAATTCCCTAAAATTCATTGGCTTGGCTAGTCTGTAGCTATTAAGGTCAGGCTCCCTTCAATGCCAGACTATCCCTGAAGGACTGGAAGTCATCAACCTGGGACTTCAAAATGACCCCACGTTTTTCTGACTGAATATTAGGGAAACAGTCTCTGGCAGTTTGTTTGATGTGATTTTAAACAGGTATTTAAACCAATTCTGACTGTTTGATAATGAATGAGCCATGTGTCTTTCTTCTGTGGTTTTGATTGGAAAGGATCTCTCTAGGGGAGAGCGGGGAGGAAGAGGTGTGGGCTAGGTGCCAATTCTGTGAGGTGGTGGAAGAGGTCAGCTCTGTGTACTGGCTGCATCCTCAAGGGAGTGGGGATGAATAATAATAAACCATATAGCTAGCACGTATTGCATGCTATTGGGCTTCTCTGGTGGTGGCTCAGATGGTAAAGCTTCTGCCTGCAGTGCGGGAGACCAGGGTTGGATCCCTGGGTTGGGAAGATCCCCTGGAGAAGGAAATGGCAACCTACTCCAGTACTCTTGCCTGGAAAATTCCATGGACTGAGGAGCCTGGTGGGCTACAGTCCATGGGGTTGCAAAGACTTGGACACGACTGAGCGACTTCACTTTCACTTTCATTGCATGCTTACTCTACAGATGTTAGCAATTAGGCCAACTCCAAATACTCTTTGTATAACAGCCCTCAAAACATCCTTAAGAGGCAGCACTATTGTTACTACTCCATTGTACAGATTACAAAACTGAGGCTGAGAGAGAAGTGACTTGCCCCAAATCACACTGCTAGTAAGAAAGAGAGTCAGGATTTGAACCCAAGCAGTATGGCTCCAGAAAAGAGAATAGGTGGTAAGGGCAAAAGATACAGAATTTATACCAGCCTGTCCAATAAAATTTTCTGGGATTATGGAAATTTGTGCTGTCTGGTACAGGAGCCACTAGCCATATGTGAAACTGGCTAGTAAAACTGAGCAACATAAGTTTTAATTTGATTTAATTTTCATTATTTAAATTAAAATGTAAACAGTCATGTGTGACTAGTGGCTCTTGCATTGGACAATACAGGTCTATGTTATAGGAAGAGTCCACGCTGATGACTGACTCTGGGAATGTGTATGACAAGAAGTGGTGTCCCTGCTGCATTCCCCCCACCACTGGGTGCCAGCGAACCCCCACTACCTTGGGATGGATGCCATCCCATGGCTGTAGTTTATCTCTGCACCACAGCATGAACTAAGGGCTGAAAGCCAGCCAACCAGCCCAAGCACTGTCTGCGGTCAGCTTTGGTAAGATGCTGCATCAGCCCTGAAGTTGAACACTTAAGTCCAGAGGAAGAAGAATGCCTTCTTATTTGGTTGGGCCAGTTTTTGATAATTTATTCATCCAGAGGGGATGCTAGTTTTGTAATCTGCACTAAGATTCATTTTGTGCTGGTATATGCCCCAAGGTGGGGCTTTCCAGGTGGCTCAATGGTAAAGAATCCACCTGCCAATGGAGGAAATGCAGGTTTGATCCTTGGGTCGGGAAGATCTCCTGGAGGAGGAAGTGGCAACCTCCTCCAGTATTCTTGCCTAGAAAATTCCATGTACAGAGGAGCCTGGCAGGCTACAGTCAGTGGGGCCACAGGAAGTCAAACACAACTGAGTGAGCACGACACACTACTATATATAAAACAGATAACTAATGAGGACTCGCAGGAGATGTGGGTTTGATTTCTGGGTCTGGAAGTTCTCCTGGAGGAGGAAATAACAACCCACTCCAGTATTCTTGCCTGGGATAACCCCATGGGCAGAGAAGCCTGGTGGGCTACAATCCATGGGGTTGCAAAAGAGTCAGACACAACTGAGCGACTAAATAACAACACATGCTCCAAGGCACTTCCCTAAATTTGTCTAATAAGAACTCCAAGGGCTAGGCTATCATCTCTCTCAGAGCTACCCTAATTTCTATATTTGGGTTACTTTCCTGCACAGTCTGCCGTGGACTGAGATAAAGTTTTAAGAATTCTTCCCTTCCTTTCCCTGCCCTGCTAAAGATAGATTCTTTGAAAGTTTTCCCTATGATTTTACCAATAACAACTCTAGAAAAATCAAGGGGAATTAATAGCATAATAAACTCAGGGATCCTAAGCCTATAGTAACGGCTCTCTCCAGACTTCACCAAAACATCACCAGGGCCAGGCTGCTTCTTTTAAGGCTTAGTTCTTGGGGAGGCAGGTCTACTCCACCCTTCTCTCTTTTTATTCCTGAATTATAATGCTCCTGAGTTGCTTATCCTTGCCCCCTAAGTCCTCACCCCAATCCTAAATGTTGTCTAACTTTGGATACTACCAAACGTTCAAAAGCTGATTCAGAGCACCTCCCGTGTGTCAGGCATGGGGTGTGGGGGAATAAGACACAGCCCCTGCTCTCAAGGGAGATGGTAGCCTGGAGAGGATGACCACTAAGTAAACAGGAAATGACAACGCAATGTGCTGAGTATTATGACATAGGAAAGTACAAGGTACTATAGTACATGACAACCGGGCACGTACCTAGGCTAGAGAGGTCAAGGAAGGCTTTCTGGAAGGGAAGAGATGCCTGAGCTGAGATAAGGACAAGTTAGAAGCGTCCAGGTGAACAGGCAAGGCCTGGGCCACAAGGGCAAGCAGAGTGCTTCCACTATTCTGCCTGAATGCTGGGTCTCTATGCCACTCTTCTGTCTGAGTGTCCAAAGAGTGAGTTTGAGGAACTGAAAGAAGTTCAGTGTGGGTTGGGTGGTGGGTGCAGGATGACACTGAGGCAACAGAGCCAGTTAGGAGAGCGAGCATAAAAGGCTTTGTTGCTCCTGCTGATGAGTTTGGACTTTAGACTGTAGGCGCCAGGAACCACTGAAGGGCTTAAAGTAAAGGAGGAGCAACAGGTACCACCAGCAGGCAAGTGAAACCGCAAACCTCACATGAGAATGATCTGTACTGGGGAGTCAGGGGGACTCCAGACTGAACCACATGAATTCAATGCTGTCTGCCTTCCCCTGCAGTGCCCCTCAACTTGCCTGGGAGCACCTCTGGGACAGGGAAAGAGAGGAAATGCCAACCCCCAGGCCACCTGGGAGTTTCTGTTAAAAAAATTCATGTGATTTTTTGGTGTCCTATACTATGATATAGCCATGAGGGTTGTCATGTACCAAAAATATTCATCCTTTTCATCCAGTCATTGAGCAAAATGGACATTCCAGGATAAAGGCCCTGTTCATCCTATAACTTCAGAAGTTCTGGATGTGGCCCTCCATACCCCACTCTCTCAGTCTGAATGAATGACAGATGGGGGGACAAGGCCACATGCAGGGCACTCTGCCAACATCAGACCTCCTGCTTCCCTACCTGGAATCACATAAACTAAATACTCCCAGTCCTGAGACCATTCTGCCTCAGTGCCAGCCTCCAGCCTCAGAGACACTTCCCCATCTGGCAGTCTACCCCTTCAGCAAAGCCTCTCACCTTGCTCCACCACCATGCCAAGCTCCACCCTCACTTCTCACAGAGCCTGTCTGCACTTCTGCAAGCCTCCAGCATGCACTCTTCTTTCTATATGAACTACTGTGTCCAGCGCTGTCACCTCTACAATGAAGCTTCAGGAGTAAAGAGACGGGTTTCTTATCTCTGCTCACCATTCAGAGCTTTACCCACTATGTATGCTCAGGTTTTACTAAATTGAGTTGATTAACCTGGTTCTTTCTTCCCTGTTCTGTTGTTAATAATCAATTCTAGGCTCCAAAGGAAAGGAAATAATGAAAGATTAATTTAGAAATTTAACAAATTTTGTAGATACAGTCACACATAGGAAATATAAGTCATTCTCTGGGGCACTAAACTACTTTTTAACTCTGGGAATGATATAATTTTCCTTTTGAAAGATAAAAACCAATCACTCATACATTGCTTGTGAGAATGTAAAACAATACAGTTACTCTAGAAAATAATTTGGCGGTTTTTTAATAAAACTAAAAATGCAATTACCATATGATCCAGCAATTATACTCTAAGGCATTTGTTCCAGAGAACTGAAAAGTGATATTCACATAAAAACCTGACATGAATATTTATAACCGCTTTCTTCATACTTGCAAAAAAATTGAAAATAACCGAGATATCCTTTAGTGAATAAAAGGTTAAACAAACTGATACATCCATATTATACAACACCACTCAGTAAGAAAAAGAAATGGACTATTGATATATACAACAGCTTGGATGGATCTCCAGAGTATTATGCAGAGACTGAAAAATGTAGTCAGCCTCTGACAGTTATTAATATATTTTTCATGATTCTGTTCCTGTTACATTCTTAAAATGACAAAATTATAGATGGAGAACAGATGAGTGGTTGCCAGAGGTTAGAGACTTGGAGAGGAGTATGGGGAGAGGGGGTGCAGGAAGGAGGTGGGTGTAGCTATAAAAGGGCAACTTGGGACTTCCCTGGTGGTCCAGTGGCTAAGATTCCTCACTCTCAATGCAGGGGGCCTGGGTCTGATTCCTGGTCAGGGAACTAGATCCCACATAACACAACTAAAGATCTCTCATGCAGCCACTAAGACCAGGTGCAGCCAAACAGATTAACTGATTTTTAAAAATAAATAAAAGGGCAACTAGAGGGATCCTTGTGGTAATGGAAATGTTCTACATCTTTGCATATGATAAAACTGCATAGAACTACACACACATCCAAATGCCTAGACGGAACACTGGTTAAATTGGAATAAGGTCAGTGGGCTATACCAATGTCAATTTTCTGGTTTTAATACTGCACCCTATATATGAGATGTTACCATTGAAAGCAACTGGGTGAAGGGTAGATGGGATCTCTTTGGATATTTTTTGCAACATACCAGTGGATCTACAATTATTTTTTATGGTTGTTTTTTTTTAATGAGACACAAAAAGCAGATACATTTTTCATTAGAGCAAACTATACAAAGGAATAGGGTATTCTGTTTATGTTTTAACTAGGTTAGTTTCAAAGGTTTCCAATGCAATCACAGTCAGTCCCTCTGCAGTAAGTAAGTGTACTGTCCATACTCACCAGTAGTATAGAGTGTAGTTAGTGTCAGGACTTTATTCCTTCCAGGGAGCCAAGTGCACTTCATGTACCTCAGGTTGTGCCAAATGCATTGGAGCTCAGTAACAGCAGACTCAGGATCACCTAGAACATCCAGCCAAGAGTTTACGACTGTCCTCTCTTTGTAGTGCCAGCTAGCCAATCACTCTGAGGGCTCGGGGTGATGAGGGTGCTTCAGGCTGCTTCTCCAGAAAGCTGACCCCTAACCTCTCAGTCCCATTTGACCCAGAAGGCACCCAGGAGGGAGAAAACCCAAATCTAATTTGCTCACAACTTGCTCTCTCATCTCCTCAGATTAAGAAGACATCTTTACTATCGAGGGACCCTAACCCTTGTACTCCTAACTGGAGAGAGAGTTTAAAGGGCAAACAACATTTCAATCATAGGAAATGACTATGAAGTTTCCCAAATGAATGTGAAAACATAAACAACCATTATATCTATTTGTCATTTAAAAAAATACATTTACTGAGTTGTAATTTACCTTCCTGTCATTTGAGCAATACTGACACATCTTGTTTTAAAAATTAAACAAACATTCCTCTTGAAGCAATTTGGGGAAAGGTAAACAAAATATAACTCTTAGTCACTGCCTATTGCATGTTATGGTCTTAGGAGCCAGAAAAATCTTATTGACCTGAAATCTCTACCTTTAGAAAGCCTTTTAAGTTACGATATAATATCTCTAAATTAAATGCCTTTGTTTAAAATTCAAACCTGCTATCTCTCGTGATCCTTAAAAGGCTACTTTTTTTCATAATATAATTTTTTGTATCACCAACCACCTTTTGGTCATAATGCAGTTTAGGCTTTATTCAGATTATTAAACTCCTTGGGAAATGAGAATAGGGGAGGTTAAGTTGTTATAAATCATGCTCCCAGCCTCTTACCCATACTGAATAATATTTTTGTTATTTTTTAAGGCACTGGATCTAGGATCTGAAGATCTACAGCAACTCACTGTTTCTTTCTTCCTCATAAAATGAATCAGGATAATAATACACATCTTTGTCATTTCAAGAATAAGCTTAAGAAGCTCGATTCAGGGGAAAGGCATGTATGTACGTGCGTGTGTGCATGTGAGGGTGTGCCAGTGTGTATTACTTTCCAAATTAGTCAGTACTCTATAACTACCAGGCATGGTCACTCAAGTTGTCTGAGCATCTCACAGTTATCAATGTGTTGTCAGCATCTAGTACAAGTGCCTGACACTTATTAGACTCAAGTGTTTGAAAATGGAATGAATTAATGAACATAAGCAGGTAGATAATTTGGATGTATTCTCTAAATGCCAAGAGAGTGCTTTCGGTTGTTACCTTCAGGGGGCGAGATGCACTTTTCCACCAAAATGCTGGGCTTTTCACTTTCATTGGTGCTGCACTGGGAGCCCACCTGCAGACAGATCCTCTCATTCAGGGGCACTTCTTTTGAACGGCGAGTTTCTGGAGCAATTTTCTAAGGTAAAGAAATTTAAAAGGTATTGCTGTAGCCAATGCACAGAAATACATGTATGTAATAAAGCATTTGCATGCTGAAATGTGTAAAGAAAATGAAAAGTTAGCAAATGGTATGCAGTCCAGTGATTCTCAGCTGGGGGTGATTCTGTTCTCCCACCCACTGATGACATTTGCTGATGTCTAGAAACATGTTTAGTTGTCATAACTGGCGGAGGGGAGGGCAGGGGGCAGAGTGAACTGCTACTGGCATCTAGTGGGCAAAGGCCAAGGATGCTGCTAAACCCTCTACAAGGCATAGGACAGCCTTCCCTCCCCCCACAACAAAGAATTATCCTACATTAAATGGCAATAGTGCCACCATTGAGAAACCCTGGTAGAAATAAGAGACAGTTCTTCACATTTTCATGTATGAACATCATGACATTTTCTAACAACCTACCATGCTAACACGTCAACTATCTAAGAGCAATCTCAAAGGAAACACAGTGAGATTATCAAAATCACTTCCAAGTAGATATAATATAACATCAAGATTAAGGTCAAATGAATTGGTCTAAGAATCTGGCAACTCTGGTCACCTCTGAGAGAGGAAGTCAAGAAGGGGAGCCAGAAGGCTAAGGAATGACTTTTCACCGAACATCTTTCTGCACTGACCATTTTGACAATCTCACACAAACATAGGAATGATAAGGGCTGACATGCACGGAGTGCAGCACATTCTTATTCTGAAAGGCAGATAAGCTTTGTGGAACCACAGAAAGCCAATTTATAGACAGCCTACAGATAAAAATCACAAATCTTGTTATTATGATTTAGAATAATGAGATTAAAGGACTCCTCAGGAAATTCACATTTTCCAAGGTGGCAGAGTTGGTATTATTAAGAATGGAGCTGCTTTTAATCAGAGTTCCAAGGCGCTTCCTGTTTTGTAATATTTTCTGACTCAAGTTGGAGACAGCATTTCCTTTTATATACGTGCTGAGAGCCACGAAGGGGAAATTTTGTCAGCGTTGCCTCTATCTACCACTCTAAAGGGGCTACTCTGCCATTTCAGATGCCTGCCAGCAGCTGAGCATGAAGGCGACTGTGAGAGACTGTCAAAATGAGGACCCAAGGATGTCCTCTGAGAGGTAGCCAGCCAATTATCAAGCAACAAACCATAGCAAAGACACAGGGGAAAAAACACTTTATGAGACACTGAATAGCTCTAAGGACTAGGCAAGACAGCACTCTAAAAGAGGAGTTCGTTGGTCAGCCTTGGAAGAAAAGAAAAGGAAATGTCTGCAAACAAAGTTGTGATGGGGAGAAAGGTGATTCGGTCCATGAACACTGAGTAGGTTTGTCCCAGCAGCAAAGCCATGCCTACCCTCAGTGGTGCCTCCAGCTATTCTGAGCCAAGTACATTTTCACAACAAATTCCTGACTCCTTGCCAAGGAACCTACTTATCATTTTGCTTTCCATACAGTTGCTGCCTACAGGGATGGAACATACCAGCTGTGCCAACAGAAGCCTCTTGAGACTGTTCCACCATTATTGTTCTCATGGTGAAATAAGGAACTGGTCCTGGATTGATAAATGCATGCTGAGGAAATGAGGTTTCTCGAAGACTCTTGAGAATGTTTTGGCATTATTGTTCCCATGATGAAGTAGGGAACTGGCCCTGGATTGATGAATGTGTGCTGAGGAAATGAGGTTTCTCAACCTGTGAAACTGACGACCAGTCCCAGGATTTTTGGTGATGATGGCAGGGAAGCTCTGAATGCATATTTCACCAACCACATTACTTTACTGAGCAAAAGTCCTATATACCCCTGAAGGAGCCACCCTGACCAAGAATCCTTGATAATTCTTGTGTGGAAGCTGCGTTTGCCATTTGAGGACACCCAGGGGAAAATGCATGGTCAAATGTCATCAGTGAGAATCATCAATGAAAAATCTCAGTTATCTTATTATACTAGATATTGTTCCAGTGAGTGGGCTGAATTTTATTACACAAATATTTTTAATAAATAGAATTTCTTAAATTAAAAACATACTTTAGTACCTAAATCTGAACCTTTTGTTTTGAGCAAATGAATAATAAAATAACTTAGAAAAGACATGGTTGGGGAAAAGATAAAATACTGAAATTCTCTTCTGAAGCTCAAGGCAAGTATTATTAAACTGGCATGAATAAAGTAGGAATCCCAGTTGTCAATGTCTACCAAGTCAAGTGTGCCTCTCTCTATCAGACCAGGAACCAAATCCCTCCCAGCAGATCTTGATGAAGTATGTCTGATGGCTCCCACGTGACTTTCGGCTGTGGTGACTCATTCAACTGGTAGCTGCTGTATGACATTATGCTCCACCCCTTGGAGAGTCTGGGCTCCTTTGAAAATTTATCAAAAATCAAGGCCAGAGTCCTGAGCCGATCCCTCCCCCTCAAGACCAATGTTCATTTGGCTAGGCTGCAGCTTTCCCAATTCCTAATCCTTTCTCAGAAGGAAAGGGGGGTCAGCTTGACCTTTAGCTTCTTTGGATGCCTAGACAGAACAACAGCCTTTTAATTTATTCACCTAGTGAGACTCACCTGTCTCTTGATGATGAAAAAGATCTAAAATCTGAGGCCAGATCCTTCTAATTGCCAGTTAGATATTGCTAAAACACTGGTGGAGGACAGCCACTTGAACCAGTCTTCTATTTTTTTTTTTTAATTATCTACGATTCTCTATGTCTCATCTTAATGTTTCTCCAATCTGAGGACTGAAAATGACCTCAATGATTTACCTCATTTAGCAATTTGGGACCATTAGATGGTCACAAAAACACCATAACACATACAAACTATTATAATGCCACTGCATCAATATGCTTCAAAGCATGGGCCTTCCCCGGTGTCTCAGTGGAAAAGAATCCACCTGCCAAGCAGGAGATGTGGGTTCAGTCCCTGAGTCAGGAAGATCCCCTGGAGAAGAAAATGGCAATCCACACCAGTATCCTTGCCTGAGAAATCCCATGGAGAGAGGAGCCTGGCAGGCTATAGTACATGGGGTTGCAGAGTCAGACACAACTTAGTGACTAAACAATAACAATATATGCATCCCAGTGTGGTCTCATGACATTAATGCTATATCCAAAGGACAGAGTGAGGGGAAGAAAATCTCTCCTGCCACTGATTCTCAGACTCAGGATTGTAAATTTCAAAAGGACCAGACAGGAAATCTTCCATCACTGATTGGAAGGGATAATCTGTGTTTATCATAATCCTGACATTGGCAGCCTTCAATGATACAAATGCCTACAATAAATGAATAGGCCTTAGGCAGAGGCCACGCTTTATAGGTTTCTTTGGGAGCAAAAGGGAGGGACCAAGATTAAACAGTAATACTAGTTGAACCATACATATGACCTATAAAAGAAACAATTTTACATGATTTGATCTAACAGTAATCATAATAAAAGCTAACAATTACTGAACACAAACTCTGTACCAGGTATATCACAAACTTATCTCCTTTCATAAATGTACATCATTCATATGAAGTAAGTATTTTTACTAGTCTTCCCCCGCCCCACCCCAGCATTTTACAAACAAGAAAATGGAGGCTCAGGCTCAGAGAAGTTAAATGACTTGCCTGCCTAAGGCCACAAGACTTGAAAGGGGAAGAGAAAAATTTCCAACCCAATTCTGATTCGACTGTCTCCTAAAGTTACTTTTATGTCTAAGTTTCCGTAACTATACTGAGGAGTCAGCCCCATTTCTAGGCTGGCACGTCAGCTTATCTAGCTGACTGATCCTTGAGCATGGCTGACAGGCTAATGAACAAGGCCCTATTAGAAAGATGGTGACCTCTCCTGGGGGTTTTAATTAGATTATTTAGGTGACACATTAAAAAGGGTCTTTCCTGTAATTTCTCAAGGCTGAACTACCAGAAGCTGTCACTAAGACTCCAACTGTCTAAGGCCCATCCTTAGGAATAAGAGGCAGCCAACAGTGTGAAAAGGGGAACTGGTCTACCAGAGTTTCACTGGCTTCCGCATTTGGAGGACCTCTCTTAAAAGGCAAATACTTGGAATTGACCAGCCTCTTATCAATCGACATCTAAACTATAATTAACACCTCTGTGGGAAGGCAGATTCACAAGTTTCCCTCGGGAGGGAGAGCCCACTTCTTCCTCACTTCATTAAGCTTTCCCATACATTAGTTTTGGTGTCCCAGCAAGCCAGAGAAGTGTAAAGCCACAATTTACACACAAGGAAATGAAGGCTCAGAGAGGTTAAGGACTTTACCCCAGGCCACTGAGCTAGCAGCATGGGGCACTAACCAGTTCTCTGGACTCTCCCTGCCACCAAACTGCCTGGACGTGATGATTCCACAGTTCACTGAGCCGAAGTACTGTCATTAATAACAACTTCTCATTGGTCTCCTCAAAATCCTGGGCAAATTCAACCCCAAACATCCTCCATCTTCCCCACCCATACAGTGAAAGAAGAATCACCCCTCTTACACGGGAGGGGCATTGGTTCCAGGGCCTCCTGTAGACACCAAAATGTGTGGATGCTCAAGTCCTTTATTTAAAATGGCCTAGTGTTTGGATCTTCCCCGGTGGCTCAGATGGTAAAGCGTCTGCCTACAATGCGGGAGACCTGGGTTCAATCCCTGGGTTGGGAAGATCTCCTGGAGAAGGAAGTGCAACCCACTCCAGTATTCTTGCCTGGAAAATCCCATGGACAGAGGAACCTGGTAGGCTACAGTCCATGGGGTCGCAAAGAGTCGGACACGACTGAGCAACTTCCTTACTCACTTCACTCAGAGTTTGCATATGACCTCTGCCCATCCTCTCCTATACTTAAATCATCTCTGGATGACTTATAATACCTAGTACAATGTAAATGATATGGAAATAGTTGACACTTTGAAAAATTCAAGTTTTGCTTTGGAACTTTCTGGGATTTTTTTTTTTCCTGAATATTTTCCACCTGCAGTTGGTTGAGTCTGCAGATGCAGAAACCAAGGAGTGTATACAGGTATAAAACAGTTCTGAACAGACAATATGGTGCTTTGAGGAACCTGTCAATTATAAGGGGCTACAAACCAATAAGGCTCTTAAGAGAAATTTAAGCTAAATATGATTATCATAAAGAATCTGAAATCTTGTTAAGAAAAATTCACTGAAATTGGTTGTACATCCGACTGGGAAAAGCTGAAAGTTTCTCTCATTTTTCCTCAAATATAAGGGAATCTTCTAGTTAATCCCACCTGTCATGGACATCTCATTTTTTTCACTTTCCATATGGCTATTTTCTTTGGCATCACACATAGATCTTGCATATCTACCTGTGCATGTGATTAATGAGATGGTAAATGAGAAAATTTCCTGAGAAACTGAGAGTCTTATATAAATACAATGCTTCAGGCAACAACACAGAAACCAATTTTAACATAATTAATTATTCATGGAGTGCCTATAGGAACCAATTTTAATATAATTAATTATTTATCGAGTGCCTACTAGAGAACGATACCTAATATTTCCTAAGAGAGTAATAACCTCAATTGTATTTGATTAGCAAATATTTTCTGATGTTCAGTTTTGGACATAGTTGTTTCCATAATTTTCCCAGTTAAAAAATTTGGACATGACTCAAACTAAAAACCCCACTTTGAAGTGAGATTAGAATGTGGCTCATTCTTAGCTCCAACTCACAGTTGTCACTTTACCTTATCAGTGTGATCTGTTCCAGAAAACTTACCTTATCCTGTTTGTTGCCAAAATGACTGAAATACTTTAGACTACAATTCGGACTGGCTCCCTCAGGAGGATTCCATGTCCATATGATGGTGCAGAGGTTTTCAACAGAAACACTCAAATTTGTCACAGGTGGCTGAGATTCTGTTCAAATCAAGCACAGGAAACACATTTATCAACAGCAGCCAGTGTTTACAGTGGTTCATTTCATTTTTCCTCCAAGTCCTAGAGGCCAGGAATCATAAAACTGAGTTAATGAGAGCTAACATTTACTGACCCAGGTAGTATCCTAAGTACTCTCTACAAACAAATCTGCTCAGTTCTCACAATCTTAGAAGACAGGGACTATCAGCTTGTAAAGATGAGGCAACCAAGACAAGGGCTTTAAGTCACTTGCCCCATATCCCATGGCTGGTAAATGACAGAGCTGAGATGCAAACCCAGGAAGTGTGGCTCCCATGCCGCATCACCTGCTATAGGGTGAACCCAGAGGACAGTATATTCTTAAACATCCAACTTTTCCTCCTGTGGGTGTCTGGGGTCCCCTACACTTGCTCACCAAAGGGCACTCAATATAGACACTTCCCTCTCAGCAGTTCTGCATATGTGTTGAAGTGGCTCATCTTTAACTGTGCTTGCTAACGTGACCTGGTAATTGTTTTTTTTATGACTATTCCAAAGAAGTACTGAGAGAGAGATTTAACAGCCCTGGTTGCTCCCTTGAGGTCTGACACTAAACAGCTGGAACTGTAGCTCTGGCAAATCTGAAGAGGGAAAAGAAGAGGAGAAACAGTGAACCAATGTCTTGAAAAATGTGTTCCATTTAGAGAAAACCCACCATTGTCTCCATCAAGTATTTACTGACTCTATTATTTTGGATTCAGCTTTAGGACCAGGGAAAGTTTTCATGCTTCTGCCAAATGCAGGGAAGGAAACAGAGAGGAAAAGGAAATATCATTTCAAACTTTCCTGAGAACTTCTCCTGAGGCTAGGA
>SJXQ01011817.1:3134-14025 GCA_006408695.1 Aepyceros melampus | reverse complement strand
TCTCGTAGGTGGTAGACTGCAGAAGGGAGCTAGGCTGCTGACCTCAGCAGTCACTTCCAGAGACCATGCCACTAACCACTGCATTCATTGCCTCTCTGTGCAGAAATGAGGGGAGTCCTTGGCTGGGAGGGGAGCTGGGCCTCTCCCAGAGCAGCAGGGCAGGACTGGTGGGCATTCACCCAAGTATGTACAGGCCATTGGTAAAAAGGAAATGATCATGTATTGGAGACTTGCTTTATGACTGCCAGACTGTGTAGTGCAAACAATAAGTACCATAGGCATTCAGAAGAGGGGAAACTGAGGGCTGGGAATTCTGAGGAAGAACTGAAATTTGAGCTAGACTTTTAGGGTGGGTGACCTTTGAGTTGGTGGAGGAGAAGTTATTCCCAGTTTGGGAGGTGAGCAGGAGCAGAGGCCCAGAGTAACAGTGGTGGTGCCCCTGTGGGCTCAACAAGGAGTCCGGTTTGGCCAAACCTCAAGTGCTATGGGTACTCAAAGTGCTATGGGTGCATTGGCCAAACCAGTCAGGGCAGAAGGGCTTCATTTGCCCTTGAAGGTGAGTTGGGGTGCAGAAGGAGGGAAATGACACTGGAGGTGAAGTCAACACGGAGACTTGAGTGTGGGGCTGGAGGGAGGGGGGACTCCCCAGAGTGCAAAGCTCCCCAGGAATCTAGGATTGGAGGTAGCCCCTAGAAAGATGGGTCATGCACGCCTTCTGTCCAGGCTCGGGCCTAACTGCTGTATGTCTGCCTGCCTCACGAGACCCAGCAGAGCACCTGAGCATGATCAGGATAGTTAAGAGAGGTGTTGCAAGGAAAGCACTGAAAGAGGTTGATGATTAAGATGTAAAGGAAGGAGATGGATGACTCACATATGACTCGGGATTTCCTTGACTTTTCCCGACATATGCATGGTTCTGCCAGCTCCTGTGACTGAATGAGGGAGAGCATAAGCTTTGAGTTAACCCTTATTAGAGACAGCATTGATCATCTTCATTCGAAATTAGAAAGGGATCTTGCTCTAGAAGTGTGAAGATGCAGAGGTCAGTGGGTTTTAGGACATTGAGGGAGACTCACCCAGAACCTTGCTACTCTGCCTTAGGTTAAATTCAGAGGATCCCATCACAGGGCTCTTTTGTAAACAGCACTACCTTGAGTGCACCTCCACAAAATTTCTAGAAGAAAAGCACTTGCTGAAGAGCAGAGAACCTATAAGTCAATTAAACCCAGACTGAAAGACACAGCATTGATCATATTCATTCGAAATTAGAATGGGATCTTGCTCTAGAAGTTTGAAGATGCAGAGGTCAGTGGGTTTTAGGACATTGATGGAGACTCACCTAGAACCTTGCTACTCTGCCTTAGGTTAAATTCAGAGGATCCCATCCCAGGCCTCTTGTGTAAACAGGACTACCTTGAGTGCACCCCCACGAAATTTCAAGAAGAGAAGCACTTGCTCAAGAGCAGAGAACCTATGAGTCAATTAAACCCAGACTGATCAGGCTACATCCATCTTCATATTCTCTGTGGTGCCACATGGTATATTCCCTCCAGACATCACAAATAAACCCAGAAGCCCCTGGTTGTTTTCCCTTCCAATGAGATAGCTGGCCCTAAGCTCCTGGGCTCCAAAATCACAGCAGATGGTGATTGCAGCCATGAAATTAAAAGACGCTTACTCCTTGGAAGAAAAGTTATGACCAACCTAGATAGAGTTAAATTCAGAGGATCCCATCCCAGGCCTCTTGTGTAAACAGCACTACCTTGAGTGCACCCCCACGAAATTTCGAGAAGAAAAGCACTTGCTGAAGAGCAGAGAACCTATGAGTCAATTAAACCCAGACTGATCAGGCTACATCCATCTTTATATTCTCTGTGGTGCCACATGGTATATTCCCTCCAGACATCACAAATAAACCCAGAAGCCCCTGGTTGTTGTCCCTTCCAATGAAATAGCTGGCCCTGAGCTCCTGGGCTCCAAAATCACAGCAGATGGTGATTGCAGCCATGAAATTGAAAGACCCTTACTCCTTGGAAGAAAAGTTATGACCAACCTAGATAGTATATTCAAGAGCAGAGACATTACTTTGCCAAATAAGGTCTGTCTAGTCAAGGCTATGGTTTTTCCTGTGGTCATGTATGGATGTGAGAGTTGGACTGTGAAGAAGGCTG
Source organism: Aepyceros melampus (assembly GCA_006408695.1). NCBI lineage: Eukaryota > Metazoa > Chordata > Mammalia > Artiodactyla > Bovidae > Aepyceros > Aepyceros melampus. The sequence continues at coordinate 11,854 of SJXQ01011817.1, read as the reverse complement.
AGCACCGAACCATGAAATTGAAAGACCCTTACTCCTTGGAAGAAAAGTTATGACCAACCTAGATAGTATATTCAAGAGCAGAGACATTACTTTGCCAAATAAGGTCTGTCTAGTCAAGGCTATGGTTTTTCCTGTGGTCATGTATGGATGTGAGAGTTGGACTGTGAAGAAGGCTGAGCACCGAAGAATTGACGCTTTTGAACTGTGGTGTTGGAGAAGACTCTTGAGAGTCGCTTGGACTGCAAGGAGATCCAACCAGTCCATTCTGAAGGAGATAAGCCCTGGGATTTCTTTGTAAGGAATGATGCTAAAGCTGAAACTCCAGTACTTTGGCCACCTCATGCGAAGAGTTGACTCATTGGAAAAGAGTCTGATGCTGGGAGGGATTGGGGGCAGGAGGAGAAGGGGATGACCGAGGATGAGATGGCTGGATGGCATCACTGATTCAATGGACGTGAATCTGAGTGAACTCCAGGAGCTGATGATGGACAGGGAAGCCTGGCGTGCTGCGATTCACGGGGTCGCAAAGAGGCGGACACGACTGAGTGACTGAACTGAACTGAAGCTCCTTCTAGGTGGAAATCCTGGAATTAGCCTGAACAGTTTCTGGCCTAGAGAAACCTTAATCCAGTGGGAGAAATGGACATGCCCACAAATCTCTTTATTATTTGCTACAGTAGAGGAAATGTATCAAGTGCTATGGGTACTCAAGGGCATTCCAGGTGTCGCTATTGGTAAGGAACCTGCCTGCCAAAGCAGGAGACGCAGGAGAAGAGGGTTCAATCCCTGGGTCAGAATGATCCACTCAAGGAGTGCATGGCAACCCACTCCAGTACCCTCGCCTGAGAGTCCACAAGGATAGAGAAGCTTGGTGGGCTGCAATTTAGTGGGTTGCAGAGTCAGACACCACTGAAGCCAGTTTGCACACAGCACACACGCACAGACATGACATATAAGAGTGAGGAGCTAAGGACCTGAACAGAACACTGCAGGTGAAGATAGAGGAAGAGTAGATCTGAGAGGTGGTTTCCCAACTAAGTGTTGTTGTTCAGTCGCTCAGTTGTGTCTGACTCTTTGCCACCCAAGGGACTGCAGCATGCCAGGCTTCCCTGTCAATCATCACTCCTGGAGCTTGCTCACATTCATGTCCATTGAGTCGGTGATGCCATCCAACCACCTCATCCTCTGATGTCCCCTTCTCCTCCTGCCTTCAACCTTGCCCAGCAGCAGGGGCTTTTCCAATGAGTCAGTTTTTTGCTTGAGGTGGCCAAAGTACTGGAGTTTGAGTTTTATCATCAGTCCTTCCAGTGACTATTCATGATTGACGTCCTTTATGATTGACTGCATCTAAGTGACCCCATGGCTAATCTGTGGAGTGGGCAAACTACATAGGCTAGATCTGGGAAGGGAGGTGTCAAGGATTTAAGTTTTAGCATTCCTCTCTCGCTGATTTTTGTTGGGCATGGGGACAGTAGCTGGTAGACTTTGACCTTAGAATGTTCCTATATTTTAACCTAAAATAAATTTATTTCCATCATACAGATTTGAGCCTTTGAAATAAGTTTATTTAAAAATTAGTTTCTGGCAATGCCACGCGATCCTTGGTTGCCCTCAGATAGCCAGTCCCATCTCGCTGATTTTCGTTGGGCATGGGACAGTAGCTGGTAGACTTTGACCTTAGAATGTTCCTATATTATAACCTAAAATAAATTTATTTCCATCATACAGATTTGAGCCTTTGAAATAATTTTTTTTAAAAATTAGTTTCTGGCAATGCCATGGGATCCTTGGTTGCCCTCAGATAGCCAGTCCCCGACTGTCCCAACCATGGGGCCACTGCACAGGTCCTTTGGGGCATGGCATGGCATGCCCCTCTGTGTGTTGGGACCGGGTCCAGTACAGAGAACTCTTCATCCTGGAACAGGGGCGCAACCAGAATGGCAGCAGCCCCCTCACCCAACACTGCACACCTCAATTGTGGGGAATCTGGGGGAACCTGGTGCTAAACCATTCCTAGATGACCTGCTTCTGGGTTGGGGTTTTGCATGTAGCAGAGCAGCTCTCTCGCTTTGATCTGTTGAAAGTCAGCTCTCGAAACAGGGGTTTGTAAAAAGAAATAAGGTTATCAAAATTTCTTTTTAATAACAGAATTTCTTAAAAAGATGAAGATATAGTTTCTAAAGTCAGGCAATAGTTTTAGAAGTTCTAAAGTATTTTTTCATGCAAGGCGCAACCAGAATGGCAGCAGCCCCCTCGCCCAACACTGCACACCTCAATTGTGGGGAATCTGGGGGAACCTGGTGCTAAACCATTCCTAGATGACCTGTTTCTGGGTTGGGGTTTTGCATGTAGCAGAGCAGCTCTCTCACTTCGATCTATTGAAAGTCAGCCCTCAACACAGGACTTTGTAAAAAGAAATAAGGTTATCAAAATTTATTTTTAATAACAGGATTATTTTAAAAGATGAAGATATAGTTTCTAAAGTCAGGCAATAGTTTTAGAAGTGCTAAAGTACTTTTTCATGCAGAGGATAGAATACATTAAATGACCAAGGTAACCAGAAGAAAATAACAATATCCAAAAGTCATATTTAACACTGTAGCTTTTATTTGACCCAGGATTTACAAAATCAAACACAAACAAAAAGACAGGAAGGGTTCTTTGAGAGTAAGGAATGCTGTTGCTGTCTTCACAGGACCATGATACAGTTTTGTATGGTGTCAGGTTCTTTTCCAGACTCTGTTCTCTTTACCTTGATGTATAATTGTATTATTTACAATTTACCATTTCCTCTTTACTACATATGATAGAATACAAGCAAAGGGTTTTCATAAACTGTATGTCCTCTGGAAGTACAATCAGAAGGTTAACTCATTCCCAATACCACACTTCTTTACACAATTCCTTCCCCTTTCTTTTTTCTACTTTTACTAAAAACACACACACACACACACACACACACAAAACCAGCCCCCTCCCCCCTGAAAACAAAACAAACAAACAAACAAAATCCCTGGGAACTTCCCTTTGGCTAAGACTCCGCACTGGCAATGCAGAGGTCCTGGGTTCAGTCTCTGGACAGGGAAATAGATCCCACGTGCTGTACGTAAGACCCCCATGAAGCTAAATAATAAATAAATACTTAAAAAAAAGCAAACAGCATGAAGAACATAAAAGCACCTGGGTTTTGATCAGCATAATACAGTAGGTAAATTTTACTTATTTTCTATTTAGTTTTCAGTAAATATTAAACATTTTGTCTAATGCAGGATATAAAAACATAAAATAAGATGACAGTTAACTTGACAGAGATTGAAACACATCAAATGTTAGATATGAATAACTAATTCTAAAGTACATTAATAAAAGTTTTAAATAACTAGAATTACTTAGAATGTATCATTTACAGTAAAAGTCAAATCATAATACAGTAAATTTTACTTCTTTTCCATTTTGTTTTCAGTAAATACTATTTTGAATATTTTTGTGAAAATGCAGGATATAAAACCATAAAATAGTTGATAATTAACTTGCCAGAGAGATTGAAACACATCAAAACTAGATATGAATTCTAAAGTACATTAATAAAACGGCTTTAAATAACTACAACCTTCAACTACTTAGAATGTATGATTTAGAGTAAAAGTCAAAGATAATTGATGCTATGTTATAAGTTTCCATGTTTTCAGAAAGAAATATGTAAAGGGAGATAATATTCAACCCTGGTGGTACTTCATTCCAAGAGATAATGAATCAAATTAACCACCACAACCACAGTGGACTGTTTTGTCTCCTCACAAGCTAAAGAGTGGGGGAATGCAGAAAGTGACTGTATTATGTATGGGCTTTTTTAAAGGGTGAGGAAAATATTCTAAAACTGTGATAATGGTTTTACAAGTTTTAAAATATAAGATATAAACTACTGTATTGTACTCTATTTTAAAGGCTGAGTTTTATAGCACATGAATTCACTCAATAACTTTGTTTTTTCTACATGCTCAAGGACACATCGGAAAAAAAAAACTGCAAAGGAAAAAGGAGTTGAATACCACCTCGGCCCAGGGAAAGTAAGGAGGGTGGTAGGGGGAGGACAGAAGAGAGGAAGGAGAGGGACACGCATTGCTGACTAGTTCTCCCCTCCTCCACTCAGTATACATGTGCACACACTTGCACATGTACACACACACACACACACACACACACACAGTGTGATACCCAGTGACAAGCAACTGGCTGCTTTTTGTTATGGATAAAACCATAACTGCTTTGTTTCTTGAAAAGGTCTCTTCCTCTTGTAAATGTTGCCCTCGCTTGCTAAATGATTGGTCTTTGTTAATGAGGTTTTTCCTTCTTCTGCTCTCGCATTTTGCTTTTTAAAAGCAAATTTTAATAACTAGTATAGAGTCTGTGTCACATCTTCTCTTTTAACTACTGTATTGTATTCTATTTTAAAGGGTGAGTTTTATGGCACATGAATTCACTCAATAACTTTTGTTTTATCTACATGCTCAAGGACACATGGGAAAAAAAAAAAAACTGTAAAGGAAAAAGGAGTTGAATACCACCTCGGCCCAGGGAAAGTAAGGAGGGTGGTAGGGGGAGGACAGAAGAGAGGAAAGAGAGGGATATGCATTGCTGACTAGTTCTCCCCTCCTCCACTCAGTATACATGTGCACACACTTGCACATGTGCACACACGTGCGCGCGCGCACACACACACACACACACACACACAGTGTGATACCCAGTGACAAGCAACTGGCTGCTTTTTGTTATGGATAAAACCATAACTGCTTTGTTTCTTAAAAAGGTCTCTTCCTCTTGTAAATGTTGCCCTCACTTGCTAAATGGTTGCCCTTTCTTTGTTAATGAGGTTTTTCCTTCTTCTGCTCTCGCATTTTGATTTTTAAAAGCAAATTTTAATAACTAGTATACAGTCTGTGTCACATCTTCTCTTGTCTAATTTAAGCCATGCTCTGTGGTATCTGTAAAGTCATATTCACTTTATTCTGAAAAATGTCTGCTTCTGAATCTTTCTCAGTGTAAGTGTTATGGTTACCTTGTCAAGTCCAGTAAGTATTTCACAAGTATTACAGGGTTGAACTCTTACCGTCCAGGCCTTTTAGATGTTCTCTTGGCTTTCTTTTTTTAAGCCTTCTTCTTGACTCCTAAGGGCTTCCCAAGTGGCACTAGTAATAAAGAACTTGCCTGCCAATGCAAGAGACTAAGAGAGTGGATGGATGGGAAGATCCCCAGGAGGAGGGCATGACAACCCACTGCCATATTCGTCTAGAGAATCCCAGGGACAGAGGAGCCTGGCAGGCTACAGTCCATAGTGTTGCAAAAACTAGGACACAACTAAACCAACTCAGCCTGGCACACACTGACTCACAAACACTAGCAGCTTAATTTCCACAAAAAGATGATAGACCTTTACACTTTTATATAGAAGTAAAGGGAATCTGAAAACTAAGTTTCTTTCTTTGTAGCTGAATTTTCTTAACTGGCAATAAGTCACTGCTNTGGCACACACTGACTCACAGACACTAGCAGCTTAATTTCCACAAAAAGATGATAGACCTTTACACTTTTATATAGAAGTAAAGGGAATCTGAAAACTAAGTTTCTTTCTTTGTAGCTGAATTTTCTTAACTGGCAATAAGTCACTGCTTCAAAGTCTTAGTCATTTGCCCAACTTTTTATTGCCTGTATACTATATTCTGGGAAGTAGATTCAAAGTCAGGAATTATCAGTTACATAGTCTGAATACAAATGTTAAATAGTCTGAACTGATAGGAAGACTGTCCTCTTGGAAAAGCAAAGCAGTCTCCTTAAGAGAGAGATGGAGCGATGGCTACTTCCCCCCTTTTTCCAACTGTATCTTGACTTTTCTCTTTATTGAAGACCCGAAGTGCAAGCCTGAGTCTCACTTTGTGGCTTATCAGCATCATCAGCTGCAGCTGTGGCTCCATTCGTATTCTCACTTGCCATGGACTGTTCACTGCAAGGTGTCTGGCTACTGCTCTCTCTCTTTGAAATGTAAAAATCACCCAATGATGGTGTTTTCACATTAGAACTTGAAATACAGTCTAAAGGAAACAGATGTAAAGTGGTGTTTTCGTCTCTCTGTGTGAAAGAAAATATGTTTTTGGTATAATCAATCATACTTTCCTCTGAAGTTTCAGATAATATTTCAGTAGGTAGGTCTTCTCCTGGAGGAGAAATACTGGAAAGGCTCCAAGGGAAATCAATCTCAGTTCCATATTTTACACTTTTATATAGAAGTAGAGGGAATCTGAAAACTAACTTTCTTTCTTTGTAGCTGAATTTTCTTAACTGGCAATAAGTCACTGCTTCAAAGTCTTATTAGTCATTTGCCCAACTTTTTATTGCCTGTATACTATATTCTGGGAAGTAGAGTCAAAGTCAGGAATTATCAGTTACATAGTCTGAATACAAATGTTAAATAGTGTGAATTGATAGTAAGACTGTCCTCTTGGAAAAGCAAAGCAGTCTCCTTAAGACAGAGATGGAGCGTGGCTACTTCCCCCCTTTTTCCAACTGTATCTTGACTTTTCTCTTTATTGAAGACCCGAAGTGCAAGCCTGAGTCTCACCTTGTGGCTTATCAGCATCATCGGCTGCAGCTGTGGCTCCATTTGTATTCTCGCTTGCCGTGGACTGTTCACTGCAAGGTGTCTGGCTACAGCTGTCTCTCGTTGAAATGTGAAAAACACCCAATGATGGTCTTTTCACATTAGAACTTGAAATACAGTCTAAAGGAGTTAGATGTAAAGTGGTGTTTTCGTCTATGTAAAAGGAGAAAATATGCTTTTGGTATAATCAATCATACTTTCCTCTGAAGTTTCAGATAATATTTCAGTAGGTAGGTCTTCTCCTGGACGAGAAATACTGGAAAGGCTCCAAGGGAAATCAATCTCAGTTCCACGCTTTGGTGTGGAGATCCTCTGTGGGGAGGTCCTCTGTGTGAAAATGGATTTGCTTTGTGGATGGCCAAGCCTGGCATCGGGAAGGCTGGAGTCATCTTGAAATCCACCCACTGTTTGAGGGCCGAGTGTAGACGCTGAAGGAACAGTGCTAGGTGACTTCTGACTGCCACTGCTTACTGTGATAGTCTTACTGCTGTTAGCANGAAAATGGATTTGCTTTGTGGATGGCCAAGCCTGGCATCGGGAAGGCTGGAGTCATCTTGAAATCCACCCACTGTTTGAGGGCTGAGTGTAGACGCTAAAGGAACAGTGCTAGGTGACTTCTGACTGCCACTGCTTACTGTGATAGTCTTACTGCTGTTAGCAGAAATCTTCTCCTGAGGGCTCTCTGGCACCTCAAAGATGTCCTGAAGGTAAAATGGAACCTGAAGCTTGGAACTGTGTGGCTCTTTCTTTTTCCCTCTAGATTTCATCTGTTTGGGCTTCGTTTGTGTTATCAGTTTGAGAGCCACATACCTCTCAGGTCCGGGCGGAGGGTCCCTGATTGAAATAACTGACTTGCTCTTTTGAGGCCCAGAGATGAAATCATCATCACTATCAGAAAAAGAAGGGTGAAACTGTGGCCGTTTCTTCTTGAGCCTAGCGGAAAGCTGCTTGTTTTTTTCTCTTAGTTGATTCCTTTGTGCTGTGAGCTCACCAGTAAGTTTCAGATTTTGTTGTTGGCTATCATAAGATTCTTGCTGTAGTGTATTTCTGTCTGTTTCGTTTAGTGTAGAGCGATCACATTCTTTGGTGTTTAATTGACCTCGCAGGTCATGGATAGGGTCATTCAGGGCTCTATGCTGCTCCGTAAACTCGTTAATGCTGGATATGGAGCCTGTCCACCTCCTGTCTGACAATCGCTCTTTCCTCAAACTGGTTCCTTTCCCCTGAAGTCCGGGTGGCTCTTTGTCATGGAGCTCTTTTAGTGTTTGCCAGGTTTTTTTTACAATCCTCAGAAGACACATCACAGAGGCTAATCTGTATTTTATCTCCTTCGGAAGAGCTCTGCCCACTTTCCCTGTCTTCTTCACCCACACCCCCCACCTTCATCTTGATTCCCTGACTGGGATTGGGAGACAGTGGAGACAGGCACCACCAAAAAATGGCGGAAGGGCCCCGGATGGGATGACAGTTTAAACTCTTCTACAGACCTGTGAAGCGGCCTCACGGCACTGGGTGGGCGATCGGACGGGCAAGAGGATAGATCGAAGATGGCTCGGGGTGGACAGGAGGGCGCGGTTGGGGGGCTGGAAGGAGACACCAGCCTCCTTTTGTCAAGAAGAGCGAAGGCATATAGGACGGAAGATGGCGCTTCAAGCCACCCTGTGCGGGACTGGAGATTCGAGAGACAGGAAACGCAGTGACTTCTGGGAAAGCCCCGCCGAGCTGAAGTGCGTCCCAAAAGGCGGGGGTGGGTGTTGGGATGTTGAAACTTACCCCTTGGTTTATTTTTGAAACAAATTCATTTGACCCAATTTTAGCATCTTTCTTCCTGACAGAATTTTATAATCATTGAAAAGCACAAATACCCATGGTCATTAGCAAGTTGGACGTAAAGTCAAAAGCCATGCACTCTCTTCTCCCTGTCACCCCTCCATTTAGGCAACATTGCTTAGTGGTCCATTCCTAGATTTGGAGGCTCTCGGGAGATTGGCGATTCTGTAACTGATCACTGTTGCGACCCATGCTGGAGCTTTGTTGGTGGCTCAGTAGGTAATGCGGGAGAGCC
>SJXQ01011815.1:154903-173362 GCA_006408695.1 Aepyceros melampus | reverse complement strand
CATAAAGGACGGCACAGCAATTTTGAATGTCCATATTTTGCTTGAAATCTGTTTTTAGACTAACTGCTCATAAGGAAAAGTCAACAAGCTGTAACCTGCCTGGGTTCAAATTTCCACCCAGTACATTTTGGTAGGCACTGTGTGTGAACGAGAGCAAGCCCTAGTTTGAGGTTATGAGAGGGTTTCATGCCTGTGAAAGGAGAAGCAAGACTCCATTACCTTGACCCTGTGGGCAGGGAATTCGTTAACCTGGTTAAGGTTACGATGTCTCAGGCTGAGCTGCTTCCTCAGCTTCTTCTAACCTAGAACAATGTGGTCTGGGCTCCCCAGGGGTTTTGTTCAATTTCTCTCCAGGCTGGTGCAATGCAGTGCTGCTTACTGGATCACCATGGCTTTACATTGCTTAAACTGGGCTTTGTGTCAGATGATCCCACAGCCTTTGACTGTGAGGATCTCAACAAACTGCAGAAAATTCTGAGAGAGATGGGAATACCAGACCACCTGACCTGCCTCCTGTGCAACCTGTATGCAGGTCAGGAAGCAACAGTTAGAACTGGACGTGGAACAGACTGGTTTCAAATTGGAATAGGAGTATGTCAAAGTTGTTTATTGTCACCCTGCTTATTTAACTTATATGCAGAGTACCTCATGTGAAATGCCAGGATGGATGAAGCACAAACTGGAATCAAGATTGCCAGGAGAAATATCAATAAAATCTCAACAAACTGCAGAAAATTCTGAGAGAGATGGGAATACCAGACCACCTGACCTGCCTCCTGTGCAACCTGTATGCAGGTCAGGAAGCAACAGTTAGAACTGGACATGGAACAGACTGGTTTCAAATTGGAAAAGGAGTATGTCAAAGTTGTTTATTGTCACCCTGCTTATTTAACTTATATGCAGAGTACCTCATGTGAAATGCCAGGATGGATGAAGCACAAACTGGAATCAAGATTGCCAGGAGAAATATCAATAACCTGAGATATGCAGATGACACCATGCTTATGCATAAAGTGAAGAAGAGCCTTTTGATGAAAGTGAAAGAGGAGAGTGAAAAAGTTGGTTTAAAGTTCAACATTCAGAAAACTAACATCATGGCATCCAGTCCCATCACTTTATGGAAAATATATGGGGAAACAACGGAAACAGTGAGAGACTTTATTTTCTTGGGCTCCAGAATCATTGCAAATGGTGACTGCAGCCATGAAATTAAAAGACACATGCTCCTTGGAAGAAAAGCTATGACCAATCTTTTGGTCAGCATTTTAAAAAGAGAAGACATTACTTAGCCAACAAAAGTCCCATCTACTCAAAGCTATGGTTTTTCCAATAGTCACGTATGGATGTGAGAGTTGGACTATAAAGAAAGCTGGGCATTGAAGAATTGATGCTTTTGAATGGTGGGGTGGAGAATACTCTTGAGAATCCCTTGGATTACAAGGAGATCAAACCAGTCAATGCTAAAGGAAATCAGTCCTGAATATTCATTGGAAGGACTGATGTTGAAACTGGAACTCCAATACTTTGGCTACCTGATGCAAAGAATGAACTCATTGGAAAAGACCCTGATGCTGGGAAAGATTGGAGGCAGGAAGAGAAGGGGACAACAGAGGCTGAGATGGTTGGATGGCAGCACCGACTCCGGGAATTGGTGATGGACAGGGAAGCCTGGCATGCATTAGTCCATGGGGTCACAAAGAGTTGGACATGACTAGGTGACTGAACTGGACTGAACTGAAAACTGAAATTTGTAATTCACCTGTGGATTTTCCTTCCAGTCCCAGAAAAGAGAGGAGCAATGATCTGGGGTCAGAAAGTCTCACCGCTCACTCTACATGTTGTCTTGGGCAGATTACTTTGCCTTTGAGGCCTATGAAAAAGGAGTAACAGTAGTTAACCCTACAGAATTATTGTTTAGAGAAAAAAAAATGTATGTAAGTCTTTGGAACGTGATAGGTGTTTTGTAAATGTCAGAGTGCTATTTCCCCTGGAGGCTGGCGATTCTGATAATGTGTTTACTTAACCTATGGACTCTGGGCTGCTCAGACTTCAGCAGAAATATTGATGGTGGAGCTTTTCTCATTGGTGGAGGAGAGAGAGATGCCTCTGATCAAATTTGGCTCTTCTATGTTATAGCTCTGGATGTGATTCTCTGCAGGAAAATTGGGTTGTGGATGCCAAGGGGAGCAAGAGGGATGCTTGTGAATTCAGAAAGAGCCTCAAGGGCTCTGATATAGTCTTCCATAAACTCCCACTTGGAAAACTCCCCAAGAACCAAAACCCTCTTGCTTTGATAGTTGTTGCTGTTATCCCAGACCCAGAGGAGGTTTCTTAGTCCACTGCTGTGCCCCTCAGGCAGAAACACTTAGCTGCCCTTGAGCAACAATCTCACTCGCTTTTCTGAAAAACACTGACTCTCAACTCCACTAAAATGGTGTGGATGTTCATTAAAGCACTTCACCAACATACAGAAAAAAGAAAATCAACTTGAAAGATAATTGATGAGCAACCTTTTTCAGTGTTTGAAAACATGCCAGCTCATCTAGCAGAAGCCACTCTGATTGTTTTGGATTTTTTTGTTATTGCTGTTTGTCATTTCAGTAGGATAACAACATGTAGTCATTAACTGTCCTTGTTTTTAGCACAGGGTCTCAAACATCTGTTGCTGCTGCCAAAACATCCCTCAACAGACTTAAACTTTATGTCTCTGAAATGGGAATTTCATCTGCCATCGTTGAAATTAGGCGTATGTCTTCTTTAGTCTGTAGTCTGGCAATTCTCGACTTCAGCTCTGCTAAAGCAGTTTGTACCGCCCTGCTCATCCTTGTAAGTGGGCTTTTGTTTTTAGGTATTCCCATAGGTCTCTTAACTCTCCTGCTGGACTTCAGGCTCACTGAAGGCAAATATCAAGTTTCCTGCAGTTTTATGTTTCATTCATACCTAGCAGACTGGGGGCTCCAAGAAATGCTTCTCGAACATATTTTTGTTGCAGTGCTGTAGACACTGGATACTGGACAGTTGACAGACAAGGAGGGAAAAGGGAGGAGAGAGAAGAAACAAAAAGAAATCACTTTGGTTGTTTCTTTCAATGAAATGATTTCCTAGGGTCATATATTGGTCATAAATCCTAAATTACTGCAGCAACTCGAATTATCCATACTTATAATAAAGGGTGAAGACTCTGCACTGATATATATTGGAAGTTTTTTCCTTCCATCCTAAACATAGGTTCTCAAAATAAAGGATGCTAGATTGAATTTTCCCTGCAGATGGTTTATTCTGGAAATCCTTTTCTCCTAAGCACAACTCTGGGTATTTACAGCTGCTGCAGCTCACTTCAGTAAATTATCCTCAGATATCACAATACTGTGTCTCAGAGGTTTTAAATATATTAACATTGTATTATTATCCTTTTTTTTTTTTTTTTACTGGAAAGAAACTGATGTAATTTGACCTTAAATAAACTATGAAAATGTGATCTTCCATTCAGACTAAGCAGAGGCTTCGTATCTCATGGACCACATTTGCTTTAAGTGCCTTATGTGTGTTCTAAAGGATGTGTTTTTCATGGCTCCTAAGTGAAACCAAAATTGTGTGCACTGAAAAATATTTTGCTTTCCAGAATTTCCTGAAGGCTTAAAGAAGTGTACAAGCACAAATCACAATGGGGATATAGTTTACTATCTAGGTGGCAGTTATTTTGAGTAAAAAAAAAATGCTTTTATTTTGTTTAATATGGATATATTATTATTTTAAATGATGAATATTATACTTGTGGATTAATTATACAAGACATGCAGAAAATTAGACATTAAGAAAATTGCAACAATTAGTCCACATATCTTCGTGGGGGTGGGTCCCTTGGCAGGCTAGAGTCATTGTCCTCTTCTATACACTGATTTTGTTCAGGCTCAACACAAGACAATTTTTAAATAGAAAAGCAGACAAAATTCAGGAAACCAAATGTACTGTTTTTCTTTTTTAAAATTTATATATTTTTAATTGAAGGATAATTGCTTTACAGAATTTTGTTGTTTTCTGTCTAACATCAACAAGAATCAGCCATAGATATACTCATGTCCCCTCCCTCTGTTTTATATTTTTTTCTTAATTTAAGACATAAGCAATAGCTGAGGACAGTGCTGCCCGAGGTTCATTTTGGAGTCCTTCAGGGTAGCCCCCCTGGCATGCTTACTGAGCTCAGAAAGTATCCAAGTTAATCTGGAGAACACCAATGGCAGGTCATTAGAAATAGAAGGAAAAGGAAGTTTGCAACATTTCTTTGCTGCGGGCTCAGGATTGCTGACAATGTCCAGTCTGTGTTCAGAGAAGAGAAAATAAATGATGTAAAGAAATCTTAGTGAGCATTGCCCTTTTGAACTTATGTACTTCATAATGGAAGCCAGGGGATGAACGTAAGCGTGTTATCAGTGTGTTTGTGTTGTGAATGTGTGTGTATGTGTGTGGTTTATGTGTGGCATGTGTGTGTGGTGAGAGTGGATGTGTTCCATGATGTGCGTGTATGTATTTGCTCTTATGTGCACATGTGGGACATGTGTGAATGTTGTTTGTGTGGTACATATATGTGTGCCTGTCATGTGTGTTTGTGTGTATTTGTGTGTGTTTGCTATGTGTGTTTAGTGTATGTGGAATATGTGTGTGTGTGTGTGCAATAGATGATGTGAGTTTTGTGTGTGGTGTGTATGTGTGAGAAGGAGTATTTATAAGCATGTTTTTGTGGAAAGAAAAGTCCCTCCAAATTTTATGCCCTTCAATCCAAACTCCTTTTTGTTTAAGGGTTATCCTTCTGAGGCACAAAGCTGAGTTTAGCTTATCCCCGCTCAAGAGAAAAAAGGAAGGGAAAATGTCACTTCCCAGGGCCTAGAGAGGGCGGCGGGGGTGCTCCCGGCCCTCTCTCCGGGTCTCCTGAGCAGTCTCTGGGCGGCGGGGCACACCCTGGGGCTTGGGGCTGGCTCTGGGTGGGACTCTTCGGTCCTCTCCACCGCGGACCAGCTTTGACTGTGGACAGGACTTTGGCCTCTCTCAGCCTAGCTTTCTCATTTAGACACAGGGCATGAGAATAGTACCTACTCTTCTTGAAGAATGAGGGTGTCACTGTGAAGATGGAATGAGTTAACCTATAGAATGGACTCAGAACAGTGTTGGGCCAGCAAATGAGTGCCTTGGAAGACTTAGTTATTATCTGCCTCAGTGCATCCTGGCCTCCCTATATACATGCTTTTTCCTTTGGAATAACTTTCCTCTCCTACATATGTCTAATACCTTCCTGGCCCCTCAAATGCCATCACTGAAGTCAAGTAAAAACTTTCACTAAGGAAGCATATAGGTCAATGGTTTAGTGCTTGCATTAGCTATCAGAAAGATCTGGAGCAGCATATCCAGCCTCTGTCCCTTATCAGCTCCTTTTTAAAGGATAGCTTTGTCATCAGTAAATCAGATGTACTACTAGGTCCTCCCTTTTCAGAGAATCAGCAACCTTGTACGAGTCTACTTACGGGAACACTGTAGGGGAGCAGTCCTCTCCACTTTGGGTGCCGATGACAATTTTTCTTCTGGACGTGTACACTCCATTATCCTTCTTGTGCTGTTCTTACTGAGGGCATGTCTAGACTGTGCCCATTGTTTTTCTTTCCCTCCTTTGCCTAGCATAGTGCTATGTTCATGATACGCCCTCAGAAAACATTTGTGGAATAAGCCAATAATAAGAATGAAAGAGGAATCAGAAAGTGGATCACGAGTTTCTAGGGTCAGCCTAAAAGCTATTACTGTAAGAATATATAACGATATTGATAAACATTCAAAGAGCTGCCTTTAAAAGTTTCATAGCTCAAAGAGACCCTGAAACCTTTGGAAGGCAAAAAAGACTTTTAAGAACCTACTTTAATTTATTTTCATCCCCATTTCTTTTGTTGTCATGTGGTGAAGAAGGCTGATTCTCAGGGTCATAGCAAATTGATTTTGTGCTGTGCACTTAAAAGAACTGAAGTGGGTTCTTAGAGTTTTGTTCACTATTACTGCTCCTAAGGACTCTCATCCTGATCATTGATTTAATTTTTTTCTTACAGTAATAGCGTTTTGATCTACAACAAAAAATTATTTTAGCAAAAATATTAGCCCTGTGGATAATTGTTAAGGCACTTTTTTGGGTGTTGTAAATATATATGTAGAAATACCATAACTCATATGATTTTCAAATGTCATTTTTGTGGAGTGCAACAAATATGGTATGTTTCTAGTATTTATGTTTTTAAATGCCTTTGAAGATCTTTTTATAGTTTGTTATGCAAATGTTCGTGATCTGTAGTAGTTAAAATGTGGATGGAAGAGGGAATATGTGTAAAATGTTATATTTTATCATTTATTGTTTACCTTAAAGAGAATGTTTTAAAGCTATTTCTTAATTTTTCTCATAGTAGTTGAAAAGGGCTTTCAGGCTGCCTGTTCTAACGGTTTACAGGAGAATCCAACAATTGCCTTTGTAAATATCAGAGCTAGTACATAAACTCTAGAGGGACCCAATCTTCAGCAGCCTGAGTTGGTCACTGGGAGATTGATTTTATGAATTGGTATTCAAAGTGTTTCTTGCCTTAATAAAATGTAGCCTGAATGAGGTTCTATAATCCACCATTTCCTCAGATTTTTCAGCTGTTTTTTCAGATAATATTCTGCTGGGAGGCTATGTCCAACCATCTTACAAAACAGTAATAAATGGACTGTTTGCCCTTTGCTGTGGTTTTAGTCAGCACCTTGGAGAGTAGAGGTTAAACCTTAAAAAAGGAAGTGATGGAAAATAAAAAAGGAAATTTCATAAGGTGATAAAAAAATTATTCCAATTATAAGTGGGTGATGTATAAAAACACTCCATTGATGAAATGGCTTTCCTCACTGTGTGGAAATTAAAGAATCCTTGGACCCAAACCCCTTTAATACCCCCAAACAAGACTTCTGCCACAGCTGGAAGTCAATTATCTCCATGGCAACCAAAACAAATAGTGAATATTGCCTTAGCAGACAAGGTGGAAAAAAGGTGCATCTAAAATTAATTTATGTCTTGGGATCAGACACTTGAGATGAGAGAACTGGTCCATAAAGTACCCAAGAGGAGCTATTAAAAGAGAAACAAAATAAGTCCCTTGTTGAGTTCCCCAGAGAGCTGTGGTTGAAGTGTGTAAATCCTTTTTGCTTTGCCTTTATGGGGGAAAGTTGTCAATATGTCCCCATTTACATGGCTGCTTTGATGATGGCCCCTGTAAATCTCAGGCCTGCCAAAGAATGTTTATTAAGAAGTGCCTTCAAGAGTGATCTCTTAATCCATCCTCTAGTACAGCAGGGATATTTTTTATTATTATTATATACATCAATTCTGAGATGCAGAGATGCCCCTAAAGATTAAAGTTCAGAGGATTTTGAGTCTATAAAAATCCTGCACTATAAAAACAGGAAGAAAGAAAAAAGCTCTCCCACAAATACACAGAATTCTCAGAAGCAACCATGGAGCTGTAAATTTTTCATTACGTGCAGAAATTAAAATCACTAATTAAAGCACTGTTTGGAAAATAACTCCAAATATTAAAAGGAACAAGAATGTTTATTAAGAAGTGCCTTCAAGAGTGATCTCTTAATCCATCCTCTAGTACAGCAGGGATATTTTTTATTATTATTATATACATCAATTCTGAGATGCAGAGATGCCCCTAAAGATTAAAGTTCAGAGGATTTTGAGTCTATAAAAATCCTGCACTATAAAAACAGGAAGAAAGAAAAAAGCTCTCCCACAAATACATAGAATTCTCAGAAGCAACCATGGAGCTGTAAATTTTTCATTACGTGCAGGAATTAAAATCACTAATTAAAGCACTGTTTGGAAAATAACTCCAAATATTAAAAGGAACTTTTCAAGGGGAAAAGTCTCTCTGATTTCCTGTACCTGGAGATGTGGCTTTTGAAGTCAGGGGGACTCAGGCAGGCATTTCTTAACCTGCAGGAAGACGGCGGGACCGGAAGGCTGGACAGGACGCTGACCCCAAGCCCTCTCTGTGAGGGCAGAGTGTTCTCCCCAGCCTGGAGCCCCAGCTAGTACTTAGCTGCACTCAGTTTCCTCTTGTAGTAGGTTTCCCCCACCCCTCACCATTTTCCTGAGATCACAGTTTCCTCTTGCATGCAACTTTCAGTCAATCTGAGAGTCCAGCTGTTTCTTCTTCCGGAGATTTCTTGCCAAGTTCCCTTCCTTTCTATCTACCCTTGAGTGCGTGGTTACCAAGTCACTTCAGTTGTGTTGAACTCTTTGTGACCCTGTGGACTGTAGCCTGCCAGGCTCCTTGTCCATGGGATTCTTCAGCAAGAATACCAGAGTGGGTTGCCATGTCCTCCTCCAGGGGATCTTCCTGTCCCAGGGATCCAACCCACATCCACATTGGCAGGCAGGGTCTTTATCACTAGCACCACCTGGGAAGCCCATCGCCCCTTATTACAGCACAGTTGGGTGACTTTCATAGCTCCCTAATGTACTCTACCGTCTTCTTGCCCTCCTCAGTCCTGTCTTTGCTATACACTGGTGGCATTTTTTTTCCAGATGATCATTTTAATTTTCACTTCTCTCTAAAAAATGTAATGACTTCCTGTTGCCTGTAGCATAAAACACAAATTCCTCTATGTGGCATTAATGGTTTCCCACCACCTAAATTTAACCTGCATTCTAAAATATCTTCCCACTAATTGCTTCCACAAGCCCATCCTTCTTCTCATTGTCATTTACCATAAATGCCTGTACTTCTCCATGGGTCTTTACTTGCACAATTCTTGTTACTAACTGGAATAGCCTCCCCCATGAGCACTTACTTCCTCCTCCCCAACAAAAAGAGCACCTTTCCTGCATCACTTAAGAGCCAGCCTCTGTTTCACGTCTCTGAACACTTGCTAGCCCTAACCCTCATGGTCTCATTTTCCTCGGACCTCTGTACCTGTGGTAGGTAGGCAGAATAGCCTACAAAGATATCTATCTTCTAATTCCTGGAATCTGTGTTGTGTTAAACTATAGGGCAAAAAAAATTTGGCAAGTGCAATTAAAGTTATTTTTGCTTAGTCACATAGTTGTGTCTGACTCTACTGCAACCCATGGACTGTACCTGCCAGGCTCCTCTGTCCATGGAATTCTCCAGGCAAGGATATTGGAGTGGGTTGCCATTTCCTTTTCCAAGGGATCTTCATGACCCAGAGGTTGAACTCATGTCTCCTGCATTGACAGATGAATTCTTTACCATTGAACCACCACGGAAGCCATAATTAAAGTTACAGACCTTTAAAATAAGGAAGGAATTGTGTATTACCCAAGTGGTCTCAATCTCATCACACGAACGTTCTCTGGCTGTAATCAGAGACATGTGGCAGGAGAGAAGGCAGTGAGATGCAGCAGAAGGAAAAGGTAGACGGGTCTAAGTGTGATGAGGACTTCATGCACTGTGCTGACTTTGAGATATAGAGTCCCACCAGGAAGGACTAGAGAGAAGCTCCTAGGAGCTGAGTGGCCCTCAGTTGACAGCCAGCAAGAGAATGAAGGTTCAATTCTTCAAGTGCTAGAAACTGAATTCCTCCAAAATTCAAGGTGAAATAGGAAGCAGATTCTTTCCAGATATTAATAAGTTCAGCCTTCCAAGTACTTCCAGTTTTCATTCCAATCCCAAAGAAAGGCAATGCCAAAGAATGTTCAAACTACCGCACAATGGCACTCATCTCACACATTAGCTCAAAATTCACCATTCCAGGCTTTAACAGTATGTGAACCATGAACTTTTAGATGTTCGAGCTGGATTTAGAAAAGGCAGAGGAACCAGAGATCAAATTGCCAACATCCACTGGATCATAGAAAAAGCAAGAGAGTTCCGGGAAAACATCTATTTCTGCTTTATTGACTGCACCTAAGGCTTTGACTGTGTGGATCACAATAAACTGTGGAAAACTCTTCAAGAGATGAGAATACCAGACCACCTTACCTGCCTTCTGGGAAATCTGTATGCAGGTCAAGAAGCAACAGTTAGAACCAGACATGGGCCAACAGACTGGTTCCAAATTGGGAATGGAGTACATCAATATTGTTTACTGTCACCCTGCGTATTTAACTTATATGCAGAGTACATCATGTGAAATGACGGATGGGTGAAGCACAAGCTGGAATCAAGATTGCCAGGAGAATATCAATAACCTCAGATATGCAGATGACACCACCCTTACAGCAGAAAGTGAGGAAGAGCTAAAGAGCCTCTTGATGAAAGTGAAAGAGGAGAGTGAAAAAGTTGACTTAAAACTCAACATTCAAAAAACTAAGATCATGGCATCCAGTCCCATCACTTCATGGCAAATATATGGGGAAACAATGGAAACAGTGAGAGACTTTATTTTCTTGGGCCCCAAATCACTGCGGACCATGACTACAGCCATGAAATTAAAATATACTTGCTCCTTGGAAGAAATGTTATAACCAACCTGGACAGAATATTAAAAAGCAGCGACATTACTTTGCCAATGAAGGTCCGTCTAGTTAAAGCTATGGTTTTTCCAGTAGTCATGTATTAGTGAGAATTGGACCATAAAGAAAGCTGAGTGCTGAAGAATTGATGCTTTTGAACTGTGGTGTTGGAGAAGACTCTTCAGAGTCCTTTGGACAGTAAAGAGATCCAACCAGTCCATCCTCAAGGAAATCAGTCCTGAATATTCGTTGCAAGGGTTGATGCTGAAAGTGAAACTCCAATACTTTGGCCACCTGATGATCCGAAGAACTGACTCATTTGAAAAGACCCCGATACTGGGAAAGACTGAAGGTGGGAGGAGAAGGGGATGACACAGGATGAGATTGTTGGGTGGCATCACTGACTCGATGGGCATGAGTTTGAGCAAGCTCAGGGAGTTAGTGATGGACAGGGAAGCCTGGCGTGCTGCAGTCCATAAAGTTGCAAAGAGTTGGACATGACCGAGCGACTGAACTGAACTCCCAGGTACTAACCAGGCCTGACCCACCTTAGCTTCTGAGATGAGGTGATATTGGACACATTTAGGGTTATATGACTGGAGACAGCCTATATAATGGGAGAAAATATTTGCAAATGATGCCACCAACAAGAGGTTAATCTCCAGAATATGCAAATAGTTCATACAGTGCAGTATCAAAAAAAAAAAAAAAATCAACCCAATCAAAAAATGGGCAGAAGACCTAAACAAATATTTCTCCAATGAAGACATACAGATGGCCATTAGGCACATGAAAGGATGCTCAACATCTCTAATTATTAGAGAAACATAAATCAAAACTACAAACAGCAAATGCTGAGAGGGTGTGGAGAACAGGGAACCCTCCTAGATTGTTTGGAATTTGAATTGGTACAGTCCCTATGGAGAATGGTATGGAGCTTCCTTAACAAACTAAACATCAGTTTAATTCAGTCAGTTCAGTTGCTGAGTCGTGTCTGACTCTTTGTGACCCTATGGACTGCACCATGCCAGGCCTACCTGTTCATCACCAACTCCCTGAGCTTGCTCAAACTCATATCCATTGAGTCGGTGATGCCATCCAACCATCTCATCCTCTGTCATCCCCTTCTCCTCCTGCCTTCAATCTTCCTGAGCATCAGGGCCTTTTCAAATGAGTCACTTCTTTGCATTAGGTGGCCCAAGTATTGGAGTTTCAGCTATAGCATCAGTCCTTCCAATGAATATTCAGGACTGATTTCTTTTAGGATAGACTGGTTGGATTTCCTTGCAGTCCAAGGGACTCTGAAGAGTCTTCTCCAACACCACAGTTCAAAAATATCAATTCTTTGATGCTCAGCTTTCTTTGTAGTCCAACTCTCATATCCATACATGATTACTGCAAAAACCAAAGCCTTGACTAGACGGACTTTTGTTGGCAAAGTAATGTCTCTGCTTTTTAATATGCTGTCTAGGTTGGTCATAACTTTTTTTTCCAAGGAGTAAGCTTCTTTTAACTTCATGGCTGCAATCACCATCTGCAGTGATTTTGGAGCCAAAAAAAGTAAAACCTGCCAGTGTTTCCACTGTTTCTCCATTTATTTGGCATGAAGTAATGGGGACCAGATGCCATGATCTTAGTTTTCTGAATGTTGAGTTTTAAGCCAACTTTTTCACTCTCCCCTTTCACTTTCATCAAGAGGCTCTTTAGTTCTTCCTTGCTTTCTGCCATAGGGTGGTGTCATCTGCTTATCTGAGGTTATTGATATTTCTCCCAGCAATCTTGATTCCAGCTTGTGCTTCTTCCAGCCCAGCATTTCCCATGATGTACTCTGCATATAGGTTAAATAAACAGGATGATAATATACAGCCTTAACATACTTCTTTCCCTATTTGGAACCAGTCTGTTGTTCCATGTCCAGTTCTAACTGTTGCTTCCTGACCTGCATACAGATTTCTCAAGAGGCAAGTCAGGTCGTCTGGTATTCCCATCCCTTTCAGAATTTTCCACAGTTTGTTGTGATCCACACAGTCCAAGGCTTTGGCATAGTCAATAAAACAGAAATATATGTTTTTCTGGAACTCTCTTGATTTTTTGATGATCCAAGAGATGTTGGCAATTTAATCTCTGGTTTCTCTCCCTTTTCTAAATCCAGTTTGAACATCTGGAAGTTCACGGTTCACGTACTGCTGAAGCCTGGATTGCAGCTATCATATGATCCTGCTATCCCACTCTAAGTATACATTTAGAGAAAACCATAATTTGAAAAGATACATGCATCCCAATATTCACTGAAATGCTATTTACAATAGTCAAGACATGGAAGCACCCTAAATATCCATTGATGAATGGATAAAGAGGATGTGGTATACATACAACTGAATATGACTCAGCCATAAAAATGAATGAAAAAGTGCAATTTTCAGTAACCTGAATGGATCCAGAGTTTATCATATATTAAGTGAAGTAAGCCGAACAGCTTGGAGAAGGCAATGGCAACCCACTCCAGGATTCTTGCTGGAAAATCCCATGGACAGAGAGCCTGGTGGGCTACAGTCCATGAGGTCGCAAAGAGTCGGACATGACTGAGTGACTAAGACACACACACACACACACACACACACAAGCCAAACAGAGGAAGACAAATATCATATGATATCACTTATATGTGGAACCTTCAGAAAATATGAGTGAACTTACATACAAAACAGAAATAAACCCATAGACAAAACAAACTTATGGTTACCTAAAGGAAGGGAGGATAGATGCATTAGGGGTGTGGAGTTAACCCTTACACACTGCTGTATATAAAATAGATAACAAACTAGAACATATACTCATCACTTACATCTGAGCTGGACTTTTTCTCCTCCTGCTGTCCCACAGAGCATAATAGAATCAGTGCTGTGGGGGTTTCAAGAAGACTGCAGCTTTTGCTTCTTTGCAGTGCTCGGCCACAGTGAAGAAGCCCAGGATGAAAGAGCAAGTGGAGAGAGGCCCAGCCATCTATCACTTCAGACTTTCCTACTTAGGCCCCAGGTCATCAGGGTCCCCTGTTCTAGTCAAGCCACCAGCCTGCTGCAGACACAGAGTCCAGTTGAGATTGGAAGAACTGTGTGGTCAGCCCCAAAAATCTTGAAATATGATAAATTGTTCTTAACATGCTCAGCTTCATTTTTTGTCTTGTTTTGTTTTGGAAGCAATACATAGCTGATGCTAAAGGTTATCTTAAATTTCTTTCATATTCCCCTTTAGCCTCCTTACAATCTAGGTGGTGCACCCTGTTTATCCACTCGTATTTCTCAGTGGAATTAGTACCTGCTTTTTCCTTGATCTTTTTACAAATTCAATTTATTTAATTTTATGTTTACTAAATTAGATTTTCTAGTTGGCTCTCTTAGAAGCCTGATCACATATTTGCAAGCTAGTTTCATAATTTGGATAAAAATATGTTTATCTTTGGGGCTTCCCAGGTGGCTGAGTGGTAAAGAATCTGCCTGCAAATGCAGGAGACACAGGTTTGATCCCTTGTCCAGGAAGATCCACTGGAGGAGGAGATAGTGACCCACTCTAGCATTCTTCCCTGGGAAAACCCATGGGCAGAGGAACCTGGTAGGCTACAGTCCATGGGTTGCAAAGAGTTAAACATAACTTAGCGACTGAGCAACAAACTTACCTTTAAGCTATGTAGACAGGAGAAGGCAAGTAAGAATGGTACCACTGACTCTCATAATTGGATAAGTGTGTGAGTTGTGTGTCTTTGATTTATGCTGATTTTGTGCAAGTCATATAGTTTTCTGGGCGTCGATTAGCTNCAGAACTTAGCGACTGAGCAACAAACTTACCT
The DNA here is from genome assembly GCA_006408695.1 of Aepyceros melampus. NCBI lineage: Eukaryota > Metazoa > Chordata > Mammalia > Artiodactyla > Bovidae > Aepyceros > Aepyceros melampus. Next base: position 159,035 of record SJXQ01011815.1, on the reverse strand, counting down.
TTAAGCTGTGTAGACAGGATAAGGCAAGTAAGAACGGTACCACTGACTCTCATAATTGGATAAGTGTGTGAGTTGTATGTCTTTGATTATGCTGATTTTGTGCAAGTCATATAGTTTTCTGGGCGTTGATTAGCTCGTCTAAGTTGGGAGATCTGGATTAGAGGCACTGTACAGTTTTTTTCCAAGCATTCTGTTTACAGACCTGGCTTAGCCAGTTGTGGCCATAGAGGCAAGAGCTGCTGAGTTCATTCCAAGTTTAAAGCAGTTGTCAAAGAGGAGAAACTGTTTTCTCTGGGGTAGAAGACAAGACCCAGTGGTCACTGCTTTCATGGTATGTTTTGTCATTTGTTGGGAAGGAAATTAACTTGTGATCCTTGTCCAGCTCCATTGGTCTATGTCATAAAATAAAACACAATTGGCAGGTGGCGGGCAGCCTCAGCAGGGAGAACATGGAATCATTTTAAGAATGAATGGGCCTCTTTAATTCAACAATCACGTGTTTTCAGAAGACCATCGGAACATGTTTACTGTCACCAATTTCCTCACTGGAAATACTTTCAAATCAGTTAGCACAGTCATCCATGATTTAGCGAATTTTTTATTTTTTAAATTAATTTTTATTGGAGTATAGTTGGTTTACAATGTTGTCTTAGTGTTTGCTGTAGCAAAGAGAATCAATAGACTCAAACCATATGTCAAGGCCTTTATAAAATGTGTAAATTCTGCATAAAATCATTAGATTTTGCATTTTTCAATAAATAAAGAGAAAATTACAGTTGAGATTATGCTCCAAGTACATTTAGTTAGATCTAATTAGAGTAATGATCATCCGTCAATGTGAAATTAGGAATTTTCTATTAAATTAACAACTTTATTTTTCCAAGCAAAAATACTATGTGACTCGATACAAACCAATATTATCTAAAGAAATCAATTTACTAAAAAAAAGAAAAAAGAAGAATGAATGGATCTTTTATACCTTGCAGAGTGGCAGTTTCTTTCATATTTGTGTTACAATAAGTATATGTAGCTACAATGCTTGAAGATGCTGAAGCTTGCCCTATGGTTGGTGAGTAAGAGGAAGTAAAAAACCAGCTTTCTTAATCTAACTAATTTAAATGATGTCTTATTTCTTCAGTTCAGTTCAGTCTCTCAGTTGTGTCCGACTCTTTGAGACCTTGCATCTTATTCCTTAGGGATAAAATTTATTAGTACAAACTTCTTTGTTGTTGTTAAATGGTTTCTGCTCTCTATAGTAAGTGCATGCTGTTGATCACAATAGAGTGAAATGATCTCTCCCTCTGGGTGAAATATCTAAGGCCCGCTAATGGGGGCGGGGGAGGAGTAGCTGCTACATCACAAGCTATTCTTTCCACTCTCAGGTCTGAGGATTATACAAACTGATGCCTCTAACCTGCTCTCTCTGATCTTCATTTCATAGGCAGGAACCTGAAGCTTCCTTGTCCCCCTGGCAGTTCCCACATCCCTCTCCTGATTCTAGACCAGAAACCAGCAGTTTGACAGCAACCAACCTTTCCCTCTAAGTCGAGTCCATCTTCTTGGAATTTATGCTTTATCCCTGAACTGGAAAGTAAAGATAAGATATCTTTCAAAGTTTCATAGCAATAGAGGCAAGAATACAAATTTTCTGTATCTCTAGCCTGCTTCATGCAGATGGACTATACATCTTCACATGTGAGACAGAAATAACTTCATTGTCATTCAGTTCAGTTCAGTTCAGTCACTCAGTCGTGTCCGACTCTTTGCAACCCCATAAATCACAGCACGCCAGGCCTCCCTGTCCATCACCAACTCCCGGAGTTCACTCAGACTCACGTTTATTGAGTCTGTGAGGCCATCCAGCCATCTCATCCTCGGTCGTCCCCTTCTCCTCCTGCCCCCAATCCCTCCCAGCATCAGAGTCTTTTCCAATGAGTCAACTCTTCGCATGAGATGGCCAAAGTACTGGAGTTTCAGCTTTAGCATCATTCCTTCCAAACAAACCCCAGGGCTGATCTGCTTCAGAATGGACTGGGTGGATCTCCTTGCAGTCCAAGGGACTCTCAGGAGTCTTCTCCAACACCACAGTTCAAAAGCATCAGTTCTTCAGTGCTCATCTTTCTTCACAGTCAACTCTCACATTCATACATGACCACAAGAAAAACCATAGCCTTCACTAGACGGACCTTTGTTGGCAAAGCAATGTCTCTGCTTTTGAATATGCTATCTAGGTTGGTCATAGTGAAAAGTTGGCTTAAAGCTCAACTTTCAGAAAATGAAGACCATGGCATCTGGTCCCATCACTTCATGGGAAATAGATAGGGAAATAGTGGAAACAGTGTCAGACTTTATTTTTTTGCGCTCCAAAATCACTGTAGATGGTGATTGTAGCCAGGAAATTAAAAGACGCTTACTCCTTGAAAGAAAAGTTATGACCAACCTAGACAGCCTATTCAAAAGCAGAGACATTACTTTGCTGACTAAGGTCCGTGTAGTCAAGGCTATGGTTTTTCCTGTGGTCATGTATGGATGTGACAGTTGGACTGTGAAGAAGGCTGAGCGTCGAAGAATTGATGCTTTTGAACTGTGGTGTTGGAGAAGACTCTTGAGAGTTCCTTGGACTGCAAGGAGATCCAACCAGTCCATTCTGAAGATCAGCCCTGGGATTTCTTTGGAAGGAATAATGCTAAAGCTGAAACTCCAGTACTTTGGCCATCTCATGCGAAGAGTTGACTCACTGGAAAAGACTTTGATGCTGGGAGGGATTAGGGGCAGGAGGAGAAGGAGATGACAGAGGATGAGATGGCTGGATGACATCACTGACTCAATGAACGTGAGTCTGAGTGAACTCCGGGAGTTGGTGATGGACAGGGAGGTCTGGTGTGCTGCGATTCATGGGGTCACAAAGAGTCGGACATGACTGAGTGACTGAACTCAACTGATCTAAGTTTGTCATAACTTTCCTTCCAGTGATTTTGGGGCTCCCCAAAATAAAGTCTGACACTGTTTCCACTGTCTCTCCATCTATTTGCCATGACACGATGGGACCAGATGCCATGATCTTCGTTTTCTCAATGTTGAGCTTTAAGCCAACTTTTTCACTCTCCTCTTTCACATTCATCAAGAGGCTTTTGAGTTCCTCTTCACTTTCTGCCATAAGGGTGGTGTCATCTGCTTATCCAAGGTTATTGATATTTCTCCCAGCAATCTTGATTCCAGCTTGTGCTTATTCCAGTCCAGTGTTTCTCATGATGTACTCTGCATAGAAGTTAAATAAGCAGGGTGACAATATACAGCCTTGACGTACTCCTTTTCCTATTTGGAATCAGTCTGTTGTTCCATGTCCAGTTCTGACTGTTGCTTCCTGACCTGCATACAGATTTCTCAAGAGGCAGGTCAGGTGGTCTGGTATTCCCATCTCTTTTAGAATTTTCCAGTTTATTGTGATCCACACAGTCAAAGGCTTTCGCATAGTCAATAAAGCAGAAAGAGATGATTTTCTGGAACTCTCTTGCTTTTCCCATGATCCAGCAGATGTTGGTAATTTGATCTCTGGTTCCTCTGCCTTTTCTAAAACCAGCTTGAACATCGGTAAGTTCACGGTTCACGTATTGCTGAAGTCTGGCTTGGAGAATCTTGAGCATTACTTTACTAGCATGTGAGATGAGTGCAATTGTGTGGTAGTTTGAGCATTCTTTGCCATTTCCTTTCTTTGGAATTAGAATGAAAACTGACCTTTTCCAGTCCTGTAGCCACTGCTGAGTTTTCCAAATTTGCTGGCCTATTGAGTGCAGCGGTTTCACAGCATCATCTTTCAGGATTTCAAATAGCTCCACTGGAATTCCATCACTTCCACTAGCTTTGTTCATAATGGTGTTTTCTAAGGCCCACTTGACTTCACATTCCAGGATGTCTTGCTCTAGGTGAGTGATCACATCATCATGATTATCTGGGTCATGAAGATCTTTTTTGTACAGTTCTTCTGTGTATTCTTGCCACCTCTTCTTAATATCTTCTGCTTCTATTAGGTCCAGACCTTTTCTGTCCTTTACTGAGCCCATCTTTGCATGAAATGTTCCCTTGGTATCTCTGATTTTCTTGAAGAGATCTCTCAGTTCAGTTCAGTTCAGTC
>SJXQ01011815.1:95442-154657 GCA_006408695.1 Aepyceros melampus | reverse complement strand
GGTCATGAAGATCTTTTTTGTACAGTTCTTCTGTGTATTCTTGCCACCTCTTCTTAATATCTTCTGCTTCTGTTAGGTCCAGACCATTTCTGTCCTTTATCGAGCCCATCCTTGCATGAAATGTTCTCTTGGTATCTCTAATTTTCTTGAAGAGATCTCTAGTCTTTCCCATTCTGTTCTTTTCCTCTATTTCTTTACATTGATTGCTGAAGAAGGCTTTCTTATCTCTTCTTGCTATTCTTTGGAACTCTGCATTCAGATGCTTATATCTTTCCTTTTCTCCTTTGCTTTTTGCTTCTCTTCTTTTCATAGCTATTTGTAAGGCCTCCCCAGACAGCCATTTTGCCTTTTTGCATTTCTTTTCCATGGGGATGGTCTTGATCCCTGTCTCCTGTACAATGTCACGAACCTCATTCCATAGTTCATCAGGCACTCTATCTATCAGATCTAGACCTTTAAATCTATTCCTCAAACTCCCCAGGTCAATAGGTGCCGAAGAGATCTCTAGTCTTTTCCGTTCTGTTGTTTTCCTGTATTTCTTTACATTGATTTCTGAGGAAAGCTTTCTTATCTGTTCTTGCTCTTCTTTGGAACTCTGCATTCAGGTGCTTATATCTTTCCTTTTCTCCTTCACTTTTCACCTCTCTTCTTTTCAAAGCTATTTGTAAGGCCTCCCCAAACAGCCATTTTGCTTTCTTTCATTTGTTGTCAGTGGAGATGTTCTTGATCCCTGTCTCCTGTACAATGACACGAACCTCATTCCATAGTTCCTCAGGCACTCTATCAATAGATCTAGTCCCTTAAATCTATTTCTCACTTCCAGTGTATAATCATAAGGGATTTGATTTAGGTCATACCTGAATGGTCCAGTGATTTTCCCTACTTTCTTCAATTTGTCTGAATTTGACAATAAGGAGCTCATGATCTGAGCCACAGTCAGCTCCTGGTCTTGTTTTTGCTAAATGTATAGAGCTTCTCCTTCTTTGGCTGCAAAGAATATAATCAATCTGATTTCAGTGTTGACCATCTGATGACGTCCATGTGTAGAGTCTTGTGTTGTTGGAAGAGGATGATTGCTATGACCAGTGCGTTTTCTTGGCAAAACTCTATTAGCCTTTGCCCTGCTTCATTCTGTATTCTAAGGCCACATTTGCCTGTTACTCCAGGTGTTTCTTGACATCCTACTTTTGCATTCCAGTCCCCTATAATGTAAAGGACATCTTTTTTGGGGGGTTAGTTCTAAAAGGTCTTGTAGGTCTTATACAACCATTCAACTTCAGCTTCTTCAGCGTTACTGGTTGGGGCATAGACTTGGATTACTGTGATACTGAATGGTTTACCTTGGAAATGAACAGAGATCATTCTGTCATTTCTGTGATTGCATCCAAGTACTGCATTTTGGACTCTTTTGCTGACCATGATGGCTACTCCATTTCTTCTCAGGGATTCCTGCCCTCAGTAGCAGATATAATGCTCATCTGAGTTAAATTCACCCATTCCAGTCCATTTTAGTTTGCTGATTCCTAGAATGTTGACGTTACTCTTGCCATCTCCTGTTTGACCACTTCCAATTTGCCTTGATTCATGGACCTGACATTCCAGATTCCTATGCAATAATGCTCTTTACAGCATCAAACCTTGCTTCTATCACCAGTCACATCCACAGCTGGGTATTGTTTTTGCTTTGGCTCCATCCCTTCATTCTTTCTGGAGTTATTTGTCCACGGATCACCAGTAGCATATTTGGCTGCTACCTACTGATCTGGGGAGTTCCTTTTTCAGTGTCCTATCATTTTGCCTTTTCATACTGTTCATGGAGTTCTCAAGGCAAAAATACTGAAGTGGTTTGCCATTCCCTTCTCCAGTGGACCACATTCTGTCAGACCTCTCCACCATGACCCACCCATCTTGGGGGGCCCACAGGGTATGGCTTAGTTTCATTGAGTTAGACAAGGCTGTGGCCCTAGTGTGATTAGATTGACTAGTTTTCTGTGATTATGGTTTCAGTGTGTCTGCCCTCTGATGCACTCTTGCAACACCTACTGTCTTGCTTGCGTTTCTCTTTCCTTGAACGTGGGGTATCTCTTCACAGCTGCTCCAGCAAAGCGCAGCCACTGCTCCTTACCTTGGATGAGGGGTATCTCCTCACCACTGTCCCTCCTGACCTTGAACATGGAGTAGCTCCTCCAGGCCCTCCTGCACCGGCGCAGCCACTGCTCCTTGGACATGGGGTTGCTACTCTTGACTGCTGCCCCTGACCTTGGGCACAGAGTAGCTCCTCTTGGCCGTTCCGGCACTGTTGCAGCCTGGCACTCTTGGCCACCGCCCCTAGGGGCATGGGGTCCTCCAGGCTTCTACCCCTGACCTCGGACGCAGGGTAGCTCCTCTCGGCCACCGCCCCTAGGGGCATGGGGTCCTCCAGGCTTCTGCCCCTGACCTCGGACGCGGGGTAGCTCCTCTCGGCCGTGCTTTGCGCTGTCGCAGCCGCCCACGCTTGTGCTCATTGTCATTCAAGGAACCTGGAAACTTCTGGTTCTATCATCATGGATCCTGTTACAAACAGTCATATGTCACACACTCCAACGTTGTCTATAACAGGCTTCTGCCCTTGACCTCGGACGCGGGGTAGCTCCTCTCGGCCACCGCCCCTAGGGGCATGGGGTCCTCCAGGCTTCTGCCCCTGACCTCGGACGTGGGGTAGCTCCTCTCGGCCGTGCTTTGCGCTGTCGCAGCCGCCCACGCTTGTGCTCATTGTCATTTAAGGAACCTGGAAACTTCTGGTTCTGTCATCATGGATCCTGTTACAAACAGTCATATGTCACACACTCCAACGTTGTCTATAACTTAAGTTCGGTGTACCTTCCACAGCATTCTTGCAAGTAATTACCAAATATTTTTAGGCTTAATAAAGTTCAGTTCAGTTCAGTTCATTTCAGTCGCTCAGTCGTGTCCGACTCTTTGCGACCCCATGAATCACAGCACGCCAGGCCTCCCTGTCCATCACCAACTCCCGAAGTTCACTCAGACTCACGTCCATTGAGTCCATGATGCCATCCAGCCATCTCATCCTCGGTCGTCCCCTTCTCCTCCTGCCCCCAATCCCTCCCAGCATCAGAGTCTTTTCCAATGAGTCAACTCTTCGCATAAGGTGGCCAAAGGGCAACATTATAAAAATTAATGGTCACTAGGCCACCTGCAAAATATTAATATAAAGATTAGTAATACTTAACATTTTTTTTTTGATAACCCTCTCTTCTAAACCAGTATAAACTGAAGTATATTGAGAAGCTTGCCATATTCACTTAAACATACAAACACTAGGTATAAAAATACATTTCAAAACTCTTGTAAGTACTTCTGCTTCAGGTATAATGGAGCTCAGGACCAGAATTACCTTTCCTTCTTAAGCTAGTAGAAAACTATTTAAAACATAAAAAATGATTCTCGCCCATTGGAAGATGAGAAATGGAGAGTGATCCCAGGAGAAGAAAAGCAGCTGAGGTGCTTTCTATAACTGCCCCAGGTCATGAACTGGAAAGGGTGTTCTGACTACATAACAGGGAGGGAAAAACAAAGGCCAGCCTGTGGGTCCCAGTGACTTGAGGATACAGAGTTCAGATGTAGGAAGGACGGGATCAGGGCCTGGGCAAGGATGAGGAGAACAAGCCATTTGTCTCAGGCACAGAAGTTAAAGGGATGCTGGAAACTTAGTACTCAAGATAAAAAAAAAAAAATTAATCCAATATTTAAAAATTAAACTTAATATAGAAAGCTCATGATGAGCAAAATATCAAACTTTAAAAAAAGACAGAAACTGACTCTGAACATGCATGATTTGGCTGCCCTTGCCTTACTCTGATCCACCTCTGTCAGAATTTTTAATTTTGGTGAAGTCCAACATGTCAATCATTACTTGTATTTGGTTTACTAAATCTTTGCCTATATCAAATTTACAAAGACTTTCTCCTATATTTTCCTCTAGGAATTTTATTGTTTTTACTTTTAAATTTAAGTATGAATTTTATCGAATTAATTTTATTTATGTTGTGAGTTAGGGGTCACAGAGAAGGCAATGGCACCCTGCTCCAGTACTTTTGCCTGGAAAATCCCATGGATGGAGAAGCCTGGTAGGCTGCAGTCCATGGGGTTGCTAGAGTGGGACACGACTGAGCAACTTCACTTTCCCTTTTCACTTTCATGCATTGGAGAAGGAAATGGCAGCCCACTCCAGTGTTCTTGCCTGGAGAATCCCGGGGACTGGGGAGCCTGGTGGGTTGCCATCTATGGGGTCGCACAGAGTCAGACACAACTGAAGCGACTTAGCAGTAGCAGCAGCAGCAGAGTTAGGGGTCAAGATTCTTTTTTTTTTTTTCATACAGATATCTAGTGGTTTCAGCATCTCTTGATGAAGTGAATATGTTTCTCTGTTTGATGACATTTTGGCTTTTGTGAAAAATCAGTTGGCCACACATATGTATATAGGTTTTGGACTCTATTTTATTTTCATGATATGTTTGTCCATTATACCATTACCATATACCATTATATCATTACCAGATTGTCTTGACTGTTGTGACTTTTAGTAAGTCTTAAAATGAGATGGTGTGATTATTCTAGTTTGTTCTTTGATTTTGAAATTATTTCACTATTCTAGGTCCTTTTATTTGTGTATCAATTTTAGAATGAGCTTACTAATGTCTACTACTATGACTTTTAAGTAAAATTGCTTTACTCTGTAATTCAAATTTGAGGAGAATGTGCACCATATCAAGCCTTCTAGTTTATGACCTTGAACTTGTAATACTATATATTTCTCTCCAGTTAGTCTGCTGCAATGGCTCTCCATAATGCTGTGCAGTTTTTAGTACAGAGATTGCATGCTTTTCAAATTAAATTTATTCAATTAATTCAATTTTCCATTTTTTTTTGTTTGTTTTTGCTGGGGTATAGACATGTAATTGATTTTTATATGTTAAACTTTTGCTAGCTATTAATAAATTCATTAATCAATTTCAAAAAATTTTGTAGATTCCTTTGAAATTTTATGTAGAGAAACTCATATGGTCTGTAAATAGAGATAAATCTGCTTCTCCATTTCTGTTTTCAAATCTTGCCCTTCCTCACTCCCTCCCCCACATCCTATTTTTCTTCTGTCTGTATCTATCATCTATCTATCATTTTCCTATTGCAATAATTAAGATCTTTTGAGGCTCTGTACAGTCTTCTTCAATATTTTCTCTCTGTTTTTCAGGTTGAATTATTGCTTTTTGTATATCTTCACTATCACTAATTCTTTTTCATACCAGCTCTAAGATACTGTTAACCTCCATTCTCTCATTTTAGTCATTTTGCTTGAAGTTGTACAATTTATATTTACAATTTTTATTTCTGTTCTGAGATTTCCTATCTACTTACTTATGGCTAACCATACTTTCTTTTAAAACAACATTTCTTTAGCTCTTTGAATATATTTACAGTTGCTGCTTTAAAGTCTTTGTTAAATCCAACACATGAGTAATCTGCGGGATGAATTTTTTTGGCAGTCTTTTTTTTTTTTTTGCTGAATATGACTCATGTTTTCTTGTTTCTTTATGGATTGGTTATTCAGTAGTCATCTTTGATAGCACATTGTAGAGATTCTGGAAAATGTTGATTTTATTTTATGGGCAGTTCAATTACTGACTGGTCACCTTGCACTTTATAATCTTGGCCTTAGTAATCTGCTTTGTTAGGATAGATGTTTGGAAAGATATTTGGAGGGGTTTTCCAGCCTCTCACTTGATGGGACTCAATTTCTGCACTTTGTCTTCCAGGAGATCTTGTCAGGGTTTGGTTTTAGGTTTTATTTGAGTAGGTATGGAAAAAGGCATAGGTCTTACTTCTAAAAGGCAGTGTTTTGTTGTCCTGGAGGATATCCAAAGTGCTAGTGAAATTTTAACAAGCACTGCTTGACCACTATTATCTCTTTTCCAGGTTTGCAGTTGCTTTCTGGAAGCCTCCTGTGATATCAGTTTGACCGTGCACAGCACAGCCTTTGGTCATGCAGCATATGAGGAATCTTCTGTCCAACATTTAAAGTCCCTACTGTGTATGTCTTCTGCTTCTGGGGTCCTGGCCCTATAGATTTCAGCTGTTTCAACTCTGATCTCTGCCTCCTTAGCACAGATGGATTGCCATTTGGACTCCAGCTCACCACAATGCAGTCAAGAAGTTGTCCCAAGATTTCCCTGGTGGTCTGGTGGTTAATACACCATGTTCCTAGTGCAGGGGGCACAGGTTTGATCTCTGGTTGGGGAACAAAGACCCCTGCATGCTTCTGGGTGAGGGCAAAATAAAATCAACAAAAACCCTAACTTCTCCCCAGTCAGACAGCTGGGTTATCATGAATGAGACACACATTGTGAGTTCCTTTTTCAGGGAGCACAGCCTTGACCTGCTTGTGATCCAGTGCTGAAACCCAGATAACCTCTTATATTCTGACCCATTACTACACTTGCTTGTGATACGAATGCTCCTCTGGTACTAGTTATTGCACTACAGTCAGGATCATTTTAATCTTTATATAATATCAATGACAGTTCTTTATATTTGTTCAACATATAGGCTCTGATGGTAAAGAATCTGCCTGCAATGCAGGAGACCTGGGTCCAGTCCCTGGGTCGGGAAGATCCCCTGGAGAGCAGAAGACAACCCACTGCAGTATCCTTGTCTGGAGAATCCCATGGACAGAGGAGCCTGGCAGGCCACTGTCTGTGGGGTCACACAGAGTCGGACATGATTGGGGCTTGTACATTTCACACTGTAGTTTTGACCATACAACCTTCTTGTGAATATGCAAAAAAAACAAAAATATAAGTGAAAGGAATTGAGTATTGTTCCTAAAACTTCAAATTCTTTTGAATTACTTCAAGTCAGAGTTGTTGGTGCTTGTAATTTTCCATACCGTTGTATGGTGCTCTGGGCTACTGAGATCATTCATAATTCCTCAAATGACTGATCTATTGATTCTGTGATTCTCTTCAAGTTGCTGTCACTTCTGAATTTTGATGTTGATACGTTTAAGGAGTGTAAATGTGAAGCAGCATCTTATGTTATGAGTGCCACCTGGTCTGCAGTAATTATGAGATGCCATGGGCAGTAAGAGAGCACCCAGATCTTCAAGATGTTAAAATGTGGGTAAGTGTGCGGATTAGAATCAGTGGCATGCAGTATCTGACTCAAACTATATGCACCTTAGTTGTTAGAAAATTATAGACTAATTCTTAAAAAATAAAAACATTTTTATTATATTACAGGAACTGTATTTAGCATGATTCTAGAATTAATCACTAGTCTTCACTCTTGTAATTAACACTGGATATATAATGTAATCCACTAGTAATTTTTACTAATATAACTTAACAGAGAATCAAAGTTAATTTTGTTTTTTTCTTCCAAAGCTAATTTTGAATATCCATGTGGAAAAAAAAATGTAGAGAAGAAAGAATGATATCTACATACAAGGATTTATCAGTTTCCTTTGTTAAGGCCAAGGGCAGGCTGCCCCAACACATATCTCAATGGCATAGAGATTATTTAGAAGTAAAGTTACTTGAGAAGCAGTTGGTAAAAAAAGATATACAGAAAACACTCTTACCCCCCACATTTCCCCTGAAAGCAGGAAATAAATCTTCCATGTGAAAGTGTCCTTCCTATACCAGGGGAATAAGAGATTTCTTATCAACAAAGTTAGGGAATTCAAGGCTAAGAAAGCTATATAAACAGGCTTTATTACTTCTTCATTAGTCTGCTTCCCCAAGCACAATCCTCTTTCACAAATACTTTTTTTCTTTGTATAAAAATAATATACAAACAGCCTACTTTGGTCACTTCAGGGGTCCTATTTCAGTGAGAGCTCTGTGTCTATGAATTAAATTAATCTTTTTCTCTTGTTAATCTGTCTGGTCAATTAATTACTAGGCCAGTCAAAAGAACTCAAAAGACCTTGACCCTACATGAAAGGTGGGTAAATAAATATGCTTTAGATTAAAAATAAACAATTTAGTGTGTATTTCTTAACACGTCACTGCTTACATTTTGATACATTTATCTTTGTAATGCTAAATAAGAGGGCTTCCACTCTACTATTATTATGTCTGTTTGACAAAGGAAGAAGTTGAAATAAAACCCGAGAAAGATTAATGAAGGGAAAAACTATGATTACACAGTCACCAAGTGGTGGATGTCGGATGCCCACCAGCAGTACAGTTTCAGACACCCCCACCCTCAAGTTTAACAGTCTCCCACTGATTCCCCATGTGTACTTAGCAAAAGCATTTAGCTTCTCCAGATTCAAATATTTTATCTGTTAAGTAAAGGGAATTATATCAGATATCTTAGTTCCATTGATTCTAATAATTAACTTCTATGACATAATTCTCTACCACTGAAGCATGGCTCTGATACTTAAGTTCTTCATGAATGCTTTTACCAGACAGAAACAAGTGAGGAAAAATACTTTCAATATTTATTAAATTTTTACAATACCATAGTGGTAACAGGGCATCCCATAGGATGATAGTGGTAAAGAACCTGCCTGTCAATGAAGGTAGACGTAAGAGACGAGGGTTCAGTTGCTGGGTTGGGAAGATCCCCTAGAGAAGGGCACAGCAACCCACTCCAGTATTCTTGCCTGAGAATCCCATGGACAGAGGAGCCTGTGGGCCATTTTGCAAAGAGTCAGACATGACAAAGTGACTTAGCACACATGCACACATAGAGATAACAGTATGGCTAAACTGAGACATTCTCTTCTTTTCACAGCTATTTATAAGGCCTCCCCAGACAGCCATTTTGCTTTTTTGCATTTCTTTTCCATGGGGATGTTAGGACTGTGTATTTATCTCAGAACAAGAAAAACTATTGCTTGTAATATAAGTTGGCTAAGTTAATCTAGTTTATAGTAACATAGTCATTTTGAGGTCAAATTCATGCATACCATAGGTAAAATTTGAAGTGAAATGAATATGTTTGTAGCTTTTGATCAAATGAAAGGGCACCCAATAAGAGGGGGTGCACTATTCAACATTCTACTATATCCTGACTAGTTACAGTTTATGTAATTTGGAGTAAACAGGCAGACATAGCTACAGCCTCAGTTAGTAGGATGTTGACTTTTGATAATGTAACAGTCTTTGATGTGGGAAAAAGTGTTTTTAATCCCCAAAGCTCCTTTACCACCAGACTTTGGTAGCCAACATGGTGAAATCTTGACTAGAATTCCTAGCCTCTCAATTCCCTGCAAACAGCTGTATCGAGTTCAGAACTGCCTCTTCTCTGAGCGGAAACCTTCACTGCTGGATGCCCACAAAAGTGCCAATGACAATTTCAGAGAAATACACAGGCAGATACAAATTTTCAAAAGCCTTTTTATCTTTTTCTACTTAGATATGTTAAAACTTGCCCAGTAGTCAGTCCATGCCTGAGTTCTTTAGAGTTCTTTCTTGCTTTTCTAAGAAAGATATGTAAGAGTCTAACATTTATCAAGTGCTTCTTATATGCCAAACACTTTTGAAGAGCTTTGCATGTGTGAGTCATCAAATCCTTATCGTAGTCCCACCAAATGGCTGCTATTATCATCGTCATTTTATAGCTGAGAGGTTAGCTTGTCTGCTGCTACTGCTGCTAAGTCACTTCAGTCGTGTCCAACTCTGTGTGATCTCATAGATGGCAGACCACTAGGCTCCCCCATCCCTGGGATTCTCCAGGCAAGAACACTGGAGTGGGTTGCTATTTCCTTCTCCAATGCATGAAAGTAAAAAGTGAAACGAAGTCACTCAGTCATGTCCGACTCTTAGCGACCCCATGGACTGCAGCCTATGAAGCTCCTCTGCCCATGGGATTTTTCCAGGCAAGAGTACTGGAGTGGGATGCCATTATAGTAACAGAGCTGGGGACTGAACCCTGCATTTGGGAGCTGGGGACTGTACTCCTTTGCTGCATGTTATGTCCTCAAAACTATTACTGCTGATACAGATGAAAATTTTCTGACTTTTCATTGTATGCTTGAATTTCATGGTATCTGTTATCAAGGCCTCCGGGGGAGGCCATGCCAGGAATTTGAAGCTCAGCAATAAGCCAGAACCTGTTTCCTTGGAAGGTGTTCCCATCTGTGCTATCCAGGCAAGAGTACTGGAGTGGGATGCCATTATAGTAACAGAGCTGGGGACTGAACCCTGCATTTGGGAGCTGGGGACTGTACTCCTTTGCTGCATGTTATGTCCTCAAAACTATTACTGCTGATACAGATGAAAATTTTCTGACTTTTCATTGTATGCTTGAATTTCATGGTATCTGTTATCAAGGCCTCCGGGGGAGGCCATGCCAGGAATTTGAAGCTCAGCAATAAGCCAGAACCTGTTTCCTTGGAAGGTGTTCCCATCTGTGCTCCTGCTTTACTTGCTGTTAACAGCAGCTTTTTGTCCTCTGATATTTCTTTTGGTCTGGGGCTTCCCTGATAGCTCAGTTGGTAAAGAGTCTGCCTGCAATGCAGGAAACCCTGGTTTGATTCCTGGGTCAGGAAGATCACTGGAGATAGGCTACCCACTCCAGTATTCTTGGGCTTCCCTTGTGGCTCAGCTTGTAAAGAATCCTCCTGCAATGTGGGACAGTTGGGTTTGATCCCTGGGTTGGGAAGAGAAGGGAAGAGGAAGATCCCTGGAGAAGGGAAAGGCTACCCACTGCAATATAAATAATATCTTTACTTTCCTCTCACAGTAACACTCCCCTGGTGAATTAGCTGGTAAAGAACCCATCTGCCAATATAGGAGATGCAAAAGATGCAGGTTTGATCCCTGGGTTGGGAAGATCCCCTACAGAAGGAAATGGCAAACTGTTCTAGTATTCTTGCCTGGAAAATTCCATGGACAGAGGAGCCTGATGGACTACAATCCATGGTGTAGCATAGAGTCAGATATAAGTCAAGTATTTTTCCAAAGTGATAATATCATTAACTATTCCATCAGCCATGTATGAAAGATCCAGTTGCACCACATAATCCCTATACTTGGTATTACCACCACTTATAGGAAGATATTTTTTAAAAATTGGCCACTTCTTACGTATCCCTAGTGTTGTAATCATGCTTCTAAGTTGGGTAAGTTGACTATGGACCATATAAAAATAAGGTTCACCCACTGGTTCCCTAAACTAATATGAGATACAAACCAAGAGTAAAGCAATGGTATTTCTGATATCAGATTGCTTGCTTCTCTCTGAAATTCTGGCAGAACAATGTAAGCTATTACCATCTTTAGACGTCTTGAAAATCAACACAGTTTCTTATGCGTGGTTAGCAAGAAGAAATTCACTTAAGCTGGGCTAATTAAAGAAAGATTTATTGTAAGGATACAAACACATCTCAAGCTGCCCAATTTAGCAAGTCTATCGAATTTCACAGAACCAGAAAGAGATAAGTAAGAGTCTCTCTTTTGTTCTCGCTTTCTTATGAATGTCCCTAGAACAGTAGCTTCCATCTCTGATTACTAATGGCATTCTAACCTGCACTTCTACAACCAGTAGAGAGAACTGGATGGGCTCAGCTTTAGTGAGATTTCAACCTTAGTCCAGTCAGCTCACATGGTCTGACAGGCAAGGACACATTGATTTAATGTCCCTTCCAGTCACAACCAGGCATCCTCTCTAAGAAAGAGAAGTGAAGAGCAAGAAAAGGAGAGGTAAATAGAATGACAGTTGTCTCCAATGTAAGGTTTTACACACAGGTATCTATCTAATTTCTCAGTTGCTATCGCCAAGTATCAATAGCCATCTTACCTTTAGCCTTATAATTTGGGACAGATTCACCAAAGAATAAGCTTCCCTGGTGGCTCAGATGGTAAAAGAATCTACTTGCAGTGCAGGAGACTCGTGTTCCATCCTTGGGTCAGGAAGACACCCTGGAGAAGGGAATAGCTACCCATTACAGGATTCTTGCCTGGGAAATCCCATCGACAGAGGAGACTGGCAGGCTAGATTCCAAGGGGTCAAAACGAGTCAGGCACAACTGAGTGACTAACACTTTCACTTTTTTTCAGCTTCACCAAAGAATAGACTACCCACCTATTCCCACTTGCCAAGAAAATGTATTGTGTATGCATTTTGATTATACTGATTCCTTCTAATTTATTATATTTATACATGCTATGGGAAAATATAGAAATAGCTTATATCCTTCAATAATAATTGCATATGTCTTAATAAGTGTTCTTGGTAGCTCACAAAGGTACTTGGTGAAGCCAGAAAGATACTAAATTATGTTTATTTCTGTTGACAATGCTAATGTGACACTTTGATAAAAACCCTGAAAATGATCATTCTTGATAAAATCAGTTAAGAAAAGATGCCTCATATTTAATAAATATCTTCTCTTTTTGGCATGTGACATTGCAATCATTTACTTAAAGATTACCATTGAACATTTTCCTTTAAAAATAAAACCTTCACATTTTCAAAGCTAGAAAGTAGCTAAAGAGAATTACTTCAATTCCTAAAAGCAAGACCTCAGTCGTTGCCTTTTAGTGTTAAAGGATTACCATAACATTACCATAAACTCCTTCATTTCTCTCACACACACAGACACACAGATGTCATAGAAATTTTACTGTTGGCACATAACAAATAGATATATTTAAGAATTCAAGGGAGTTCCCTGGTGGCCTAATGGTTAACATTCCAGGTTTTCAGTGCTGGGGCCTGAGTTCAATCCCTCTTCAGGGAACTGAGATCCATGAGCTGTGCGGTGTGGTCAAAAGAGAAAAAAAGAGCTCTCAAATTTCTGGTCATGAATTACTCATTTGTAATTATCTGTGCGTTCATGCTCAGTTGTGTCCAACTGTTTGTAGCTCCATGGTCTGTAGCCCACCAGGCTCCTCTGGCCATGGGATTCTCCAGGCAAGAATAATTGAGTGGGTTGCCATTTCCTCAGATCTTCCAACCCAGGGATTGAACCCATGTCTCTTGTGTCTCCTGCATTGCAGGCGGATTCTCTCCTGCTGAGCCACTGGGGAAGCCCATGACTATCTGTGGCAACTGGCTAATCCTAGATTCATGTACCACTGCCAACCAGCATGCCTTGGCCATTCTTCCCTTTATAAATTAGTGTGTGGTAGGGATAGCAAATGACTCTGAACATTAACCTAGGGATATGCAATTAGAAAGAGCTAGCTACAAAAAGAGAAAGCAATTGATTGTGCTCCCGAACTAAAGAGTAGTGTGTTTTGAACCGTCTACTGTTGAGATTATCTCCATCTTGTCTTGTCTCCACTCACGCAGGTGATTGAAAGGGGGAGCATCCATGACAACAGCTCCTAAAAGCAGGCAAATCCATCTTCCATGGCCTGCTTCTCCACATATCCTGTTCAGTTCAGTCGCGCAGTCGTGTCCGACTCTTTGCGACCCCATGAATCGCAGTACGCCAGGCCTCCCTGTNGAGTTGGTGATGGACAGGGAGGCCTCGTGTGCTGTGATTCATGGGGTCACAAAGAATCGGACACGACTGAGTGACTGAACTGAACTGAACTGAAACTGAGACAGCCCAACTAAGAGTTGGTGAGGCCTTCTTTGATGATTTTATGCCTATCCAAAATTTCAAATTTCTTTTATATGGGCTCAAATATCAAGATAGTTGACATTTCCCTTATCAAACATGTTAAAATTTTGTTGCTGTTGTTCAGTCACTAAGTCATGTCCGAGTCTTTAAGATCCCATGGCAGCTTGCCAGGCCTCCCTGTCCTCCACTATCTCCTAGAGTTTGCTCAAGCTCATGTCCATTGAGTCAGTGATGCTATCTAACCTTCTCATCCTCTGCTGCCCCGTTCTCCTTTTGCCTTCATTCTTTCCAAGCATCAGAGTCTTTCCCAAAGAGTCTGCTCTTTGCATCAGATGCCAAAGTATTGGAGTTTCAGCATCAGTCCTTCCAATAAGTATTAAGGGTTGATTTCTTTTAGGATTTTCTAGTTTGATCTCCTTGCAGTCCAAAGAATTCTCAAGAGTCTTCTTCGGTACCACAGTTTGAAAGTATCACTTCTTCAGTGCTCAGCTTTCTTTATGGTCCAACTCTCACATCCATACGTGACTACTGGAAAAACCTTAGCTTTGACTAGACAGACCTTTGTTGACAAAGTGATGCCTCTGCTTTTAAATATGCTGTCTGCTGCTGCTGCTGCTAAGTCGCTTCCGTCCTGTCTGACTCCATGCAACCCCGTAGATGGCAGCCCACCAGGCTCCCCCATCCCTGGGATTCTCCAGGCAAGAACATTGGAGTGGGTTGCCATTTACTTCTCCAATGCATGCATACATGCTAAGTCACCTCAGTTGTGTCCAACTCTGTGAAACCCTATGGACAGCAGCCCAGCAGGCTCCTCCATCCACAGGATTCTCCAGGCAAGAATACTGGAGTGGGCTGCCATTTCCTTCTCCATATGCTGTCTAGGTTTGTCATAGTTTTCCTTCTAAGGAGCAAGCATGTTTTAGTTTCAGGCTGCAGTCATCATCCACAGTGATTTTGTAACTCAAGAAAATAAAAGTCTGTCACTGTTTCCATTGTTTCCCCATCTATTTGCCATGAAGTGATGGGACCAGATGTCATTATCCTTCTTTTTTGAATGTTGAGTTTTAAGCCAGCTTTTTCACTCTCTTCTTTCACCCTCATCAAGAGGCTTTTTAGTTCCTCTTCACTTTCTGCCATTAGACTGGTATCATCTGCAGGTCTGAATTAACATTAAAAAAAGAACTAATACTGAAAAAAGAACTAACACCAAAAACGATGTCCTTTTCATCATAGGGGACTGGAATGCAAAAGTGAGACATCCTAAAACTAATGCCAATCAAATTTTTGATACCTGAATTTAAATATCCTTTTTGAATAATGGTCACACTCTGTTTCTTTTGCAGCCTCAGAATTCTTTCCTGGCCTTGAGTAATGAACAGCCTTTAGTGAACATCTAACAGCATCATCTAATAGCACCTCAGTCTTCTGGAATCTTCTAACAATTTCTCTGGGTTGGTCAACATATATTAGGCATTCTGTTTCAAAAGTTTAATCATAATTTAAAAATCTACCATTATTTGGTAAGCTTTTTAAAATATTTGACATTTTTAGTGTCTACTGGGCAGTATATCAAAGATGGATTTTTCCTTAAAACTGTGCTTGTTTGGAATCCTGTGTCGTTAGATGTAGCGTTGAACTAAATGTGTATAAAGTAAATAATGTTGATGAGAATAGAGTGCTATTAAGGATGCATATAATACTATGTAATAAAACAGATATACCCAAGAAAGTATAATTTTCAATATATGAAAATAACTCTATTTTCACATTATTTATTATTTTATTTAGATCAGAGAATTTTATAAATAATTTCTAGTCAATTCTTGGCAAAGATTGCTGCTTTTACTTCCAGAAGATAAAGTGCATAGCAAGAATAAGCTTTTTCAGAATTTTCCCATGTTTTTGCACTCTATTCCCTTAGCCCTGCATTTATCTCTCAGTTTTCATGTAAATAATCTAAATGAAATTTTTGAGATGAATATTAGTTTTTCACAACATACAACATCTGGTTCCAATTGAGGTAATAGGGTTATAGTCAACAGGATACAAAGTACTCATGGAAACATTCATGTTGAGAAAGAAACTTCTGGGACAACTGAAAGATGGATCTTCTGTTTGCTGGGGGAATGCCTTTCACTGTAGGCTGAGGAAGCATCAGGACTGGAAGACAACACAGATTAGTGTTGATAGAAAGATGAATCTCAGACCCAATCTGAGATCAGCCACCCACAGAACTTTTGTTTATTTCTAAAATGGATTGTTCAGATATGGCATTCCTTATGTGGAAAAATGTAGTGAATGAAGAGACAGAGGGAGAAGGGTGACTGTTCTCAGATAAACTGGAAACATTTATTAAACCTTGTTTTATCTTAAACATTTCACTAGGAGAGTGTGTGTAACATTGGCTTAATATCAGGGTAGAGAATGATGAAAATTAAACAAGTGTGTCTCAGAATGTATTTCTTTAAACAGAGTCTTTTTCTTTCTTTACTCAAAGTCTTTTTTGTTTATTTAAATAAATAAAAAGTAAAGTCATTTAAAGTCTTTTTAAAAAATTGACTTTGTTTGATCCATATAACAACTTCAGATTTGAGAAACAGAGGGAGCCACAAAGGGTAAGTTATTAGCAAAGGGAATAGAAATAATTAGGTATACCTTCTTGCCCTTTCATATTTATCAAGCTCATTTCATTCTATTTTAAAGCACTTCTGTGTCAGATGTCTACTGGTAATTATTTTCAGTGTAAAATATAGGCGAGGGTGAGCCGGTGTGCCCTAATCTCAGGATGTTGTCTTACTATTCTGAGGCAGACACTGTAGGAATACTTGCTGCACCTCTTTTCCCAGAATCCCTCGGTCTCCAGCAGAGACCACAAACTGTACCTAAGGGTCTTATATGTTCCTGCCTACCTCTTAGGTCTGGCCAAGCCTCCTTTGCCACTACTGCTCTAACAGTGTGACTGGCTCAATTTCTCATTACAGAAAGAAAAAAGTGTCTTTAGTCTTTGAAGTGTGATAGCCTCTGGAAGTATTTTTGAATAAACATCATTTTCACCAAGATGAGTTTCCTCCTTGTATCTCTTTGTTATCCTAGGTGATTGTCCTCCCAGAGGCTTGGTTCTGAGGCGCTTCTATGCCAGTTGTGCTAACAAAACCAGCCTGTGTAGGTGGCCCTACCAGGAATGGTACTGCTTTCTCAGGGAGAGTTCCTCCCTGCTTATTTAAGAGCCCCTAATCTAGGCATCCCCTGGAGAAGAGCATGGCATCCCACTCCAGGATTCTTGCCTGGAGAATCCTATGGACAGAGGAGCCTGGTGGGCTACAGTCCATGGGATCCCAAAGAATCGGACAGGACTGAGTGACTAACACATTCACTTCATATTTTTCCCAACCTAGGCAGCACTGAGATGGTCTTCACTTTGAACATCCGCAGGTCAGTGGAGAACAAACCTCCTTCCCTCTGCCTTCAGCCGTTCCTGTGTCTTGGTCTTGAATGAAAACAATCTGACTGTTCTGAGAGGCACCTCCTGAGCTCTTGCTGCCTCAAACCAAAAGGCCTTTTTGAAGCTGAGATTGTCATTAACCAGAAACCTCAAAAGTGAGTTCTACAAAGAAAATGTGTATGAGTGCATGCGTGTCAGGAAATACTAGAATAATGCTTTTTCACAGTTTTTATAATCAACTGTTAATTAGAGAGTTTCAGAGTTCACCTAGGCCTTAGGCAAAGAACAGGGACAAAAGCAAGCTCCCAATAGGTGAATTCTTCTGGGACTTAACTTATAGAGTTTTATCAGGAGATGCTGTCCTTTAATTACAAGAACAATTTTTGAACATGGAGTAAATCTTGGGAGGTGCCACTTAGTTCATTGTAGAAGGAATTTTAAAAATGGCACCCCAGTGACCTGACAGATTTTCATGCCATTTCAAAAGGGCCAAGTTTATATTCAGACACAGGAAAACTCTGGAGTGTTACCTGCATACACCTTAATCAGCCGCTCCTTGTGAAGAGCCCACAGTGGCTGGCGCACTATGGAACAGGGGCTTCCTAAGGTGTGGCCAGTGCCTCCTCACCGAGCTCCCAGGAGCAGTGACCTCTGTTCGCCTCAAAGCCATGAAGCTTCTGCTGTGTGTTTCGCAAGGGCTTCGCCTCCACTACTCGATTTCACTGCCAGGCCCTTCATCTCAGTGGACAGGGTCCATGCCAGGGCCCACACAATTTCAAGAGGGAAAAAGAAAGAACTCTCAGCTCCGTCAGGATATCAGGAGTCAGAGACCTTAACACCAGGCCCAAGGCCTCAAATCTGGTCTGATCATGTCAAGTCAAGAGGGAAAGGGTCAGCATTGCAACACCCTCATCTACCAAGTCACTGTGATTAAAAAGAAAAACAAAAAACAAAAAAACAACAAACCAAAAAACCTTTTAGAGAACATATTGGAGTAACATGGAACACAAAAATGTCAAGTTTAAGGAGTAGCTGTAGTGAGGGTAACTGTTGTATTTTCAGAATTGTTGATATTAACTTCAATAACTTAAATGTGAGTTCTAATCCCATTTTCAAAGCTTTTTTATTCCTTACAATTTTTTTTTCCCGCATTTATGGTCCCATCCTCTTTAAGTCATTATGGTGAGAAATAATTCAAATGTGTTTAAAGTTATTTTTTTTTTATTTGGGACAAAAACATTGCTATTTAAATGTGAAATAAAAGTTTCTGGTTTCATAATTTATTTTTCTCCATCTGAGGTGTTGAACCAGTTGGAGACTAAAACTATCAACCCACTAAAAATCCAACAGAATCACGTTCACTGTTAAGCCTGGGTTGAAAGCAGTGTTTCCAGCACAAATGCTCAACAGACATTCAGTGGAACTACTCTCCCTTCAAATTCTTAACACCTGGCGAGTGACCAAACATTTTTTTAAACAGTAACTGAAAAAAAAAATCAATTAAAGCAGATATTTTAAACCGTTACATTGTCTGTCACAGCAGACCTTTAGATTGGCAGATTTCCAGAGAGAATAGAGACTCTTTTGCACAGGATGGAATACATTCTGACTCAAAGAGTTCAGCCCACAGTCTAACTGATGCCTTGTACAATCTGCATACAGTCTTTCTATAACTCCTGTTGCCAAATTACATGTAATAAATGTGTTTCAGAGATCTGACTTTCTTCCCCTGACCCCAGTAAAAAAGTACATTCTTTACAGAGTTATTTTCATGCTCATGATTTTTCTGCCCTTCCAAGTATGGTGTGTTTTGGCTATAAGACAAGCTTCATCCAAAATCTTACAGCTTAGAGCTTGGTGATGAAATCTCTCAGGAAAACTGCTTTTGGCTGGAGCACTGTCATGGCACTTTGGGGATCTAAGTGTTGGTGGTCCACGCTCATTTAATAGTATCTCTGGCCACTCTCCTGCAGATGCCAATAGACTCTGTCTTCTGTCCCTGGGTGTGACCAAAAAAAAAAAAAATTGTCTCCAGGACCCTCCAAATGTCTCCTGGGGGGTAAAATCACTCCCAACTCCACTCCCCTGAAAACCAATGGATTAAAGGGCTGCTTCACAACATCCTGCTGTTAGTACTTGGAATTTCAATTTCATCTGAGTTAACACATTAGTAACAGTGTATTGCATTTATAATTTGCAAAGTGCTTTTCACATAGAAGTGCTATATTTAACTCTCCCAACAGCCCACAGACACATTTGTTGACAGTCTTCTTTCAAAGGAGTAGAGACTGGCTCAGGGAGGGTAGGTGACACACTCTTACAGTGACAGGTGACAGCATGCTTAAGGTGGAGTTTCTGGGACACTCCCTGTGGTTTTCAGCTCTCACATGCCAGTGGTTGAGTCTGTCTGCTATGATCATGCACTGGGCTGTCTTACTCATTTCTTTCATGTTAGGGATGGAAGGAGCCTAGAGGTTTTCTGGTCTATCTCTATTTTAGAGAGGAGAAAACTGGGATGCAGAGGACACAAGTGACGTGCCCAGAGAGCAAATGTGGCAAAATCAGGACTAAACCCAAGACTCCAAGTTTCCTAACTACCCTCTCCAGTATTCTTGCCTGGAGAATTCCCATGGACAGAGGGGCCTGGTGGGCTACCATCCCCAGGGTCTCCAAGAGTCAGGCACAACTGAGTGACTAAACACAGCACAGCAGAATCAACATTCCACGAATGAGTGATAAAACAGGATACAAATAAATACATGTGTGTGTGTCTGTGGGTACTGAAGAGGGTAGAGCTCTCACCTGTGTTCTCCAGTGTTTGAAATGGTGATGACCACCTTTTTCAGTTTCATCAGGTGGAGTATTTCTGCCTTGGAATGAATGTCAGAAGAGAAAGAGGTGGTGAGAGAAGGGAGGGAAGACTAATTATTGTGCCTAAGAAGACAGGATTTCCACAAACCCTATTCCACACCCCAACCCCCATCCTCTCTCCTTACCAAAGATGAGAAATTGTCAAATTCTGTAAATTCAGTGTGCGCAGGGAGGGTGGGGGTTGTCTGCCTGGCTTGGGCTGATGTGTGTGTGTCTGTGGGTACTGAAGAGGGTAGAGCTCTCACCTGGGTTCTCCAGTGTTTGAAATGGTGATGACCACCTTTTTCAGTTTCATCAGGTGGAGTATTTCTGCCTTGGAATGAATGTCAGAAGAGAAAGAGGTGGTGAGAGAAGGGAGGGAAGATTAATTATTGTGCCTAAGAAGACAGGATTTCCACAAACCCTATTCCACACCCCAACCCCCATCCTCTCTCCTTACCAAAGATGAGAAATTGTCAAATTCTGTAAATTCAGTGTGCGCAGGGAGGGTGGGGGTTGTCTGCCTGGCTTGGGCTGTCTGGAAATCAGAATGCTCTGTGCTAATACACTCGTGTCCTGCACACTGATCCTTTGTTTCCATGCCCCCAAAGTCTTTGCTTATGCAAATCAAACCACTGGGGCACTTGAACATGTAAATTACATCATCTCCCTCACATGGGATGAATCGACAGGATCTGGAACTCCTTGACTGTTGGGAGGTGATGAATGGTACTTATTTAGCTTGCATCTTTGCTCTGAGAGCATCTCCCAATCCTGCTTTCCCTCCATGGTGCTGCCCTGACTGCTGAGCACCTGTGATTGTGAACACCGCTCAAAGGAATCAGAGGGCTTCCAACAGCAGAAATCTTGACCCTTTTGAGGAGGGAGGGCTTTCCAAGTGGCACTCGTGGTAAAGAATCCACCGGCCAATTCAGGAGACATAAGAGATGCAAGTTCAACCCCTGAGTCGGGAAGATCCCCTGGAAGAGGGCACGGCAGCCCACTCCATGTTCTTACCTAGAGAATCCCTGAACAGGGGAGCCTGGCGGGCTACAGTCCCTAGGTTCTCAAAGAACCAGACGCCACTGAAGTGACTTAGTGTCTACTCACACATTGAGGAAGAAAGAAAGGCACTCCTCAGAGACTGTGCTGAGTTCTGTGTCTCCTTGAGGTCTGGTTTTTCTCTGATTAGTGAATGAACATTGAATCTTCCTGGAAAAGGCTGTTTGCAGTCTGTTTCACAGGTAAAAGAGCCAAGGAGATTTAAGGGACATTTTGAGCACCCAGCCCATAGGGAGGGAGTCGCAGGCAGAGGCTGCAGCCTTCCCCAGTGGCCTCTGCAGCCTGCATCCTGTCTCAGGCCAGCTCCCTTCACAGGGGACCAGGAGAGTGCTAGAGATGAGGGAGCTGGGACCAGACCACACTGGTAATGACAGTTGAACTGCTTGGAAAAGATGCGCTTGCCCCAGTGATCAAGTGCGATTCCATGACAGTGAGTGAGCTCCTGAGTCAGCCTTCCTTGTCTTGGAATGTGTGTTACTGCGTTTATTTGTTGGGGAGAAATTGATGAGAATAATACTTTGGCCCTCCAGCCCAAATCTGAGCAACTCTGGCTTTTAATGGGCTGGTTGGTCTCCCTCTGTGTGTTTGAAGGGTTTGACAATTGCGGCACGCTCATTTCAGCCACTACCTGGGTGGCATTCTCCTCCTGGGCAATGTTCCAAGACTTCTTTTGAACTGAGTAGCTGGAACTCAATATACATTTTCCCATAGAAACAAGGGCTGTATGGCTTCTTGGATAGTGGACAAAAATTGATTGGACCAGAATGTAGCTGAAATCCTGTGCATTTTGCAGTTAAAAGCTAGCAAGAGAAATTAGAACCATTAGAAGTTTGCTTTTGTAAAAAACATTACATAATATATTTAAACCTATCTAAAGCACTTAGATAGAGGTTTCCCTGGTGGCTCAGATGGTAAAGCAACTGCCTTCAATGTGGGGGACCCGGGTTTGATCCCTGGGTGAGGAAGATCCCCTGGAGAAGGAAATGGCAACCCACTCCAGTACTCTTGCCTGGAAAATTCCACGGAGAGAGAAGCCTTGTAGGCTACAGTCCATGGGGTTGCAAAGAGTCGGACACAACTGAGCGACTTTACTTCACTAACTAAGCACTGCAGAACTTAAAACCACAACAAGCCCCTTGGCCTAAGGTGCCTGTCTTAGTCTGCTACTTTGAAGAAGTCAAAACAAGACACCCTTGGGGCATTTCCCTAATGTACCACTGGAGTTTAGGAGGAAGAAAGAATGAACAAATGATGCCCATCGAAATGCAGAGGGGAGAAAATGTGACTTCATCACCCTAAGCTAGACCCCTTCCACCCCTTGCTGCCCTTCAGATTGTCAGGTGAGAGAGTGTAGCGAATGCTATTGGCCCCAACCCACATGCCCCTTCCAGCTGAAGGCACCAGGGCCCCAGATTCTGGGGGCGCTGCTGCTGAAGGCTCACAGCTGAGTACCTCCCCAGGAGTCACCTTGGTCTGCTGGAGCTACCTTGCCCAAGACCATGACCCTTTCCTGGAGCACTCCTGCTCTAAGAACCTGCCAATTTAGAAATCCAAAGCCCTGGCCCCCTTGCCTCAACTGGGACAACTCCGAGGGACCGTGCTAGCTTCAGTGGTCTCTGTAGGGACAGACCCCTGTGTGACCACCTCCCAGTGTGTCGCCTTCCTCTACCACACATCCTTTCCCACCACTTTCACCCTTCACTCCTGTGGATGCGTCAGTCCTGACCGCATCCTTAAACCTGAGTGCGAATCTCGTCTCAGGGTGTGTTTCCAGAGAGCCGGACCCAAGACAGACAAGCACGAGTGAAAATGAAAAGGTGGCCACTAGAGACTCTGTCCTTGACTGGTGGTGGCAAGGCTGGTAGCTGCTCTAAAAGAAAGAGCACCGTCAGGATTCCAGCAGAGAGAACACTGTGCTGAGGTGAGAGCCATTTACTCAGGGAGGGAAGGCAGGTAAAACCATTTCTATGTGAAATGGACCCAGTGACTTGGCCAGAGCAATCTTCACACAGGATGCTGAAGAATTCAGGAGAGCTGCACTCACCAATCTATCTCTAGCATTTCATCAGGGTTGAATGACAGCTGTTTCTGAAGCAATTTGGACATCTCCTTGCTTTCTCAGGAAGACTCTTGTTGAGGTGTAAGCCTGTATTTCTGAATAGCATGTTCAAAGATTATTGATCATGGAAACACCTTTCCTCCAAATGACTTCTTACTGCCAGTCTGGTCAGTAGTGGTGCCAGGTGGGGCTAGGGGTTTGCTCACTTTGTCGACTTGATGACTGGGTTGTGATGTTCCTCATTCCATAGCTCTGATTCTTAGTTTTATCATATTGAGCTTCTTCCTGTGGACCAGATACATATTAAAAAAATGGGCAATATGAAAAAAAAAATATTTTCAAGATTTCTGAGAGCTAGGCATCTTTCCCAAATGCTGAGACTAAGGCGTATCTAGCAGGCAGTGGACTTCTAGCATCTGTGAGTTCACAGTGTGGTGGAAAGACTCTGGAGGAGTACCAAGGACCCCAAAATGTGAGTGTACCTGTCTCCCGTGCTAAAGAACAGGTGGTCAGGGTCCATCAACACTTGTTTTCAAAGTCTGTTTTCCCAGAGACCAAATATCCGTTCTGTTCCGTTCCGTTCAGTCGCTCAGTCGTGTCTGACTCTTTGCGACCCCATGAATCGCAGCACGCCAGGCCTCCCTGTCCATCACCAACTCCCGGAGTTCACTCAGACTCACGTCCATTGAGTCTGTGATGCCATCCAGCCATCTCATCCTCGGTCGTCCCTTTCTCCTCCTGCCCCCAATCCCTCCCAGCATCAGGGTCTTTTCCAATGAGTCAACTCTTCGCATAAGGTGCCCAAAGTACTGGAGCTTCAGTTTTAGCATCATTCCTTCCAAAGAAATCCCAGGGTTGATCTCCTTCAGAATGGACTGGTTGGATCTCCTTGCAGTCCAAGGGACTCTCAAGAGTCTTCTCCAACACCACAGTTCAAAAGCATCAATTCTTCGGCGCTCAGCCTTCTTCACAGTCCAACTCTCACATCCATACATGACCACAGGAAAAACCATAGCCTTGACTAGACGGACCTTAGTCGGCAAAGTAATGTCTCTGCTTTTGAATATACTATCTAGGTTGGTCATAACTTTTCTTCCAAGGAGTAAGCGCCTTTTAATTTCATGGCTGCAGTCACCATCTGCAGTGATTTTGGAGCCCAAAAAAACAAAGTCTGACACTGTTTCTACTGTTTCCCCATCTATTTCCCATGAAGTGATGGGGCCAGATGCCATGATCTTCGTTTTCTGAATGTTGAGCTTTAAGCCAACTTTTCCACTCTCCTCTTTCACTTTCAACAAGAGGCTTTTTAGCTCCTCTTCACTTTCTGCCATAAGGGTGGTGTCATCTGCATATCTGAGGTTACTGATATTTCTCCCAGCAATCTTGATTCCAGCTTGTGTTTCTTCCAGTCCAGCATTTCTCATGATGTACTCTGCATAGAAGTTAAATAAGCAGGGTGACAATATACAGCCTTGACGTACTCCTTTTCCTATTTGGAACCAGTCTGTTGTTCCATGTCCAGTTCTAACTGTTGCTTCCTGACCTGCATACAGATTTCTCAAGAGGCAGGTTAGGTGGTCTGGTATTCCCATCTCTTTCAGAATTTTCCACAAAGACCAAATATGGTACAATATTGTTAGAGGAGTTCAGAAAACAATTTGAAGGCCAGTAAAGGAGAATTTGACCTGACATGCTTGGCAGACCCCAGAACAAAACATTATTTTATACTCTGATGTTTTAGCTATTGTTTTCCAGAAAGATGAGAAATGTAAAACGGTAATGGTCACACTTATCCAAGGATCGGCAGCTTACAGAAGGAGCAAGAATACAGAGAGTTGTTCTGGAGGCCAGAGTGGATAGTTAAAACCTGACTTTTACAAATCCAATACTGTTTGGCTGGTCTGATAATGCAAAGGCTGAACTTTAGGTGGCAACCTGACTAACTGTAAGGCTGAATTTTAAGGCAGAGTTTTAACATGAATCTCTTTAGAGAAAGACCCCCTTACCAGGTTGATAAGAGGTCATTAAAACAACCTTTTGACTTGGAACCATGGGTACATTGCAATGGTAAGATGAGCATCATGATATCCTCAGAAAAGGCCTAAATCCATCATTTATTAAACTAATGTCACTGAAGGTCAACCATGTGGTACTGAGCAAATGTTTGAAAAACTGCAAAAGTGAAATTTCCTTCCACATTGCAAATTGATTCCAGTTATTGTTAATCTTTATGATATTAGGAAACAATAGCATTTTTATGATCTGTGGGTAAAATCCAACTTCTTACAAACATATATAAAAGATCTATGTGACTGTGTCCTGCTAATCCTTTCACAACTGCACTCTTCCCACTTAGGGTGGACTGTGAAAGTGTCTTGCTCTCTGCAGGTGCTTCTCTGTTTGCCTGAGAAACATTTCCACACAACACTGTCCCCCAGCCCCTCTACCATCTCTCCTTTTGACTTGCTAACTCATACTCATTCTGGGGATCTAAGATTAAATTTCACTTTCTCTTAGGAGGACTTTATGAACCCTTCGGTACTCCTATAATGCTCTGTGATTTCCCCATTGAACTATTCTGCTAGAGCTGACATCACAAAATACCACAGGCTAGGTGGCTAAAAATCAGAAATTTTCTGGACGGTGGAAGTCCCAGACAAAAGTCTGGCAGGATTTGTTTCTGGTGGAATCTCTCTTCCTGGCTTGTGGATAGTCCCTTTCAAGATTATGAGCTCTCCCCACTCATGTGTCTTTCCCTAAGGACACTAATCCCATCAGATGAAGGCCCCACCCATGCGTGTGTGTGTTCAGTCATATCCGACTCTTTGGTGACTCCATGGGCTGTAGCCTACTAGACTCCTTTGTCTGTGGAATTCTCTAGGCAAGAATACTGGAGTCGGTTGCTATTTCTTTCTCCAGGGGATCTTCTTGACCCAGGGATGGAACATTTGTCTCCTTTGTTTCCTGCATTGGTAGGCAGATTCTTTATTACTGTGCCACTTGGGTTATATAATGACCTCCTTTTACCTTAATAACTTAATTACATTCATAAAATCTCTGTCTCTAAATGTAGTCACCTTGGGGGTGGGGCTTTACCTGAATTTCAGAGAGACCCAAACAGTCAGTCCATTGTTGTTGTTCAGTCACTCAGTCGACTTGTTGTGACCCCATGGACTGTGCACACCAGGTCTTCTATCCATCACCATCTCCTAGAGCTTGCTCAAACTCATGTCCACTGAATCAGTGATTCCATCAGGAGACAGGGTCAAGACCACCCCTGTGGAAAAGAAATGCAAAAAGCAAAATGGCTGTCTGGGGAAGCCTTACAAATAGCTGTGAAAAAAAAAACACAAAAACCAAAAACAAATAGCTGTGAAAAGAAGAGGAGTGAAAAGCAAAGGAGAAAAGGAAAGATATAAGCATCTGATTGCAGAGTTCCAAAGAATAGCAACAAGAGATAAGAAAGCCTTCCTCAGTGATCAATGCAAAGAAATATAGGAAAAGAACAGAAGGGGAAAGACTAGAGATCTCTTCAAGAAAATCAGAGATACCAAGGGAACATTTCATGCAAAGATGGGCTCAATAAAGGACAGAAATGGTATGGATCTAACAGAAGCAGAAGATATGAAGAAGAGGTGACAAGAATACACAGAAGAACTGTACAAAAAAGATCTTCATGACCGAGATAATCATGATGATGTGATCACTCATCTAGAGCCAGACATCCTGGAATGTGAAGTCAAGTGGGCCTTAGAAAACATCACTACAAACAAAGCTAGTGGAGATGATGGAATTCCAGTTGAGCTATTCCAAATCCTGAAAGATGATGCTGTGAAAGTGCTGCCCTCAAAATGCCAGCAAATTTGGAAAACTCAGCAGTGGCCACAGGACTGGAAAACTTCAGTTTTTATTTCAATCCCAAAGAAAGGCAATGCCAAAGAATGCTCAAACTACCACACAATTGCACCCATTCACACGCGAGTAAAGTAATGCTTAAAATTCTACAAGCCAGGCTTCAGCAATACGTGAACCGTGAACTCCCTGATGTTCAAGCTGGTTTTAGAAAAGGCAGAGGAACCAGAGATCAAATTGCCAACATCCACTGGATCATGGAAAAAGCAAGAGAGTTCCAGAAAAAACATCTCTTTCTGCTTTATTGACTATGCCAAAGCCTTTGACTGTGTGGATCACAATAGCATATTCAAAAGCAGAGACATTACTTTGCCGACTAAGGTCCATCTAGTCAAGGCTATGGTTTTTCCAGTGGTCATGTATGGATGTGAGAGTTGGACTGTGAAGAAGACTGAGCACCGAAGAATTGATGCTTTTAAACTGTGGTGTTGGAGAAGACTCTTGAGAGTCCCTTGGACTGCAAGGAGATCCAACCAGTCCATTCTGAAGGAGATCAGCCCTGGAATTTCTTTAGAAGGAATGATGCTGAAGCTCCAGTACTTTGGCCGCCTCATGGGAAGAGTTGACTCATTGGAAAAGACCCTGATGCTGGGAGGGATTGGGGGCAGGAGGAGAAGGGGACGACCAAGGATGAGATGGCTTGATGACGTCACTGACTCCATGGGCATAGGTCTGGGTGAACTCCGGGAGTTGGTGATGGACAGGGAGGCGTAGCGTGCTGTGATTCATGGGGTTGCAAAGAGTTGACTGAGTGACTGAACTGAACTGAACTGAGGTAGAAATTGCTAAGCAGTCAGCAAGGAAGGGCAGTAATTAACTTCTGTTCTATATACCTGAGGGAAAACAATTTGTGACCATTAATCTTAAGCCCATACAACTGATCCATTGTAAAACAGCTCGGGGGCAGGAAAAAGGGTGGCACTTATTTCAAGGATCAAGAGGATCCAAAAGTGAAAGTGAAAGTGAAGCCGCTCAGTCGTGTCTGACTCTTTGCGACCTGTGGACTGTAGCCCACCAAACTCCTCCATCCATGGGATTCTCCAGGCAAGAATACTGTGGGTTGCCATTCCTTCTCCAGGGGATCTTCCCGACCCAGGGATCGAACCCAGGTCTGCCACATTGCAGGCAGATATTTTAACCTCTGCACCACCAGGGAAGCCCTTAAATACAAGAAAACCTCCTATAGAGACACAGAACTTTAGATCCAAGTACTAACATCAAAGATTTCAAAGGAGGAAAGGAAGCCAGGTTGAAAGAAGAAGGGGAGGAGGTGGGAGGGGGGGTGAAAGGGGTGGCCTTACAGACGTCTCCTGCCACCTGAGGATACCCAGGCGTTATGGGACTTTTCTCTGGGCCTCCAGAGAAGGGAGGACTGGAACTCGGCCCTACCAGAAATCAGACCAGACCAGAACCAGAATTCGAGTTCTCTGCCAAGAGGAGATCATCAGTCTCCAATCCTCAGCTCAGGCTGAGGGCCCTTTGACCAGATTCCTGTGTCCAGGGCCAGGGGACTAGAAAAACAGGGAAGGATAGGAAGGGTTAAGGAGAGGAAAGAGAGAGGGAAGGGGAGAGAGGTCAATAAAGTCTCTTGTTCCTTACCGGTTGGGGCACTCTGGCCAATTGTCCGTGTTAGGAGGAGACCAGGGACAAAAGGGTCCCAGGATCCATAAAGATGTTGTTGAAACATTTTGATCTTTAAACTGATTGGTTAAAAATAATGTACTTAGGGGGCAGTCCTAAGATGATGGAGGAATAGGATGGGGAGACCACTTTCTCCCCCACAAATTCATTGAAAGAGCATTTGAACACTGAGCAATCCACAAAACAACTACTGAATGCTGGCAGAGGACATTAGGCACTCAGAAAGCCAGCCCATTGTCTTTGAAAGGAGATGGAGAAGTTGTCAGGCTACTGTAAGAATAAGACTGAAAACCAGAGGCAGGAGGCTTAAGTCCAAAACCTGAGAACACCAGAGAACTCCTGACTCCAGGGAACATTCATTGATAAGACCTCATCAAAAGCCTCCATACCTACATTGAAACCAAGCACCACCCAAGGGGTGACAAGTTCCAGAGCAAGACATACCATGCAAATTCTCCAGCAACACAGGAACATAGCCCTGAGCTGCAATATACAGGCTGCTCAAAGTCACACCAAACCCACTGACATCTCAAAACTCACTACTGGATATTTCATTGCACTCCAGAGAGAAGAAATCCAGCTCCATCCACCAGAACACTGACACAAATTTCCCTAACCAGGAAACCTTGACAAGCCACCCATCCAACCCACCCACAGGGAGGAACCTCCACAATACAGAGGAACCACAAACTGCCAGAATATGGAAAGGTCACCCCAGACACAGCAATATAAACAAGATGAAAAGGCAGAGAAATACTCAGCAGGTAAAGGAACAGGATAAATGCCCATCAAACCAAACAAAAGAGGAAGAGATAGGGAATCTACCTGATAAAGAATTTTGAATAATGATAGTGAAAATGATCTCAAATCTTGAAACCAAAATGGAGTTACAGATAAATAGTCTGGAGTCAAGGACTGACAAGATGCAAGAACTGTTTAACAAGGACCTGGAAGAAATAAAAAGAGTTAATATTCAAAAAAAAAAAAAAAAANAACTCCGGGAGTTGGTGATGGACAGGGAGGCCTGGCGTGCTGTGATTCATGAGGTTGCAAAGAGTCGGACACAACTGAGCAACTGAACTGAACTGATTGTTTTGTATCTGTCTTCTTATGCTTAATACTGTATTTGTGAGATTCATCAGTGATTTTGTGTGTAGTTACATTTTGTGTATTCTTGTTGCTTTGTTCCTCTATTATATAAATATACTATGACTTTTTATCCACTCTACTGTTGTTGGATGTTGTGATGTTTTCAGTAGGGGGGGCTTTTATGAGGAGTGCTATAAATGAATATTATCTTGTGTGTCTTTTGATAAATATATGTGCACTTCTATGTTGGGTCTATTCCTATGAGTGGAATTACTGGACCATGTAGTATACATATGGGCTTCCCAGGTGGCACTGTGATAAAGAACTTGCCTGCCAATGCAGGACACCTAGGAGATGGGGGTTCAATCCCTGGATTGGGAGGATCCCCTGGAGGAGGGCATGGTACCCCACTCCAGTACTCTTGCCTGGAGAATCCCATGGACAGAGGAGCCTGACAGGCTGCAGCCCATCGGGTCACACAGAGTTGGAAAGGACTGAAGCAACTAGCATGCACGCACAGTATACATATATTCAGCTGTAGAAGATGCCGCCAAACACTTTGCAAAGCACTGGTACAGTTATGTCCAGGGGCTGCATCAATAGAGCCCCAGATGCTGCTGCTGCTGCTAAGTCGCTTCAGTCGTGTCCGACTCTGTGCGACCCCATAGATAACAGCCCACCAGGCTCCCCCGTCCCTGGGATTCTCCAGGCAAGAACACTGGAGTGGGTTGCCATTTCCTTCTCCAATGCAGGAAAGTGAAAAGTGAAAGGGAAGTTGCTCAGTCGTGTCTGACTTAGCGACCCCATGGACTGCAGCCCACCAGGCTCCTCTGTCCATGGGATTTTCCAGGCAAGAGTGCTGGAGTGGGGTGCCATTGCCTTCTCCATCCTTATTCACATTTGCCTTTCTTCTCCGACTTCTTCCTTTCTCTGTCAGAAGACAACAGTCTTCTCTGTCTTCTCCCCCTCCTTCTGCTTCTATCCCCTCTTCCTTCTTTCTCTTCCTTTCCCCCTTACCCCTCTCTTCTCTTTCTCTTCCTCCTTCTCCTTCTCTTTCTCTTCTCCCTCTCCTGTCACCCATCCTAGCTCGCCTCCTCGTCTCCTTCCTCCTTTTTTACCCTTTCTGTCTGGTGGATGTCTACTGGTAACATATCGTGTATTTAATTTGCATTTCTTGGTATCTGAACTTGAGCGTGTTTCACATTTGGAGATTCCCTTCTGTGAAACACCGTTTAGCAAAATTGTGTTGCCTACCTTTTTCTTATAGATATGTAGTTCTTTGTAGATTTTGGATATGAGCCCTTTGTCATATACATGTATTTCAAATATATTCTCCCACTCGAAAATTACTATTAAATATGTGATATATATTTTAATTTTAAATACTCTATGAAAAAACAAATTTTCTTTTTCAGTCCTAATCTGCTAAAAGTTTATCATAAAAGAGCATTACATTTTATTAAGTGCCTTTATTACATTGAACATATGCTTTTTCTCCTTTATTCTGTTAAAATGGGTAAGATAATATATACTGATTGCATTTGAGATG
Source organism: Aepyceros melampus (assembly GCA_006408695.1). Classification (NCBI taxonomy): domain Eukaryota; kingdom Metazoa; phylum Chordata; class Mammalia; order Artiodactyla; family Bovidae; genus Aepyceros; species Aepyceros melampus. The sequence continues at coordinate 123,468 of SJXQ01011815.1, read as the reverse complement.
GTAAATCAATTTCAAGCTCTGGAAACAAAGTCAACTTGTCCTTTTCTTTACACTTCAGTATTTCATTTGCTAATATTTTGCTCAAAGTTTTTGCATCTACTGAGAAAGACTGATCCATAATTTTCTTTTCTTTTGGTGTCTTTGCCCAGGATTAATGTCCTCATACAACATGCCAGTAAATATTCTCTTCTTTTCTCTTCTCTGGAAAAAAAATTGTAAGATTAATTATTTTGTTTCCTAAAATGTTTGGAAGAATTCATGCGTGAATCCAGCTGGATCCAGAATTCTCTTGTGGGATGTTTTTAAATTGCAGATTTAATATCTTCAATAAATATAAATTTTTTTATTTTTGATGTCATTTGGAGGAAATTGTATATTGACATAAATTATAGTGTCTTTTATGATTTTAATTATCGGTAATATCCATAATGTGGTCTCTTTTCCATTCCTGATATTGTAATTTGTGGGTTTTTTCTCCTTTTTCTTGACCAGTCTTCTTAGGACTTTATTCTTTTCATTAGTCTTCAAAGAACCTCCTTTGGATTTATTGAATATTTCTATAGTATACCAGTTGTAGAGTATTGTTACTTTATTAATTTTTTTCTCTTTATTATTTCTTTTTTCTATTTCCTATAATTTGCTATATTTTTAACTTCTCTTTGTGGATACTATTCATTTAAACCTTTTGCCTATTTGAATATGTGCATTTAACACAATAAACTTCCTTAAAGAGCAGCGGTAGCAGCAGCCCACGTGTCTTGATATGCAATATCTTTACTAATCTTTAGTTTAAAATATTTTCCAGTTTCTACTGTAATACATTCTTGATCCATATTTAATTTCTAAGCATTTGGAGATTTTTAACTTACCTTTTGTGGTTAATTTTGAGCTTAATCCCACTGTGGTATGAACACAACATATGAATCATACTTTGTATAATTTTTATATTTGAAAAGTTTTTGAGGCCTTAATGGCTCAGTTGGTAAAGAATCTACCTGCAATGAGGGAGACCTGGGTTTAACCCCTGGGTCATATATACATATATATACATGTATGTATATATAAGGGAAATTTGTTAATCTCTGTTCAAATCTCTGTCTTTTCTGATTTTTAATCAATTACTTAGAGATTCCAGCTAATATTTTCTGTTATGTTTATAGATTTATCTATTTATCCTTTGATTAAAAGGAATTATTTTAAGTTTTATTTCTACCACCACATGAACAGACTCCGAGTATCCTACCGGAGAATGAGTATTTCGCTGTCATCCCAGTCATTCCAGCTAAGGACTGAGACATGTAAGTGAACCCAGGCATAAACAAATGATCCTGGTCCATACTAGAATGACCATCCAGTTGTTCTCAGTCTAAATTGGTAACTGCAGACTCATGAGCTAGGTAAATATTGTGTTGCTTTAAGCCATAAGTTTTTGGTTGCTAAGTTATGAAGCAATGAAACTGAAAGTCTCTCAGTCGTGACTCTTTATGGCCCCATGGACTATACAGTCCATGGAATTCTCCAGGCCAGAATATTGGAGTGGGTAATCTTTCCCTTCTCCAGGGTATGAAGCAATAGGTAAAATTAATTAGCAAAGTTTTATAATGTGGGGGCCATGTCAGTATTTCCTTCCTGGGTCTGACTTTCTAATTGGTCTCCTGGGGCATGTTGGAATGTAGTTAAACATCTGAAAGCAATGAGAGGCGGTATAGATGGAACATGAGGAGACTTTGAGCAAGAGCTATTTCAGACAGAGCATGAGAAGATGATTGTATTGTCAAGGAATGATCAGTAGAGTTGGGGGAATTCAGAATCATCTCGTTCACCATTCTAATTTCCATGGTTCCACTCTTTCTCAGTCTATGCTCTGCTTTCACATGAAGTTGTAAGACAGTTTTGCAAACAACACAATGACACCCCACATTTGAGTTTTGGTATATTTTTCTTGAGACAAAGAAATTCTCTTATGATAATCTGAGAAACTTCCTGGTTCTCTGATCATGCCTTCATGTAAAAACTTATAACATTGAGCACTGAATTTCCTTTCTTTAAGCTTCAAATATATTAGAAGCATCCAACCCTCAGTACCTCTCTTGTATTTCTTGTGCCTTTCACACTGTGGCACTGTGGAAGTAGCCCCTATCTGCCAAAAGTGCTAACACTTACTGCATACAGCTTTAACAATGGTTTAAGTAGCTTTTTGACATTGCATGTTGTGAATGATAAGTATTCCATTCCTTAATGGCAGTTGGATCTTCACTGCCTTCCATCCACCAAATCAGAGAACCAGTCCCTATCAATTGAGGTACCTCCAGTGAAAATTCAGTAGAGTCAACTGAATCCATTCAAGCCAGTTTAAGCAGGAAGACAGTCAGTGTAGGAAATTAGATGCTTTTTAAAACTTTGAAGGCTTAGGCTGAGCTTCTAGGAATGACTCCTTAAATGGTTTGAAGAACTAAACTCTAAGTGAGCTTCTACGGTGACTACAAGCAGGAAGCTCAGAAAAGAGAAAGCTGCCATCACAACTACTGGTTCTAGAATGACTCCCACCCCTGTCCTCTTCCATGACATGGGCAAATGGATCCACTTACTCTCAGTACTCATAAAACCAGAGATGGTCTTAAAAGACCAGCATCTTCTCTATCTGACAAAGAAATACTTCCATGACACTGTTTTCCAGAACTAAGAGAGCAGAACTTTTCCCTTTCTAGATACCCTAGAATTTGAATCTTCCAAATCTCATGCAAATATATTTGTTGGCCTAAGCTCTGTGACTAGTTGAACTCCAAGGAATCAGGGACATTCAGCCCCTATTTTCTGACTGCACAAAGTGTATCTATAGCCCTATGGCATCAGCAACATTTGTGAGGGAACAGAGATAAGCAAGCCCATTGTAGAACCTGACACAAGGGCCAGGGATATGGATGATGCTCAATTCATGTTAACTGTTACTGTTATTGGCCTGGCATTGCTCATCATGGGAATAAACAGACTACAGAGTAAGGAAGCCTGAAGCTTCTTCAGGACAGAGTAGCAACAAACCTTTATTTTGTTCCTCTTTTTAAAATTGTTTAAATTTAATTCTTACTCTTTTATTTATTTTATTTGTATTTTTGGCCGTGCTGCATGGCTTGTGAGATTTTTGTTCTCCGACCAGGGATTGAACCCACAGCCTTTGTATTGAAAGTACAGAGTCATAACCACTGTACCCCAAGGAATTCTTTTTGTTATGCATGTCACGCTCTGATAAAATGTATTCCCAAGGGCTGAAAGGGGGCAGTTTCATACTGTTTCTCTCTCATCATGAACTTCCTTCATAAATTAATTTTCTTATTGAAAAAAAATTTCACTTTCTGTCTCTCCTTTCCTTGTTTTCCCATTTCTGTTTCTTGGTTTTCAGCTCTCCCTCCAACTCTTTCTTGCCGTTTTCCTCCCTCTTTCTCTTTCATGACTTAAAAATAAAGTTTTTTGTTATTAGAAACATTTTATTGTTTTTCTTCAGTAAAGCCTTCAGGATTTCACTAAAATGAATTAATATTTGTAAAGCATTTAAAATAGTTCCAGACACATAGTAAGCATTGCCTGAATGTTCACTTTTATTTATTTACTGGCTTAAAAGAAGACCTACTTCAGGCATACTCTGGAGTCCATCTTTCACTGTAGGGCTTTTTTCTTTTAAACCTTCAGGTTTTAAACCATTTTGGGTAGGATTCTACTTTTTTACAGCTATAAATAATAACTGTAGATATAATCAAAGCCTAACATTGTATAAGTTTGTGTACAACATAATGATTAGATATATGTATGCATTACAAAATGATCACCTTAATTAATTTATCCATCACCTCACATAGTTACAATTTCTTTTCTTGTGATGAGAACATTTAAGGTTCATTCTCTTTGCAACTTCCAGATACATAATGCAATATTTTTAACTGTTGCTGCTGCTAAGTCGCTTTAGTCGTGTCCGACTCTGTGCGACGCCAGAGAAGGCAGCCCACCAGGCTCCCCCGTCCCTGGGATTCTCCAGGCAAGAACACTAGAGTGAGTTGCCATTTCCTTCTCCAATACATGAAAGTGAAAAGTGAAAGTGAAGTAGCTCAGTCGTGTCCGACTCTTAGTGACCCCATGGACTGCAGCGCACCAGGCTCCTCCGTCCACGGGATTTTCCAACTGCAGTCATCATGCTATACATCATATCTCCAGGACTTATCTTATAACTGGAAGTTTGTATCCTTTGACCACCTTTACTCATTTTGCCCGTGGCCCACCTACTGCATCAGCAATTGCCAGTCTCTTCTCCATATCTTTGAGTTCAACTTTTTCAGATCCCACATGTAAGTGACATTATACAATATTTGTCTTCTCTGACTAACTTATTTCATTTAGTGTAATGTCCTCAAGCTCCACCTATGCTGTTGCAATTATTTTATACTAAATCTTGCCCTCAAGTGAAAAACATAAGATGGTGACTTCAGGGTTGCCAGGACAAGTTTCTAAACCTCTAGCTAATACATTGTAGGGAGAATAAAATGATGCTGAACATTTGGTCTAATTTAATCAATTTAAAACACATTTTATGAATAAAAATAACTCAGTTGCTTTAGGTGCTCAATTTTGCACTTGTTTAACACCTTGTTTCACACTCACTTGCATGACTGCTTAACAAGATTGGATCCTGACTTTCCAGAAAAACCCAAGATAAATTGAAAGGAAACTATATGCCTATGCATCACAGACAGATTCATATATTGGACAATTTTAATAATAACCTAATCTTTTTTTTAAAGGACTCTGAGAACATCAAGAAAATAGAAGTACAGTGACAGTGAATAAACACTTTTGAGCCTGAGAGGATATAGCAGAAACTAAAGGGCCCACATCAGACTCATATCAGGGCAGACTTTGCCTGTAAAGATGTCCTTCAGATCTGTGGGAGACAGAGAGGGTGATTGTGAGTGGGAAACCCTGAGTCTGGCTCACTTGAGCCCTTGCAGCAATTAGCTGATTTGTTTTTCTGCATTTCAGGCACAGTTGAAGCTAATGTAGTTCTTGTATGGTCTTCTCATCTACATACCCTTCCTTATGATTTCCTCAGCTGTGACCCACCCAGAAGGACACTGGGTGCCCAGCTTTCAGCCTCTGAGATAGCAATTTTATCTTTTAAGTCACCTCAAAGAAGCATTTTACAACCTCTGTCTCAGTTTCTTTAAGGTGGGGAAATGATCATTTTAAACAGAGTTGGAATAAACCTCATGTTTGGCACCTTCTTTGTTAGATTTAACCACTTTGGGAATAGAAAGAATGGCAGAGGAGGAGGTTCTCAACAAGAGCAGTCATTAGCAGAGCCTGATTCAAGAATTAACAGATCTTGATGTCTGCAAATCACCTCTTACCTGAAATTACATAAATTCATCAGAATGTAAGTTCTTCAACAATGATGACGAAACTCCATCGATGACTTGTGGCCAAGCAAGGATCCAGCTGTTTTCTCCAACGTGACAGGGCTCTCTCAGCATAGTCAGTGTGGCTGACAGATGGCTACCTTGTGATCATTAGGGAGGATCATTCAGCCCCATTTTCCAGGAGAATCCTCGTTTAGGCGTATTGTCCCTGCATTCATCCAGTTAATAGCCCCATTCACTCTCATGTGTGTACAGATTTGGACGATGAACTGTATGGACAACGTCTTTAAAAAACAAGCAAGTGGTCAGGAGTAAGTTACACACGGGTTTGCATTATCTGCTCTTGTCCTACAGGGTTCCTGGAGTTCTGAATCAGGAACTTAATGGAATCTTCAGGGACAGGTGTGGGGAAAGTGCTCCCCACTCACCTGTACTCTCCCTCCAGCCTTCCATTATATCTGTACAAGACAAGACCACTGGCATCATTTTTCTCACTTCCCATCTCCTCCCTCCTGTCCTTTATTCCCTTTCTGCTGCTATTCCTTTTCTCCCTCTCTCCCTCCCCATCCCCCTCCTTTTNGTGTGGGGAAAGTGCTCCCCACTCACCTGTACTCTCCCTCCAGCCTTCCATTATATCTGTACAAGACAAGACCACTGGCATCATTTTTCTCACTTCCCATCTCCTCCCTCCTGTCCTTTATTCCCTTTCTGCTGCTATTCCTTTTCTCCCTCTCTCCCTCCCCCTCCCCCTCCTTTTACCTCCCCTCCACTCCCCCTCACCGTCCTCCTCCTCTTTCTCTCTCTCTTTTTTTCCTTCTTCTTCTCCTCCTCCTTCTTTTTCTCCTATTGTTCCAGATTATTTTAAAATTGCATTTTTTATTTTAGGAATCTTTGTTCAGCAATTGTAATACATATTACAGCTGCAATATAAGAAATTATTTGTCTTGATCACATGTTCTCCTGGTTACTTTTTCTATTTCTCCTTTTCTTGCATTTCTTATATATCTGGCTCCCCACTCACCTGTACTCTCCCTCCAGCCTTCCGTTAAAACTGTACAAGACCAGACCATTGGCATCATTTTTCTCACTTCCCATCTCCTCTCTCCTGTCCTTTATTCCCCTTCTGCTGCTATTCCTTTTCTCCTTCTCTCCCTTTCCATCCCCTTCCTCTTACCTCCCCTCCACTCCTGCTCACTGTCCTCCTCCTCTTTCTCCCTCTTTTTTTACTTCTTCTTCTCCTCCTCCTTCTTTTTCTCCTATTGTTCCAGATTATTTTAAAATTGCGTTTTCTATTTTAGGAATATTTGTTCAGCAATTGTAATACATATTACAGCTACAATATAAGAAATTATTTGTCTTGATCACATGTTCTCCTGGTTACTTTTTCTGTTTCTCCTATTCTTGCATTTCTTGTTGTCATTCTTCTTCTTGGACTACATTTTTATTTTGGGTAATATTTTTCAGAGGGTCTGTGGGTGGCAAAATTTCTAAATTGCTTGTGTGTTCAAAATTATCTTAGGGAACCCTCTTACACTGTTGGTGGGAATGCAAATTAGTACAGCCACTATGGAAAACAGTGTGGAGATTCCTTAAAAAATTGCAAATAGAACTGCCTTATGATCCAGCAATCCCACTGCTGGGCATACACACCGAGGAAACCAGAATTGAAAGAGACACGTGTACCCCAATGTTCATTGCGGCACTGTTTGTAATAGCCAGNGGGATTGGGGGCAGGAGAAGAAGGGGACGACCTAGGATGAGATGGCTGGATGGCATCATGGACTGGATGGAAGTGAGTCTGAGTGAACTCCGGGAGTTGGTGATGGACAGGGAGGCCTGGCGTGCTGCGATTCATGGGGTCACAAAGAGTCTGATACGACTGAGCGACTGACCTGAACTGAACTGAAGATCACAACAAGTAAAGTCAGTAATCTTCAAATTAGAAATACAGTTTAGAATTTTTATCATCATAAAACTCCTTTTCTGCAACACAACTTTACTGCCAAACAAGAAATCAAGAGAGTGCAGTGCTTACTCTTTCTACATGCTACCCTCAAGATGCATCGTTACCTGCATTTCAGAGCTCAGTCCTGAGTTCATGCAATAGAAACTTTTATTTAAGTGATTGCTGACTTCCAGCAGCAAGCGGGTTACAACAGCTCCCCTGGCTACAGCTTCATTCTACCTGTCAATGGTAAATCCTCTCCATCCTTTCAAGAATCTTACCCAGTGGTTTCACTGAGCTATTTATTCTTCCCTCAAATAGCTTTAACAATTTAACAATTATCTTGTAAATAATCTAGTGGATATTTGATTAGCAGACAGGCACTTTTTTCAAGTATTTTATCAGGAGATAAAATGGAGCTGTGTTGGGAATTCGGAGAAGGCAATGGCACCCCACTCCAGTGTTCTTGCCTGGAGAATCCCAAGGATGAGGGAGCCTGGTGGGCTTCCGTCTATGGGGTCGCACAGAGTCGTACATGACTGAAGCGACATAGCAGCAGCAGCAGTATTGGGAATTCCCTGGCTGTCCAGTGGTTAGGACTTTGTGCTTCCAAGTCTGGGGACATGATTGAGGAACTAAGATCCCAAAAGCTGTGAAGTATTAAAAAAAGAAAGAGAGAGAGATGGAGCTGTGTTAAATATTTTTCTTCTTTATATGGACTTAAGTGTGTATCTCTTCAAATTATAAGTCTTTGAAGGTTAAAGAGTTTGGTTTCTCCTTATGTAACCCCCCGCAGCCCATGGAATGGTATTCAGAACATAATAATCTTAATGGGCTTACAGACGTCTGCCTAGCCTCCCTAGTATCTTAAGAGTTTGTCTGACTTATTTAACAGTTGTTATGGGCAAACCAACTTCATTAATCACTATATCCGTCATTTTCCTTCTTGTATTTCTTGGAACTAGTCTAATTGATTATTGTCTTTGATGTTCCCATGCATGGTTCTTTGCTTTTCACTCTGAGAGAATAACACCTATGTTACTTCATGAACTTGCTGTGAGGACCAAATGAAATGCTCTACACATTTGAATAGTAGGTATAGGATACATTACAAGTGGATGTTACTTTCAGAGAGTTCTTTCCTTTAGTGTGAAGGTATGCTGCTGCTGCTGCTGCTAAGTCGCTTCAGTCGTGTCCGACTCTGTGCGACCCCATGGACTGCAGCCCACGAGGCTCCTCTGTCCATGGGATTTTCCAGGCAAACTGGAGTGGGGTGCCATTGCCTTCTCCGAAGTGTGAAGCTATATAGGCAATTTATTTGTCAAATGGTATAAATATATTATCTATAAATTTGGCATAGGGAAATGTTGTAAATTCTATACTTTATAACAATTAGAAACACATTTTTATCAGGCCAACTATCAGCAGCAATCGTCATGAAAAACAACAAGTAATAGAAAAGCAATTTTGTTTCACCGTTCTATTGGCCAGAGATATACAATTATATGTAAGCACTGCTTACACATCATGATGCAGGGTGATGCGCTGCCCGCTTGGGCTCAGTGTGGACTCGGGAAGAGGATTGCCTAGGTCAGAATCCAGCTCTTTTGCTAAGTAGATGCGCCTTCTTTCTGTCCCTTGTTCTCCATCTGTGAGAGGGGAGTGGTGGAAATGAGCCCCTAACATTTGTGATGATGATTAGATGAGCTGTCTGGAAAGTGCCTAGGAAAGTGCCTCACATGGAGAAAACTCTATCGAGTTGTTAGCTGGTGGTGGTGGTGGAGGTTCAGTCCCTAAGTTGTGTCCAACTCTTGCAACCCCGTGGACTGTAGCTCACCAGGCTCCTCTATCCATGGGTTTTCCCAGGCAAGAATCCTGGAGTGGGTTGCCGTTTCTTCTCCAGAGGATCTTCCCGACTGAAAGACTGAACCAGTGTTTCCTGCACTGCAAGCCAATTCTTTACCATTGAGCCACCAGGGAAGCCCCTGTTAGCTGGTTTTACTCTGTTATATCAAAATGTATGATTGAAAGGTGAGAAATATAGCCAACTGCTCTGGGCTTTGTTGTCCCTGAGATCTAAGCCCCGAGGCTTTGTTTGTGAACATGTACAGGGTGGGCAGTGCTTCTTGCTTACTTCCAACTCTGCTGAGTTTTCTTGGTGAAACCCTCAGCGTCTGCTCAATCAAGAGGGCAAGGAAGATTGCAGGTAAGTAAGTCACAAGGAATCAGACACGACTGAGCGACTCAGCACAGCACAGCTCAGCAAGTGAATATAAGATGAAATCAAATTAGATCACTGGCCATTGCCCGATGGCAAGAGCACAGTCATGGGAGTCACTCTGGGGTCCTTACCCTAGCTCTGCCCTTGACCAGCCGGGTGGGTGATGAGTTCCAAGCTGGGAGGCTGTATCATGACACGGAGCTGAGTGCTGGGATGGTCGGTGACTCGCTCTGCACGGATGTTAGTTTCTGTTCAGTTTGACACATGGTTCTGTTTTATTTAGGCTCTCTGGCTTTGCTTTAATGACTTGTGAGAAATAGCAGATTTTCATTCCTTTTTGCAAATATTTTAACACTTCAAGATTGTCATTCGCAAAGTTGTTACATCAGTAACAAAGCAAGCCTGAGCTGGAGCAGGATGGGTTCCAGGGAAATAGCCTGTCTGTTTCTTCGTTGCCTCATCTGCCATGTATATTTCAGTTGTTAACTGGAGATGGAAATGTTTCCAAGTTTTCTTCTTCCAGAAGTATTGATCTCTTGGGCAGAACATAAAGTCTTCACCCCTTAAGCTTTATCACCATGCTTTCTCTACCATATCAATTCAAATGGATTTAGCATGCATTATCAGTAGTTAGATCTTGACTTTCTTTCTCCTTTTAAGCAATCTGTCTGGTTGCAAACCTCTTGTTAGAAGAGTTATATGATTGTTTTTGGGTTTGTAATCTGTTTGAAGAACTGGCAGCATACTTGAGGATTTAAAATGATGTCTTAACAGGAAACAGCTTCTCTGTTGAAAACCTGATTTCTCACAGAACTGCTTTTTCTTTACAAAAATTTTTCTACATTTGATCACCTTGCTACCAGGATATTGGTTCTATTTAAATGTAGCAACACAAACATCACTAATCTGGTTTACGCAAATTCATTTGTGCCGTCCCTGTCGACAATGGCTTTATCAGCCGTCAGAATCTAATTGAAATGGTAGTGCTGCATGTAGTCATACAATAATTAGAAAATAAACAGATTGAAAATTCAGAGGCATTTGAGCAAGAGCCATCAAAGTAACATAAACAGGAGAAAAGGTAATTAAAGAGCTTTCAGCATTACAGGTTTATTTAAATGCAGCTGTAGCAGGAGACCTGAGCTGGATTGATTGGCCAAATTTGTCGGCTAATGCTGTTCTGAAATATGCCCCCATTAAAAATGTGGCAAAGAAATGAAAAAAAGCATGATAATCATGGCACCTCAAAGCACTTTATTTGCCCTCTGAGAACCTCCATGGCAATGCACACATTTGACAGTTAATAATAGATGACCAAAAGCACTGCCCTTTATCATCTAAACCAAATCTTCAGAGACTTGGGGAAAAAGAGCAGTCTGGTCCCTGACTATAAAATTGTGACGTCAGAAGGTTGCTCTACACAGGCTACAAACCTCCACTTGGGCTTTTCTCCTGCTGGAGAAAAGGAAGCTCTCTGACTATCAGAGGCGGTAATGCATGAATGCAAGCAGTTTAGCAATAAGCAATTCAAACTTTTAAAAGAGAGGTAACAAAGCCCGAAGAATAAGCCCTGGTCATGAATGTATATATAGTCCCGGGGCTGGTTGGCATAGCAACTATTTCTGAGAACTCTGGTGCTGCTTAAGCAAACAGCTGAAGCACAGAGCATGCCTCAGCTAAGCTGGGTCCATCTGTAGTATTAGCATGTAAGGGTCAGACAGGAACATTTTCTCCCGCGAATCGATGATATTTTGGTATTTCCTCCTAATAACTCTACTATTCTCAGTGTCTCATGGCAAGGCTATAGTTCTCTTTGTTTTTTCATACAGGCATTTTGTTGAACAATCTCAATATAGGTGAATCTGACTGAGTTGGTTTGGGAATAACTAAAAGAGTCTGGGGCGCCCCTGGTGGCTCAGATGGCAAAGAAACCACCTGCAATGCAGGAGACTCCAGGTTTGATCCTTGATTCAGGAAGATTCTCTGGAGAAGGAAATCTTCAGTATTCTTGCATTGAGAATTTCATGGACAGTGGAGCCTGGCGGGCTACAGTCCATTGGGTCACAAAGAGTCTGACACAACTCAGTGACTAACACACAGTCACTCAAAAGTGACAAAGATCAGTGTCTTTCACCAGAAAGATAATTGCTAAGAACTTCCAAAGAAATTGAATCAATGATTCAACAGCAACTTATTATGATGATCCAACAAAAACCATATCTGCTGAAGGTTTTTCTGCAAAGTTCAGCACACCAGGTAATTGCAAAGGTTTTGGAATCAGACAAACTTAGGTATAGTTTCTGGCTCCACTATGAAAAATGATGTGACATTGGGCATATCAGTGATCTTTTAAGAATATTACTGATTCTTCCCACAACTGTCATCTCATGTATAAAATGAGAATAGTAATAAATACTTCATGGTTATTTGATGATTAAATAAAACATTGTATTAACATGCTAAGTGCAGTACTCAAGAAATGACACTGCTAACAGACTCTGCTGGGTTCCTACCCAATGGCCATTTTAGAACTTAAAATGTGTGCCCTGCCAACCCCTTCACACATGATTCAGCCAGAAGTCCTGACTTGTCTAAGCCAAGTGCGCTAGTCCAATGCCCCTCACCAGTGACTGGATGTCTCACCAGAAGTGAATGTGTGACTATTACTCAGTTCAAGCTCATTCTGCTGGCTCCACGGCAGGGCAGTCAATCAGGAAATGAGGTGCTGGGGCAAGGAATGCGACTTTATTTGGAAAGCTGGAAGTCTGAGAAGATGGCCACCTAGTGTCTTAGAGAACCATCTTACCCAAGTCAGAACTCAGGCTTCTATGCTAAAGAGAGACAGTGTTTGTTTGGTTTGTTATTGCAAACTTCTTAGTGTCAGAACTTCTTTGTTCTTACAGCTGTCCAAGTAGGTCAGGTCATGAGGTTCCTGTAAACCTGCAATAAGACAAAAGTTATTCTCTATTTTGCAATTTTTTATCTTTATAGGAATGCATAAGTGTTATATCCTTAAAGGTCAGAAACTTGAGAATGGGCTATCCTGTATATCTTAGGATATAGGCAATATTCTCAAAGTGAAAGCAATATAGTACAAAGGTTAAAGTAAAAGAAATAGATGTAATATGGAGTCAGATTGGTTCTTTCCTATTATCTGGCCACTGATACAGGAAGAGTAAACAGCTGAGTGGTAAGAGAGTACATGCACTTGGACTGGGGTACTGGAAGGGTTCCAGGAGTTTCAAGGCTACAGAGAGGGCAAGTAAACACATGATGACAACTTTCATGCATTCGTAAGTGGATACTCTTAAATATTTGGGATTTGTAACTAATAAGTGGAAATTCATGTTTGGGATGGACTTCATTATCAGTTCTTTGGGAATTGTGCAATGCTGACTGTTGCTTTATAAGCATTTATAAAGTGTACACACCATGGTGCTTTGAAAAAATAGAGTAATTCACCAGTCTTGTTTCTGTGGAGAAAAGACACAAAAGAAAAGCTCTGTCTCTTGGAAACGTTTGAGGTCTTCGCGGAAAACCCTTTTCAGCATTTGAGAGAATGTGAACAAGGGTTTTAGCTGACAGACATTTTCCTTCCTTGGGGGTCTGCTCTACCAACCTTTCTGAAGAGGGAAGAGATTTTAATGAGAAAGACTCAGTTGTGGGGCCAATTTGAGTCTCTTTTATTAATATCAAAAGCAGGGTGCTTCCTGAAAAAAAGGAATTGAGAATCATCGAGAACTTCTGAAGTCTGGAAAAGACTCTGAATGTTTTATAGTCAGACTCCCACTCCTTGATACCCCTTATAAATCTTTGCCCCCAAAGTAGTCCTTGTAAGTTCAAATTGATTTATTTTTATCTTGCTTTTACTCCTGATAACTTTAAAGTTTTGTGTTTCCAAGAACTTGGAGGGTTTTCATGAATCATGTCTTTTTCTGATTATTTTAAGTTTTTTTCTTACTCTGTGGAACTCAGGACTTTACAAAGAAGGATGAGTTAACAAAGGATGAAACCTAGCATCTGTCTGTGAGCTGAGAGTTCCTTTTCTTGGGAGTTTCACTGAATAATCTGCCAGTAATATGATGCATGAGATTGTCTTGGCAGTTTATTATTTTGAGGCAATAGAACACAACACTTTGGAAGGAGTTATTCTGATCTATCATATCAAGAATCTACAATTTATAGCTCTGTCTATTTGGTAGTAAAAAGACACTCCCTGAGAGCTAGAAGAATTGTGTGTATATGTAGCAATAAGACTATGGTCCTTTAAAAATATTTTGATATCACTCCATTTATATAATATCTATGACTAGGGTGAAAATTAATTTGTTAACAAGTATATATTTAATGTAAGCATGAAATATGTGTGTTAAATATACATTATTATATTTAATCTCTACCACAGTCCTATGAGGTGAATTACATGAATTCTCAATGCACAGTACAGAGGAAGTTAAATAAATTATCTAAGGCCACATAACAAATGAGTGACAGAGACTCAACCCCAGGCTTTTTGATTCTCGATGGTGGTGTTGTTTTCATTTATTCACAGCTGCTTCTGTGTGTACCTGTGGTTTTGATGCAGGATAATAATTTTTTTCATTATCACTTGTAACGAATATTTCAGAGATGGTTTGCTCATCCAACTTTAAGGCCATGGTTAAAGGGTGGTGAGTTTCCCTTCTCAAAACAAGTCTGCATCCTATTTCCCTTATGGAGCTCCCACACTCCAGGATTATTATTGTTGTTCAGTTGCTAAGTCATGTCCGATTCCTTGCAACTGATAAACTGCAGCACCTAGCCTTCCCTGCCTTTCACTGTTTCCCTGAGCTTGCTTAAACTCATGTCCATTGAGTCAGTGATGCCATCCAACCATTTCATCCTCTGTCGTTCCCTTCTCCTCCTGCCCTCAATCTTTCCCTGCATTAGGATCTTTTCCAGTGAGTCAGCTCTTCATATCAGGTGGCCAATTTATTGGGGCTTCAGTTTTAGCCTCAGTCTTTCCAATGAATAATAAGGATTTATTCCCATTAGGATCGACTGGTTTAATTTCCTTGGAGTCCAAGGGACTCCCATGAGTCTTCTCCAGCATCACAATTTGAAAACATCAGTTCTTTGGCACTCAGCCTTCTTTATGGTCCAGCTCTCATATCTGTACACACTGGAAAAATGGTAGCTTTCCCTGGTTATTAGGCACCCACCTTAATTTCCCAAGAGCCAGATGGCACGAGGGCAGCCCCTATGTCCTGGAACCTGTTAATTCAAATTCACTGATCCACAGGAGGCTTAAGAAACCTAGCTCAGCCACCCCACTCACTGTACTTTCTGCCTCAAGCCCAGCTGGTTGTGGTTCTTCTTCTGTCCAGCTCTGACCGGCCTTGACCATGGCATTCTGTCATTTGGAGCTGAAGTGATAGGGTTTGCTTTTCCTCTCATCTGTGATGGTTGGATGGCATCACTGACTCAATGGACATGAGTATGGGTAAACTCCAGGGGTTGGTGATGGATAGGGAGGCCTGGAGTGCTGCAGTCCATGGGTTGCAAAGAGTTGGACACGACTGAGTGACTAAACTGAACTGAACTGATTCAAAGTTTCATTGCCTTATGTCTCACCTTCAAAAGATTCTTTACATCGTACACAGCACCACTTTGCAGTTTAAATTTGTCTATCACCTTCTTAGTTGAACTGTGGTGTAGCTGGAAATTTGGATGGAGACACAGGTGACTGCAGGCTTTGACTGGCCTTGAGCAGACTTGTCTGACCTCTCTCAGTCTCAGCTCTCTCACCTGTAAAATAAGTAGCAATCTCAATGCAGTAGTTCCTGTTTTGGGTAGGATCCTAATGTTTTGTGGTAAAAATCGGGGTTGCAAAAGTGCAAGGGTATCTGGGAACAAATTGAAAGAAATATTCAACCAGAAGGCAGTGCCTACATCCTGTAAATGTAATGCTTTCTGTATGGCTCATCCACACTTAAGTCATGATAACATGACAAAAAGTGTCATGAAGAATTTCTTTCATCAAAATGACAGAATGGCACACAAAACTGGACTCTAGCTAATAAAACAGTCATGGCCAGTATCTCCTTAGGCTGGTTGGTAGCCCATCTTTAGAGCACCAGATGCTTGTTGTAGGGTTCTGAGAATCTCCTTTCCACAATGCAGCCTATGAATTTTAAGACAATTTGTTGTAGTTCCTTTGCATCTGTGTTTTTTTTCATTCTCTCTGTTTTATCTATTTTTTTTTTTTTTTTTTGGGTAGGAGCTTTAGAAGCTGCTGAAGCTGCAGATTTTGGTATCATTGACCTGCCTTCCTCTTTGTTTGGCAGTTGATGAATCCTTGGGGAGAAGCGTCTGCAATCCTGATGGAGAGCCAGAAAACAGAGCTTCTGCAAACAGCATCCCCTGGACTGCTGATTTTTCTGAAAGATAAGCTCTTGATCAGGCAAGCAGGGGCTTAATGATTTATGCCTTCATGCCCAACTCCAGATAAACTTAGACTATATCCTAGAGTGTATATAGAAGGAAAAGCTATTGCAGCACTTTACTGGTTGGTGATACATTCTAAAAAAAGAGAGAGAGAGAGAGAGAGAGAGAGAGAGAGACATATTATTAAACAGCTTGTATTTGAAATGGTTTCCAAATTTCAGCAGCCCAGGGATAATGATAATAATAGAAGAGGGAGTCTTAAAACACTTTAGGGAGTCTCATCCTCTTCCACCAGGCTTTCTTTTTATTTAAGATTTAGCTTAAAGCTTTGTTCTGTATTTGTATTTTAGAAACAGAATGGGTGAAAATATAGCATTGCTAAGGTTTAGAAGAAGCATGAGTTTTTTTTTAAACTTTTCCCTACCTTTATGCTAAAGAAAATGATTGTATTTTAATAACTTAAATAAGAGATAGACTTAAGATCCCACCTTGGAATTAAAAATAGGGTGAAAAATAAAGTCAAGAGTCTAAGTTATAATACCAAATCATTCTAGAATGCCTGAGAGGTTTTGCCTCTTTTGTCATTGATTAGTTGTCATACTTAGATCCAACTCTTTGTGACCCAATGAACTATAGCCCACCAAACTCCTCTGTCTATGGAATTCTCAGGCAAGAATACTGCAGTGGATAGCCGTTCCCTTCTCCAGGAGATCTTCTCGACTCCGGGACAGAACTTTGATTCACCCCCGCCCCCCCCCGACGCCATGCATTGCAAGTGGATTCTTTACCATCTGAGTCGCCAAGCAAGTATTTTACCAGTTGAATTCTGTAATGCTTTCTCCTTCATGTCTATCCCAATTTGATGTATTCCATGAGGTTCCTTACAGGTCATGAGCCACTCCTTGAGTGGAATTTTCCCTAACAGAACAGACCTTGATCCTCTAGGCACTTGCCCTCAGATCGCTTCAATGTTTCTGTGTCCTTGTTTGGTTTCAGCGTGCTCTTTCTTTGGACCACTGACAGCTTCTGGGTCTCTAGAGGACTTCCCTCAAGCTGCTGCAGTCCCTTTGCCTGCATGTTCAAGGGGCCTTAAGAGTGGGTGTTCCGGAAGCGTCCCTGCCCTTCAGAGGCCTTGGGCTGGTGGGTGAATGGTAGAGAAGCATGGGAGCTCAGGACTCTTTCTGAAGTGTTCTCACATTCCAGCCTTCTCATGCAGGGCCTGGCTGGAGTCATCTTCCATGAGACTTTGAAATAGCTTCTTCCTCTTCCCTGTCCTACTTTCCTCATTTCCTTAGCAGTTTATTTTGAGAGCTTTTTCATAATGCACATCCTATCTCAAAGTCTGCTCCTGGGGAACTTGACTGAAAATACAACTTTCCTGGTTGTATTTCCTGCTGTAGAATCTTTGGATTCTAACAGCAATTTTGGTTGAACACTAGTAATATATTGTGCCACATCACTCGATTACTTTTCACTCCAATGAGATTGTGATCCCTCTGATAGTGCTTGGAACCCTATCTTAATATCTACTGTTCTTACTTTGCTGTTTTACCATGCATCTATATCCAAAAAGGTTTTAGGAGCTTTACAATAAATGAGTAAGAAGGATAAACGAAAAACCAGTGGACAGAGGACAGAGGATGGGAAACAAAAAATAAAAGGAGGCGAAAAGAAGGTAAATCAACAAGTATTGACTGAGAAAAGCAACCACAATCAGAAATAACATTTAGCTTATATCTCTTGGCAGCTAGGACAAAAATGGAAACAGGATTCCCTTGCTTAGTTTTCCATGTTTAGTAGTATAAAGTTGCTTTGATTATCTATTGCTGTGTAACAAATTACCCCCAAATTTAGCAGCTTGAAACAACAAACATTTATTCTCTCTCACAGCTTCTCAGGTGCAGGAAGCAGGGAGCTGCTTAAGCGGGGAGGGGGTTCAGGCTCACAGTCTCCAAGCTGCAGTCACGGCAGCAGCGGCCGTGCAGCAGGGCTTGACTGGAACCAGATAATCCAGTTCCAAGCTCACTGGTGTGGTCACTGGCGGGCCTCAGTTCCTCGCTGGGTGTTGTCCAGAGGCTTCCCTTCTACTCCAGGTAGTTCTTCACAAGTGGCCTGAACGCACTCATGACACAGCAGCTGGTTTCTCGCAGAGTGAGTGATCTGAGGAAGGAGAGAAAGCCAAAACGGAAGATACCATTTTTCATGCGTCCTCTGGGAAATGCTAAATGGTCACTGGTTTCCCAGTCCATCCCCCATGCGACAGGGAGGGGCCTACACAGTGCGTGAACGGGGCGGAGCTGGAGATCGCGGGGGTCGTCGTGGAGGATCATGACCTCAGATGTATATCGAATGCATGCATTTCTCCTGGAAGCGAGGAGGAAAACTGATAGTGCAAGAGAGGATTACATATGTACGTTTTTTGTATGCTCCATGTACTTGTCATATAAGGGTTTTCAATGAATATGTAAAGCTTACTAGTCTTCCAGGATGCCTTCTCTACAAAAAAGAGTAACTCAAATGAAGCTATTCAGATTAAACCACTCTGTGCCTATACTACCTGGCCGCTGATTTAGGCACCTCTAAATCGATCTTCTTTCATAAAGTGTGGTAGGTATGTCACTTCCTCTTTATTTCTAATGCTGACACTCTAAAGCACGTGCTTAGATTTCTTCATCAGTTTCTCAATGAACCTGCCTTTGTCTAAATTCTCTTCATCCTATATCTGCTTTTCATCATGTCACTGTTGCTTAATGACTCATTACTAACAGAATAAAGTCCAATCTCCTTGACTTTTTCAAAAGCAGAATTCATCTATCCAAGTTTGTATTCTGTTGCTTCCATCATGAGCCCTTTATTTCAACCTGGAAGTATTATCACTGGACTCCAGATTTTCATGCCTTTTTTTTCACTCATCTAATTTCTGTAGCTGTTTAATCCCCTGGGAATTTCTTATTCTAATATATGTTACCACCAAGTGCTTGTTGAGTTGACCGCCTCAGTATTTCTTTTCTCTATACCTCTGTCTTAGTTTGAGATTTCAGTGTTTCTTAGCTAGGTTATTAACTTTTTTTTTTTTAAGCTTTCTGGCTTCTTTTTTAACCAATCCATCCTCCCTATTGCTCTATTATTTTATAACATGTCACACCAATCATTCCATATCCTTGCTTAAAATGAACTCAGATCTTTCGCTCTTTTGAAGCTCTGTGATCATCTGTATTGTCTGGGCTACTCATTTTGATGTTCTGTAACATGTATCCTCCGATTATCACTTAACTTTTCTCTTTCAGTTATTTATTCATTTATTAATTTAACATATCCTTTGAATACATATGACATGCCACATACCGTGCTAAATCCTGGGGGATATAAAGATTAAGAAAAACAGACCCACTTTCTGCTTTCATGGTCTTTACAGTCTGGCGACAAATAGGGACAACATTAAGTAACCACATTGAAGAGAAAGTGTTTAAAGGGAGGACACATGGTTGTAAAAGATACATACACAGAAACCAGCCTGAGACCCAGACTTCAGAGAGGTTCCTCTGAGGAAGTGACTTCTGCGCTGGGATCTGAACAGTGGATAGAAAGCACATAGTGAAGAGGGCTGGGGGGAGAGTGAGGGTAAGAGAAGGTTTTAAGTGATGTGATGACATGGGTAAGGGCCATATGATGGGGCAAGCAGATAGAAGAAGGATGGGGCGATTCCAGGAACGGAAAAGGGACATTTGCAGAAAAACTGGTGAAATCTAAATAAGGCATGGAGTTTAGCTGATAGACAGGGAGGCCTGGCATACTGCGATTCATGGGGTCGCAAAGAGTTGGACACGACTGAGCGACTGAACTGAACTGAACTGAACTGAACATACTGATGTCAGTTTCTAAGTTTTGAGAAACACATCATATAATAGAAGATGGTGACATTAGGGGAAACTCTCCACTACCTATTCAACTTTTTTGCAAATCTAAGATTATTCCAAATTAAAAGATTATTTAAAGAAGAAAGAAAGATGGAAAGTCCCAGGGACCTTGTGCACCATCTTAAGAGTGTTGGTCTTTATCTTGCAGTGAGTGTAAAGCTGGGATGGTTTTAGACAGTGGATGACACAGCAGAGCTGCATTTGAAAATATCACTGGTATGGGGACAGTGTGAATGGATCAGAAGGGTAATTGGGTGGGCAAAAGAGGCCAGGTGAGACACTGTTACAGTCTAGATGAAAGTGGGACAGACTCTCTTTGGTGATGTGTATATTCATCAGACATATTTTGCAGATGAACAAATGAATAGACAAAGAGATGAACTAATGAAAAAGAATCAGGTGAAGTCAGCCTTGCAGGAGCGTGGGGACACTGTCCCAGGCTTGAGGACCGGGACCTGTGAATTCTGACAGAATCAACAGACTCTTCCTCAGGGTTTTTCCTCTTACTTGCCAGGACTTTACTCCAGAAATGGGTGGTTCCTTGTCTTATTTTCAGAATGCCCAGTGCTTGCCAAAGGTTCTGGGAGGAGCACTGAAAGTAAAGGCATAGCTTCAAGATATACTTGGAAAGATTAGAGTGTTTGATACCAGAAAATGTAAGTAAGTCAAGATGTGGTGAGACATCAGCACAACAGCTCCTTCTTTGGAGCAAGTTCATTCTGCAGTTAATCTGTATTTTGCTCTTTTGGCAATAGAAGCGATCTTAGCTTTCTTAGAGCACCTGTAATTACAATATCTTCACCTCCTGAGGGAGTTTCTAATTTCCCTACAGAGAAATGAAGCCAGGGGCAGGGCCGTGTATGGGGCAGGTGCCATACCAAGAGATCTGTTTTCTCACTTTGGTGAGATCCAGCAGTTTGGGCAGGCGCAGGTCTGCCTTTTCTGCTAACTTTTCTCATTTGAAAAGACAGTTTATGGTTTTTAAAGAATTATCTCTTGAACTAATTAGCTTGAAGATCAGGAGGAGACTGCTGAGCTGCTTTCAATCTAGAGGAAGAAGAAACTAAGAATGATTAATATTCCAAGATTGTTTCAGCCAGGCAACCCCAAAGATCCCAGATCCTCTCCTAGAACCTTTCTTCTAACATCTGAGCTCAGGGTATAGAGAGAGTTATCGCTGTCTGTGTTTGTTTTCCAACACATGACCAGTTTTAGCCAATGGAGTTTATATCATGGATCTCAGAGGTTAATCTTTCCCCTTTCTTGTCTCCTCTCTGCCCCAGACATGCATTCATTTGACTGGCAGCCTGGAAAATTGAAAAATGCCACCGGGGTTATTAAGGTTGAAATCGTTTCTGCTCCTTGAAGCTCTGCAAGCTTGTTATTGCTGCACCTCTAATATTCAGGCATCAGAACAGCACGTATTGTTCTTAGCTTGCTTGACACAGGCCCATCTCAGCTGTAACACCCAGATAGAATGAAGGGGTCTCAAGATGTCATTTCTCTACTCTTAAATAGATCCTTTTAGTCGATTAAAACAGAGTCCCCAAAGTTACTAGAATATATTCTGTGTCTTTGTGCATACACGTTTGATTACTTTTGTTCTTATTAAAAGGGTAAACCTGGAGAAAAGGAAAAAAAGAATCTTCCATAATCCATATTTTAATAATTGCCTGTGCACACACTGAGTCTACAGAGACTTTTCCTGTTTCTGTAACTGTTTACTTGGCTCCTTTATGAAATGCGTATTCTTTACCTGGCCTGGTAGACCATGACACAGCTTCATGCCTCTCCTGAATTTGAATTTGGCTCCCTATGAGCCATTACCACGAGTTGAGTCTGTCTGTAAGATGGAGATGTTATTTTAGTGGCTCTTTTTTTCACAATAATGGCTCTAAGTTGTATAATTTCTTCTGAGTCATTATAATGTTAATATATAAATATTAAGAAAACCATTGGGAAAAAGTTACTTTGTAATTGAGAAAGCCTATTTTCCACTGTTAATAACTTCTTCATTCATTTTTTTTCCTCATAAAAATATTGAAGGACCCTAATCCATTAAAAAAAAAACCTACAAACATTTATTTAAAAAGAAGAAAGCATTTCTCACCCCACCTTAGTAACAGGAAACCATACCACCCCTCCACTGGAAAACTTCCATGTGTCATTTAAACACAACAAAGAAACAAAATAAAAACACTCCAAAGCCAGAGTACCCCATGGTAACAAGAAACTTCAGAGAGATTCTTCAGGAGAGAGAATTTGCTTCTATTTAGCTTTAGGGCAATAACATTTTTATCATGTTGCCCCAGGCAAACAATTCAATATTAACAGTAATGTCTGTTTATGACTAAGAATAGGATGGAAAATAATCTACAATAACAAAAAACCCTGATCATAAAACTGAACTTAAATCTATGTCCTTCAAAAATTCCAGCATGTAGTTGGCTTACTACTACATTGGTGTATCAGTCAGGGTCCCTGCAGAATTCATTACTGGTGGTTCAAATGAGAAAACTTTAGTAAAAGGAATGCTTAAAGGAATGTGCAGGCTGGGATCAAATGAGAATGAATGAAGGGTGAGCAGGTGGTACACTCAGGACTGAAGCAGGAGGTATTACCTCACCCTGACTGAGAGGCTGAGGAAAGGAAATACATAAACCAGACCCCAGTGAGCCCTGACACTGTGGAGGGAGAGGGTTGCTGTCAGAATGAATGGACACAGTTGCCACCATAGAAAACAGAATGAGTGTGGAAGAAACATGCCCAGCTTCTTCTCCCACCAACCATCTCCTGAGACTCTCTGTTGGCCAGCCTTGCTCAGAAGGCGGCCAGCAAAAGAGCCCAGGAGTGTGGTGGGCATGGACCACATTCTGAGCACAGAGGAAGAAAGCCAGAGGGGAAAAAGGAAGCATATCCAGAACAGTTGATCTCTGGGTTGCTAAAGGATTAGCATTATTGATGTCTAAAGAACTAAATTATTATACAACCCACTCCAGTATTCTTGCCTGGAATATTCCAAGGACATAGGTGCTGGGCAAGCTGCGACTCTATGAGGTCACAAAGAGTTGGGCATGACTGAGCAACTAACACTTAACACTTATGCTTCTTACCCTTCATGAAAAAGAAGCTAAACGTTCCATATTTTGTTTCATATGAGATGAAAATTTCAAAATTATCATAGGCTGGTTTTTCTCTTGCTTTGCAAAAATATCTCAAATTTTATCTAATACTCCAGTATCTATATGTGAAAGTGAAAGTTGCTCAGTTGTGTCCAACTCTTTGCAGCCCCATGGACTGTATAGTCCCTGGAATTCTCCAGGCCAGAATACTGGAGTCAGAATCCTGGAGTGGGTAGCCTATCCCTTCTCCAGCGGATCTTCCCAACCCAGGAATCGAACCGGGGTCTCCTGCATTGCAGGTGGATTCTTTACCAGCTGAACTATGAAGGAAGCCCTATATAGGAAATTATAATCTCGAAAGGAGTTTTTACAGACTGTATCTCATTTAACCCAAACTAATGTCCTAAGAGGTAGGCAATATTTGATTTATTTTACAGATGAGAAGACAAGGTCAGAGCATAAAATGACTTTCCCAATATTCTGAGTCAGAATTAGAAGCATCAGGATGCAAACCTAGTCACTTGACTCCAGCCCCCAGGTTGTTTGTCTTATACCACTCTGCCTTTTTCAGAATAATAATGTCATCAATTTGTCTTAGCAGCTATACCGAAGAACAGAACTGTCTGTACCTTGCAGAAAATTACATTTTCAGGGGAACTAGAATCTTCAGATCAGGCAAGCTCAGTTTCAGGAAGTAAAGGACAGTCCAAACTATTAAGTCCAGCTGAAGGAAATGAGGCAGGGAGAGATTCAAGGAGACTCAAGAAGCAGAGACTGGAAATGATAAGAAGTAAGCAGGAATCTTTTAAGAGGAATGTGCATTCCTTAGAGTGTTTGGCAGAGTTATTAAGGATGTGAGCAAGGCTTGTGGAGTGTCAGGCAGAATGCTGCAACATTTCTTGCTCTTTTGGATCTTTGTCTTTTTTGGCAGTGCAGCCTGCAGCATCTTAATTCCCCAAACAAGGATCGAACCCCTCCCTGCTGCAGTGGAAGCTCAGTCTTAACCACTAGACCACCAGGGAAGTCCAAACAGCATTTCTTCATGTAAGCTTCATTCACGGGCTGCCTACAGCAGAATCACCTGGGTTACTCATTACACAGGTCTACACAAGATCCCCTGTGCCTTAGAGTCAGATCTGTTTGAGAGGAGCTATACAGTTGAGCCGGAGAAGGCAATGGTACCCCACTCCAGTACTCTTGCCTGGAAAATCCCATAGATGGAGGAGCTTGGTGGGCTGCAGTCCAAGCGGTCGCTAAGAGTCGGACATGACTGAGCAACTTCACTTTCACTTTTCACTTTCATGCATTGGAGAAGCAAACTGCAACCTACTCCAGTGTTCTTGCCTGGAGAATCCCAGGGACAGGGGAGCCTGGTGGGCTGCTGTCTATGGGGTCACACAGAGTCGGACACGACTGAAGCGACTTAACAGCAGCAGCAGCAGCAGCATGCAGTTGGGCATTTGACATGTCCTGTTCATTAGTCCCTACCCTGCCCCCACATCCTCTCTCCTCCTGCACACTGAGGTGGAGAATCATTGTGGAGAGCAAATTTAAGCAGCTTGACTAAAAAGAGCTCTGTCACAGAACTGTAAATATTTGGTCACTGTTCCATTTTCTGGCATGGCTGAATATAAGCCATCTGATTACGTCTCTATCATCCCAACTTCTGTTTCTTTGCCGCAATCATACCTTCTGAATACGTTTTTGAAAATGTGTTTTCTAATTTTATGCTTTAATAAACAAGGCATATTAAACACAAATTGACTTTTCAGACTCTTACAGTGCCTTGAGTTAAATATTTTAAACATCAATTATGGTGAACATTAAAGATGTGAAGGCAGTAAGATGGGAAAGTGGGTTGAAACTGTATGGATGATAAGATTGTTTTTAAAAACGAATCGCTAATACAAGCATACATTCTTGTTATTTAGTCTCATTTTCATAAAAGTAATGTGGCAAATGAGCAGCTTGCAAGATCTCTAAGGTGAGATACTATGGCTTGTGTTGTTGTTTTTGCAAAATTACCAACAGATGAAGTCATTTCCAAGATACTTCCTCAGTTCAGTTCAGTCACTCAGTCGTGTCCGACTCTTTGCAACCCCATGAATCGCAGCACGCCAGGCCTCCCTGTCCATCACCAACTCCAGGAGTTCACTCAGACTCACGTCCATCGAGTCCGTGATGCCATCCAGCCATCTCATCCTCGATTGTCCCCTTCTTCTCCTGCCCCCAAGCCCTCCCAGCATCAGGGTCTTTTCCAATGAGTCAACTCTTCGCGTGAGGCGGCCAAAGTACTGGAGTTTCAGCTTTAACATCATTCCTTCTAAAGAAATCCCAGGGCTGATCTCCTTCAGAATGGATTGGTTGGATCTCCTTGCAGTCCAAGGGACTCTCAAGAGTCTTCTCCAACACCACAGTTCAAAAGCGTCAATTCTTCAGCGCTCAGCCTTCTTCACAGTCTGACTCTCACATCCATACATGACTACTGGAAAAACCATAGCCTTGACGAGACGGACCTTAGTTGGCAAAGTAATGACTCTGCTTTTGAATATGCTATCTACTTGGTCATAACTTTTCTTCCAAGGAGAAAATGTCTTTTAATTTCATGGCTGCAGTCAACATCTACAGTGATTTTGGAGCCCCCAAAATAAAGTCTGACACTGCCTCCACTGTTTCCCCATGTATTTCCCATGAAGTGATGGGACCAGATGCCATGATCTTCGTTTTCTGAATGTTGAGCTTTAAGCCAACTTTTTCACTCTCCTCTTTCACATTCATCAAGAGGCTTTTGAGTTCCTCTTCACTTTCTGCCATAAGGGTGGTGTCATCTGCATATCTGAGGTGATTGATATTTCTCCCGGCAATCTTGATTCCAGCTTGTGNCGGCGCGGGCGGCGGCGGGGGGCCGGGTGGCCGGGGTCCCGGGCCCCGCAGCGGCGGCAGCGGCGGCGGCGGCAGGATGATCAAGCTGTTCTCGCTGAAGCAGCAGAAGAAGGAGGAGGAGTCGGCGGGCGGCACCAAGGGCAGCAGCAAGAAGGCGTCGGCGGCGCAGCTGCGGATCCAGAAGGGTAAGGCGAGTCGGGGGATGGGAGAGGAGGTCGGAGGTCAGAGCCTGGCTCGGGGTGATACAGGAGTCAGGTGTGGAGTAATGCGGCTGCCAGGGGTCAAAGGTGTCAGAAACGGGGAGGCCGCGGATGTGGGGATCGGAGACCAGGGCCTGGGGGCCGAGGGGCCGGGGATGGGGTAATATAATCACCAAAGTAGTCGGAGGTAGGGGGACCAAGCAGGGGCCACTGAGCGTATTCGGAAAGCTAGGAGTCTGATACTAGGGACCGAGAATCTGAGGGTGGCAGCGGAAGGGGGAGACCGGGAACTCGAGAGTCTGGGGGTCAGACGGGAACCTGGGCGACAGGAAGAGGAGATATGGACAGTGGGGCCGAGGATTGAGGATCGGGGTGAGAGATTTAATGTATTAACGCTAGAGTCACTGGGAATCACAGTCAGGCCTGGTGAGGTGGGTTCTGGGGCCTGGGTGTCGTGGGTCTGGGGGAGTCACATGTCAGTTTGGGGTGACAGGAGGAGGGAGGGATGCTGGGTGCCAGGGATTATAGAGATAGGAGTAGGGTTGGGTTTAGACCATCCTGCTAAAGATGCTGGAAGTCTTATGCTCAGAATAGTATAGGGTAAGAGGCTTGGGAACTCACAGATCTGGAGGTCAGATGGGATCCTGAGTTCAGGATGACAAGCAGAGAGGAGTGTATGGACAGTGGGGGCCAGGGACTGGGGGGTGGTGATTTAGGGTGAGGAAGGGGAATAAGATCCTTGCATCCACGCAGACAAGTAGAGACTCTTCTAGAAAGCGGAGGTCATGGTCAGGATGCTGGGTTTGGGGTAGGAGTGGGAACGTGTAGGAGCTGGATTGGGGGACTTATGACTGTGGATTCAGAAGAGTTGGAGCTTACCCCCCAGAGTTCAAGCGTATCTGCAGTGTTCCATAGATATGGAAGAGCCTGCCTGGAGACGCGGAGCAGAAGGAGCAGGGAGAGGGTGGGGGATGTGGCCCACTGCCCAGGACAGAACTGGGGTCCTGGGAGAGGCTGTGGAGGCTCTGCTGGCACCTGCTCTGAGCACCCCCTATCTCTCCCTTTCCCGGCCTGTTTCCCTTTGCTGCTGTGAAAACCCAGACATAAACGAGTTGAATCTGCCCAAGACGTGTGACATCAGTTTCTCAGATCCAGACGACCTCCTCAACTTCAAGCTGGTTATCTGTCCTGATGAGGTGAGGGCACGCTTAACTGGATTCTCAGGCACAGCAGGTGCCACCACCTCAAGTTGGCTGGTTCGCCTACCAGGCCTTGCAGAGTGGGGTTCTGACTCCTCTCCTCTTCCTTCACAGGGTTTCTACAAGAGCGGGAAGTTTGTGTTCAGTTTTAAGGTAAGTCTCAGGTGTGCAGGGGTGGCTCCCTGGGCTGAGGAAGCAACAACTGAGGCCCCAGCCAGGCACTACTGTGCACCAATCCACTTGCCCTCTCTTCTCCTGGAGCCAGGTGGGCCAGGGTTACCCGCATGACCCCCCCAAGGTGAAGTGTGAGACGATGGTTTATCACCCCAACATTGACCTCGAGGGCAACGTCTGCCTCAACATCCTCAGGTGAGGGCACTGGCCCTCCACTGCGCTGCCCAGGCCCCCTTCGTGACCTTGCACGATACCAGTCTCTTTCCCTTCCCTCCCCCTTGTGGTCTGTGTGTCCCTCTGTCTCTTCAGCTCTGCGTTTTCTTCCTCATGGCTTGACCTTGGCTTTCTGGCCTGTGCTTCTCTGCACCCTCCCGCTAGCGTTTCCCGACCGTGCTGTCCCATGCCCTGGGCCTGACCTGTCTGGTCCCAGCAGGGCCTGTGGTGGCTGCCCGCTCACCAGCCCCTATCATGATGCTCTCTGCCCACAGAGAGGACTGGAAGCCAGTCCTTACGATAAACTCCATAATTTATGGCTTG
>SJXQ01011815.1:83262-95054 GCA_006408695.1 Aepyceros melampus | reverse complement strand
TGGCTATATCGGCTCCACCTACTTCGAGCGCTGCCTGAAATAGGGCTGGCGCATACCCACCCCTGCCAGGGCCACCAGCCCCGGCGTCCCCTGCAGATATTTATTGGGGGCCACAGGTGGGGGGACAATGGGGCGGCCGGTGGGGGAATCCCATGCCCTGGCCGGCCACCCCTCCCTGCTACCCGCTCCTAGGTTTTTTTTTTTTTAAACCACCATGTGATTAAGGTCGGCGCTGCCTCCCCCGACCCGCTCAGCGATGGGAAATGAATTGGCTTGTCTAGCCCCACGCTGGGTGCTGTCCAGCCCCACCCCCTACTCTGGGCTCTGGGGTGGGTGGCCATGGGGACTGGGTGGCTGGGGACCCGTCACCCCACCCCTCCACCACTGGAGGTCCCACCAGGCTATTAAAGGGGAATGTTACTGCATGGCCTCTGCCTCTTCCTTTTGTGGGGTGGGAGGGGCAGGTGATGGGCGCCAGAGCTCCTGCAGCAAGAGTGGTGGGAGTTGTGTGCTCACAGGTGGTATGAGGGGACTCCCCCTCGGGCGGGGTGAGATAAATCCCATTCTGGGACAAGGGAGGGGCAGGGTCCAGTGACCACTGGCTTCCCAGCCAGTGAGCCGGCACAGGGGCTAAGTCCGCACCGTCTGCTGTTCTGCCCTCCTGCCGGAGGAGGAAAACTGCCTGGTGCCACTGGGTACCTGAGGTTCAGAAACATCAGCACGAGTTCTGGGTCCCTCGGATGAGCAGAGCTCTACAGTGGGTGACGTGGTGGGGTGCAGGACCATCGAGTGGCTGCGCCCGAAAGGGCACCAAGCCCACGGGGCCAAGACGAAACAGGGGCTCAGCTCCCTTACGCTGGACATGAACCTACGGAATACCAAGCTTGCGGCAGCGCGACGGAAGCTCCTGCGCATGCGCTTGTCGCCGGCACGTTCCACGGCGCGTGCGCACGCGCGCTGTTGTCCCCGCCCAGCATTCCGGGCGCCGGAGGGGCATGTGACGTCAGGTGGTTTAATCCGGAAACGGCAGTGACGGCCCAGGCGACAGAACCGAGGGGCTGTCGTTGGTGGGCGCTCCAGGGCTCGGACGAGAGGAGCGTGACCCGGAAACGGAAGCGAGTCCCCATCCCAACTCCGGTGAGTCGCCCCTACTGGGGCGCGGGCCCTGGGTGGGCGCGTGGGCGGCGGCGTTCGAGGGCCTCGCCCTTCCCTGGGGCCCTTCCTTATCCTCTGGGTCCCCATGCTGTTTTGCCTTCGGTGCTCAAGACCCCGAAAGGCCCCCAAAAGTTTCCTGGGGCACGCCATCACCTAAAATCCCGCCCTCTGTACAGGAGTCCCCAACATACCCCAGCCTTATTCTCCGCCCCCAGATTCCCTCAGCGTTTAAGACCCCCGCCCTAAACTGAATGCCACCCACACACTGTCAGCTTCGGAGCCCCCACATCGACCTGTCTGTAGCACTTGCGGCCTCCAGCTCCTCATGATAGGACCCTGTCAACTGGCCTTTCCTTGGCTTTCCGGGTTCCGAGCCCCCTCTCCCCGCGCCCATCCCCCTGCTGTATCCACACATGGTCATCTCCAGCCTAGGTCCATTGGACATTCTAGGGTCTCATCCCAGAGTCAGGAGATTGAAGCCCAGGACCTCTATAGGGGCACTGTGGAGTAAGAGGAGCTGGGGTGCCTGAGGCTCCCCAAGTTCCAGGCTCCACTCTTTGGTCTTTCCATTCGTTTTCTCCCTGCTCACCCTTTTCCGTTTTGTGAGTCCTTGTGTGTCCTCGCCCATACACAGTGTGACCCCAGCTGTGCCTCACACCACTCTGCAGCCAGGTTTCACGCTAGCCCCAGGCTTACTGGTAGGCTCCTGCTGCCATGGACCTGTTGTTTGGGCGGCGCAAGACGCCAGAGGAGCTGCTGCGGCAGAACCAGCGCGCCCTGAACCGAGCCATGCGAGAGCTGGACCGTGAGCGACAGAAGCTCGAGACCCAGGAGAAGAAAATCATCGCGGACATCAAGAAAATGGCCAAGCAGTGGCACTGTGGAGTAAGAGGAGCTGGGGTGCCTGAGGCTCCCCAAGTTCCAGGCTCCACTCTTTGGTCTTTCCATTCGTTTTCTCCCTGCTCACCCTTTTCCGTTTTGTGAGTCCTTGTGTGTCCTCGCCCATACACAGTGTGACCCCAGCTGTGCCTCACACCACTCTGCAGCCAGGTTTCACGCTAGCCCCAGGCTTACTGGTAGGCTCCTGCTGCCATGGACCTGTTGTTTGGGCGGCGCAAGACGCCAGAGGAGCTGCTGCGGCAGAACCAGCGCGCCCTGAACCGAGCCATGCGAGAGCTGGACCGTGAGCGACAGAAGCTCGAGACCCAGGAGAAGAAAATCATCGCGGACATCAAGAAAATGGCCAAGCAGGGCCAGATGGTAAGCTTGATTGGGAACAAGCTGGGACTCCAGGCCAGGTGCAGTTGCTTGGTCAGACTCTGGGGCTGTAGCAAACAGGGCAAAACAGGACGTGTGTTCTAGGGAAATGGAATGAAGGGTTCAAGTGGGGCTTTCCTTAATTTCAGAGTCCAAAACTGCTGCCTCTGTGGAGTTTAATTTTAGAGCCTTGAGTAATTGAGAGCGACCCTACAAAGAGCCAAGTGTCAAGTGTCAGAACAGCACATGATCAGTGAGGGAGTGATAGGGAAACTCAAGAGGGGTCCATGCCAGACCACTTAGAATCGTGGGCAACAGTGGGAGCTGAGGGCTGAATTGAAAGTAGTTACTTCAGTAGATGTGGCATGGGATCCACTTGCCCTGAGGGCCAACTATCAAGAGATGGCTGAATTTTGGCCTGAGCAGCTTGTTTGAGGAGGTGCCATTTCCTGGGATGAGCAAAGCAAGGAGGAGCTTTGGGGAGGAAGTCACAGCTGAGCTTGTATGTAAATCAGGATTTGGTTCTTGAGGTGAGCACAGCCTGTGAGGTGGAGGGGGAAATCCTCTTTCTTTGGCCAGGATTGAAATTCAGGAATGAGTGTTGACTAGACATGGAAAAGATTCCTGAAGGGTGGGCTCTCCTTTTCTTCCGGATTCCTGGACCAGCGAGTTGAGAAGCCAACAGAGCGATCTGTGCAGTGGTGACCCGAGACACATGGGGGTATGGGGTAGCAGTGAGCACTTGGGCAGGTCCCTAGGAGCCTCTGAAGGCCTCAGCGAGCACACCCCCAAGGCTCGCTCCCTGCCCTCTGTCCCCTCCTCAGGACGCAGTTCGGATCATGGCAAAAGACCTGGTGCGCACCAGGCGGTACGTCCGAAAGTTTGTGTTGATGCGGGCCAACATCCAGGCTGTGTCCCTCAAGATCCAGACACTCAAGTCTAACAACTCAATGGCACAAGCCATGAAGGGCGTCACCAAAGCCATGGGCACCATGAACAGACAGGTTCGTCTCTCCCCATCCCCCACCCCGACCCCGCCGCTGACCTTCAGCCCAGACTCACCCTCCTCCCCCTTTCAGCTGAAGTTACCCCAGATCCAGAAGATCATGATGGAGTTTGAGCGGCAGGCAGAGATCATGGACATGAAGGAGGAGATGATGAACGACGCCATCGATGACGCCATGGGGGACGAGGACGACGAAGAGAGAGGTTCGGAGATGGCTGGCAGGAGGGTGGGGAGGGATGCCTGGCTCTGCCCCTGATCCTCATGAGCATTCTCTCCGTGTCTAGTGATGCTGTTGTAGCCCAGGTCCTGGATGAACTGGGGTTGAGCCTGACAGATGAGCTGTCAAGTGAGTGTGTACACCTTGGGCCCTGTGTTAACCTCGTGACCCAGCCACCACCACCTCCTCTCCCTGCATTACTCCCTTCTGCATGGGCGCTCTTCCTAACCCCCACTCTCTGCAGACCTCCCTTCTACCGGAGGCTCCCTCAGTGTGGCTGCCAGTGGAAAGAAAGCAGAGGCCGCAGCTTCTGCCCTGGTGGACGCAGATGCAGACCTGGAGGAGAGGCTCAAGAACCTTCGAAGGGACTGACTGCCCGTGTGGTCAGTGGATGGGAACCAGTGGATGGCCTGGCATTTTCATTGTACCTTCTGTAATAAAAGAGGTTGGACACTAGTTCTGGGCCTGTGCGACTGGCCTGAGGTGAGCCAGGCTGGGTTAGGAAGCCACTCAGGAGGCTTGGTGACGTGCCAGTCCCTCAGGTGTGGGGTGGAGGGCTGGAATGGTTTCATCTAGGCAAGCCTACCAGGTCCTCAGGAGGTGACGGTGAGCTGCATACACTGGCCCAGCACCCCTCCTGCCTCAGCCTCAAGGCTAGCACCCCCAAAGATGGCAGGTTCCCCCAGATCTCTTGGTATAATTCCAGGAGGCGAGGCCTATTCCCCAGGGAGACAGCGCCCAACTTTATTAGCCCAGTGGAAGTCTCAGCCCACCCAGCTGTGATACCCTGTGTGGTTATAAGAAATGTTCTGCCCCAGTCCAGGATGCAGCACGCACCTGGGGATTCCCCCTTCCTGCCCACCATGTAACCCTCCCCAGACACCAGAGGCTAAAGACGTGCCCCACCTCATTCAGCACGAGGGCTTCGGTGAGGGACTGATGGCGGGCCCAGGACCACTGTCCCCACCAAGGCCTAAATAATTGGTGAAGTTTTTATTAAATCACAGAAGTAAAAACCATATCGTGAGGGACTGGGGTACGGGCCACCAAGGAGTGGGAGCCAGGCCACCGGAGACAGGAAGAAGGAGGGGAGGAGTGACAGGACATAGAACAGAGCCAGGCTGGGCTGGCTCAGGGACTGCCCAGCCTCAGGGGCCCTCACCAGGGCCACTGGACAGGTCCTGGGCACTCAGGCCAGCACCAGGCAGGCTCAGCGGCGGGGGCTCCACCAGCACAGCGGAGAACTTGGTGTCCCCGAAGGCCTCGTTCATGCGGGTCTCAAAGAAGCGCTGCAGGCCAATGATGGACTGCACATCGGCCTTGTCCTGCCAGGCAGATTACAATGGATGGGTCCTACCTCTGCCCCGCAGCCCCCCCTCCTCCAGCTCACCCCCATCCTCACAGGCTCACCTCGGTCAGCTTGTTGAACTGCTTGAACATGCGGCCCACATCCTGGGCAAACTCCTGGGGGGAGCTGTAGGGGGGTGACAGCTTCTCCTGGAGGCGGGCTCGGATAAGGGTCAAGTCCAGGGTGCCGCCAGGCTGGTCCTGCAGGCGGAGGCCACAAGCTGAAGGTGAGGCCAAAGAGCCCCTGCACCCCCCACCCTCCCAAGTCCCAGAACTCACCAGGGAGAAGGTGGAGTCAGTAGCCAGCTGGTGCAGAGGCCGGCAGGGCTCATGGCAAAAGAGGGCCAGCAGGACGCGCTCACACTTCTGCAGATGACACAGGTGTCAGGGTCAGCGGGGAGTTGGGGGCTACAGGAAAACCCAGCGTATGGGTCCCCCGGTCTCACCTGCTGGTTGGCTGGTGAGAGCTTGGCCACCACTCCAGTACTATCCCCCCCATCCAGGTTCAGGCTGCCATCCTCCTCCTTCATGTCAGGCAGCACGTGGCAAAGAGAGCAGCTCCACTCCTCCCTGGAGGAAATGGAGAGGTGAGGGGCTGCACGGGACCCAGCCCAGCCCTCCACCCTGCAGACTCCACAGCCTCGCACCCTGGCACATCCTGCAGGGCAGGCAGGTGGCGTCCAGGTGGAAGCAGAATTCGCACTGGTTGCACATGACCAGGTCACCTGGCTTCTGGCAGACACGGCAGATGGTGGCACTGTCATCCAGGGAACCTGGGCCACCAGCTGGGACTGAGGTGCCCTCTGGAGCCACCACCTCCAGACCTGAGCTGGTGCTGCCACTGGGTGAAGCCAGGCGGGGACCCTCTGCGCCAGAGCCCTCCCCCAGGGCCATCAACACAGGCTTGGTCTCCGGGCCCTCGGTGGCAGCAGGTGGAGCTCCAATGGCAGCCTCTGTTTCTTCCTCCTGCAAGGAGGCAAGGGGTGGTTTAGTGGAATGCTGGCTGGGACAGCAGACCTCCACTCCCCAGCCACAGCAGCCTGGAGCAGGCTCACCTTGACAATGGCCATTCCAGGCAGGGGAGGGGCCCCAGGGACCCCGGAGGGTGCAGTCCCAGGCTGGCCAGCAGCTGCGGCGGCAGCACCTCGCTCAATGACGATGAGGTTGTAATCCTCAGTGGTGCTGCCTGGGAAGACCTTGAAGACTGGTGGCTGGCTGTCAGCCGTGAGATCCAAGTCCAGGCGTTCAAGGCTCACCCGTGGCACCTTGCGCATGAGGCCACTCACCTCACCGTCACCTGAGCGGGGCCTGTGGGTGTGGCTTGGCATTGAGCAGCCCTGTCCCCATGACCACCCTGTCCCTACATGCACCAAAGGACAATCACACTCACCGCTTCACCCCCGACACATGGGGCTCAGCACTCGAGTAAGGGTCATCTGCTCAGGACACAGAAAGAACAGGTTGGAGGAACCTAGAACATTGGATTTCTCCCACCTACCGGGCAGAAACCACTCACCTGATCCGAAGCCGTAGCCTTCCTGCACCTCCATAGGCTGTAGGAAAAGCAAGAGAACCTCAGCGGGCCGGCCCCCAACGGGCCTCGGGCCCCTCTCCTCCCCTACGGCCCCCTCCGCTACTTACCTGGCTGCTGCCAGAGCCCTGCTTGCCCAAAGGCCCCGGAGCCCGAGGAGGGGCCATGGTGCCGGGCCTGTGGAGTTGGTTCCAGGACGCTCTGCAACAATCTTGCCTGCAGCAAGGAGGTAAAACAGCTTAAGGCACACTGCCTAGGAGAGCAAGCTTCAGTGAGAGCAAGACAAACACCCACCAAAGGCCTCTGCACTCTTGGTCCAGGCGTTGAGGTCCCACTGAAATTTCATCTCGCCGTGGGGCTCCACGGGGTCCACAATCATCTTAAGGGCCCGGTGCAGCTGGAAGTAGATCTGGGGGAGGGCGGTACATGAGCACAGAGGCAGAGGACAGCCCTCCAGGGCCTTGGGAGGTGCTGACCCAGAATCCACTGCCTGGGTGCCCAGGAGCACATACCAGCTTCTTGGAGAGCAGCAGGGCCGTGTTATTATCACTCTCCAGAGCCCAAGAGGCAAAGCGCAAGATGTGTTCCTGGTGCTTCTGGATCTTGGTCATGGTCCAGTGCTGCCGTTCCAGGCGCTCCTGCTGCCCCTCGGTTACCTTCTGCAGGTGGAGAGTAGGAGAGGTCAGGGAGGAAACGGCACTTGGAAGAACCTCTCCCCACCAAAGGATGGCATCAGCGGCCAGCAGAGGGAGCCAAACCCTCAGGACGCTGCTACCAGAGCTAGGGCGAGCTGTCAGCAGACAAGCACCACACAGGGAAGTACCTGGGCATCGTTGACCAGCACGCGACCCCGCTTGTTCAGTTCCTTCATTATCTGCAGGATGGCCATCTTAACGTCCACTTGCACACGCTTCTGTACGTCGGACACCTGGCGGATCCTAGGAGGCGGAGGGTGAGATCAGGGCGAGTCAGGCAGATGCTCACCCTAAGACCTCCCCCATCACACTGGCCTCCACACTTACGAGCTGCGAACCTCCTTGGTGTTCTTCTGCAGTGTTGCATGCTTGTCCCCAAGGCGCTTCACCAATGAGGCCAGGAGCTTGCGCTGGTTTCTCACCGCATCCTCCAGGAACTGGTACCTGAGGGCGGACAGAGGTGGGCCCGGGCGCCCAGCATGGGAATGGGCAGCACCACCCGCCGTGCCTCGGGACTCACTGGTGGTCTTTGTGGGCGTTGAGCTGGCAGTCCCGGCAGGTGAGGGTGTCGCAGCTCTCGCAGAACAGCACAAGGGGCTCGTGCTTGTGCACAGCGCAATACACGGTGCGCTCGCCGTCCCTCGACTTGGCCGGCCCTGAGGAACGGGGTCTATGAGGCAGGAGCTGGTCCTCGCCACCTCGACTCAAGGGGCAGATAGACCGGGGCCGCACAGCGTGTCTGTCCTGCAGCCCTGGCTTAGCTGCTAAGAAATGCAGAAGGCCTATAGCAGTGGAAAGGGAAGGGCCCAAATCCCGGATCTGAACACCCTCTGCCCTAATCTTGACCAAGAGATCCGCACTCCCCTTCTTTCAGCTTCTGGGACTGACAATTTAAAAGTGTAAGGACGATGGCCTCTGACGACCACCCCACTGCTCCCTCTACTGAAAACTCCTCCAAGCAGACACTCAAGAGAGCTCCTCTGCCTCTGCAGCCCCCACTGCTGGGCTCCCTTTCTCCTCCATTCAAAAAACTCTGCAGCAGGGGAGGGGACTCTGGCAACCATGGCATCCAAACACACGCAAGAGCTCTCTGACTCAGACAGAAAGCAAACGAGGACCTAGAGACCTGTCAGGTACCCTTGCCTCCTGAGCCACGCCTGGAGACCTCTTTTCTCTTCTCTGGCAAAAGGAGACCACACCATCTTAACAACCCATGAGGAACCTCCCAAAGCCTTCTCAGGCTGGACAAAGTTGATGTCAGACCAGGACCCTCAGAGAGGGGTCAGGCCCCCAACACAGGGAAAAGGGTCTGAAAGTGCTCAAAGCAAAACCCTCCAAAGACTAATACACCACAGTGACCCCCACCGCTTCCCAGAATCTGCTGCCATTAGATAACTGCTTGGGAACAGCCAGCCCCTTCCTCCCCAGTCACGCCTCAATGCTACACTGACCAAGCCTAAGACAAAAAAACATCAATATACAAATAAGGCAAATCTCAGTGCCCCCAATACAGCCGCCCCTACACCCTGATCTTTGCTTAGAACCCAGGACCCTCTTGGAGACCCCTGCCCTTCCCTCCTGGCTCCTCTTGACTCACAGCAAAGATCTCCATCTGGATTTTCCCATCAAAACTGTCCTCTGGGCTGCAGGAGCCATGGCATGACTACCAAAACACCCTTCACGGGGAGTTCTGGACGAAAAACCAAGCCCAAGCCCCTCTCCGAAGAACTGCCATCACGTTCACAGAAAAGTTTGACGATACCTAGTTAAGACTTTGAAACATCTGCGATCTAACCATAAGAAACACTTACAGCACTGGTCAGTGCCAGTCTGAGGACATTCATGGCTTATGAGGACATAAGGCCCAAAGACCTCACTTTGCCTATGGAGCCTTAAACCACATTCTAGGGAATCTCAGGCCCAGAAGATCCCTCAGACCATTCCCCAACAGCCTGCATTTCCCTATCTGTACATGCGATCCCTCCACCTCTGGAGGCATATTCCCTGCCTGGGGATTCCCTCAAATGCTCCCTCAAAGCCTCGATACACCCTCTACTGCAGCATGAGATCCCCTGCGCGCTCCACACACTTCCTGCCTATGGCTTTTCCCCTTCTATCTGGACAGGCAGAGGCAACCCACCAGAGGACCAGCCTCCCCCTTTTTGAATTCTGCCCCCAAGCCTTTCAATTGGTACCCCCTCATAAATTCCCTGACACTCCACCGCCATCTGCAATCAGCATCAAAAGCAGCTGGAAAAACATTCAGGGGAAGAGTCAAGGCGGCCCCTCCGTGTTGCCTACCAGTGGAGCGCACGGTGTGGTCCTTGGTGTACTTCACCCGCTGGTGCGCCTCCACACATGTCTCACACAGCGGCTCGGAGCACTCCACACAGTAACTGGTGGCTGGGGCATTATCCTCACAACTAGTGCAGCACTGCTGAGCAAAGGCAGAGTCAGAAGAGACAGCACCACCAGACACATCTGCATTCAGACCCAGAAAATACAACCTGGTAAGATGATGCCTTTCCTTAGCCTAAATACCTGCTAAAGCCACAGTAAAGCCTGGAGCTGGTACTATACTCTGCGCTGCAGACTCCTACCCACGTCCAGAGGCCTTCCAAGGATTGCTTGGGCAACACATACCTGATTCGCATCCTGGGAATCCGTGGCGGCCTTACCGCCACAGTCTCGCATGAAATAATTCTCCACGATATCTTTGGAGAAACATTGCTGCTTACATACTGGACAGTCCACCACTGCGAAGAACAGGGGAAACCAAGATCACGCATGTTCACATCCAGACTGCGATCCCATCCTCCACAGGAACCCACTTCCACCCCATGCTAGGCCAACCCTCCGCTCCAGGAGAAGCAATCAAACCCTTCTTTGGCCTAACTTGAAACAGTCGCCCCATCCGAATAAGAAGACCCACAGCCCGCACCCGTTTGGGCCACTGTCCGGTCGCGACCCTCTCACCCAGATGACCCCTGCCATTGTGACGCCGGGGACCAACCCCAAATACCCGAGCCTCCTCCGAACCTTGGCTGCAGGGTGGGGGAGGGGCCGCCCCCGGTCCGACTGCACTCACCAGAACCGTCGCCCGCTGCACTTCCATCCCCCGAGCTGTTTGCGGCTGCAGGCGCTGGGGGCCCGAGGCAGGCGCTGCAGGCCGAGTGCAGGCAAGGTAGCAGGCGCGGTTCCCTCTCCGGCCGCAGGCGCTCCCGACACACGCCGCAGTGTTCCAACAGTTCCAGCGCCTCACCGCCGCCCCCCGCGGGTGACGACGCCGAGGCGGATGCCGCCGCCGAGGCCGATGCGGAGCCCGCGGCCGAGGAGGCGGAGGCGCGCTTCTCGGCGCCCGCCGAGCCCTCACTCGGGCCTGGGCTGCCGGAGGCGGCCGCCGCCGCCGCCGAGGCCGCCGCAGCCGAAGCCGCCATTCACACGCCGCCGGGGGCGCCCAAGGAGGGAGGAGGGGCGCGGGGGCCGCCACGCAGGCGCAAACGCGCTCGCAGCCAACGGCTGGGCCGCTGCAGCCGCGAGGCCTAGCGCCGCCAGGCAAAGCTGGGGCGCCGCCCGCTGCGCGCGGGGCGCTACCGAGGCTCACCCGGCCGCTGCCCGCTCTCCCGCCGCCGCCGCCGCCTGCGCCGCCGCCTCAGCGGCTGCTCAGATCAGCGCCACACGGCACGCTCACAACCGCTCGCCCGCGCGCCCGCTCGCAGAAAGAGCCACTGTCGAGGGGCGGGACAGAAATAACTGGCGCCGACGCCGTCGCGCACGCGCGTTGGGCGCCTCGGGCCCGGAGGCGGGGCCGGAGCGCGCGAGGCCGCGATTGCGCACGCGCGGCCCCGGGCCGCCGCCACCACCCTTCGCAGCGCCTCTCCTGAGGAAGGGGCCGGGCGTCTGCGTCTCCGCCGCCACAGCCTGACCCGCCGGCCGGGCGCGTGCCCGCTACTATAGTGCCGGCTCCAGGCCGCTTGCTGCGCAGGCGCGCACGTGGTCGGCCCCCGCCTGGCCGCCTCTCGGGCCGTCCGGAGAGGTCGCCCGCAGCTACGTCACCGGGCGCTCTCAGGAGGGGGCGGGGTCGAGACCTGGGGGAGATGCTGGCCCCGGCGGAGGGGCCAAGCGTCCCCACCCCGTGGCCGGGCCGCTTACTGGCGTTCTAGCCTTGTTATTGTTTAACTTGAGAAACACTGAAACCTGTCAGCTAGCTCCCAAGGGGCTCAGAGCAGCGAAACTGAAATTCCCCCCGGCCCCCAAGCGCCCCTGGCCACCTTTTAGCCAGCCACTGCGCTGGCTTTGACACTCTTCGGGTGGGCGGTCTCAAGACGGGGCCGGAGTCTGTGGGGAGGTCCATCCGAGGATGGAGACAGGATCTGTAGGGCGGCTTAGCCTGCCTCAGCCGGGAGCAGGATCTGCGTGGGAGGCGGGTATGCCTGTCTGAGGAAGCAGTGTCTGGGAGAGCTCTGTCAGGTGGGGGAAGCTAGGCCTGGAGGAGGAATCTTACTGGAGACAAACACGGTCTTTCTGTGAGAATCCTGTCAGAAGCGGAGTCTGGGCAGAGAATCCTGGGGGTGGGGCGGAATC
>SJXQ01011815.1:0-82992 GCA_006408695.1 Aepyceros melampus | reverse complement strand
GCGGGCCTTGCCCGCCCCCGCGGCCCGGGCCTCAGACCCCGCTTCCCTCCTAGGAAGAGGGAGAAGGAAGATTGGTGGCTGGCCGTGAGCTGCCTGAGGCGCGGAATCCTTTAGTAATTATTTGCTGAGCACTTTCCATGACCCCAATCCAGCACCTGTGCTGGGCCCCAAAATCACCCGGTTGCGTGGGGTAGGGATGAGCCATACCTAACCTGGCCCAACAGTCAAAATAAGTAGGTGATGGTCAAGAGTCTGGGACTCAGGGCTGCCCTACCAGCTGGGGAAGAACAGTTCAGACACTCAGTCGTGTCCGACTCGTGTTCAACCCCATGAAACGCAGCACGCCAGGCCTCCCTGTCCATCACCAACTCCAGCAGTTCACCCAAACTCATGTCCATTAAGTCGGTAATGCCATCCAACCATCTCATCCTCTGTCGTCCCCTTCTCCTCCTGCCCTCAATCTTTCCCAGAATCAGAGTCTTTTCAAATGAGTCAGCTCTTCGCATCAGGTGGCCAAAGTATTGGAGTCTCAGCTTTAACATCAGTCCTTCCAATGAACACCCAGGACTGATCTCCTTTAGGATGGACTGATTGGATATCCTTGCAGTCCAAGGGACTCTCAAGAGTCTTCTCCAACAGCACAGAACAGTTCAGGCAGAAGCAATTGCACAGGCCCTGAGGCAGGCAGGCACTGAGGGAGCAGTGACCGGAGAGGTGGGAAGAGCCTAGAAGTTGCTGGACAGGTTGGGTCCTCCGGTTGCCCGGGTTACCGTCTCTTCACTAGACTCAGACAAACTTGGGGAAACGTGATGGTGGAGACAAGTGGGCTTGCAGGAGAGCAAGGCCAGGCCAGAACCTGCCTCTGAGTCCTCCCTGAGGAGCCAACCTGTCCAGAAGAGTATGGTAGGGCATGATCTTACTCCCCAGTAACCTGGTGTCACCTTATACCCTTAACCTCTGTGTTCCTTGCCACCCTCTACAGCATCTCACCCTTTCCAATCCTGGACCACTAGAAATTGTCTATATTCTGGCTTTGCAGACAGCATACCTGCCTGAAGACAGCCATCCGTACTGCCTCTTCACTTCCCAAACTCCACGCTTGCACAGGACTCAACCTCCAACCTTCGGGTATTACCCCCAAAGCCACTTCCTGGGGAAGTCTTGTAGCAGGCAATCTTCTCCATCTTCACAGGTTTAATTTGGGAACAAGACAGTTGTGATAGTTGCACATCATCAATATACTTTATGCCACTGAATCATATACATAAAAAGAGTCAAAATGGCAATTTTATGTATTTTACCATGCATATAACAATCAGACTTTGATGAGTCTGTCCCTCCTGACCTCTGATTTCAACACTCAGCTCCAACCACACAGGCTGACCCCTTTGTTCCCACCTCATAGCCTTTGCACTTGCTTTTCCTTCTGCCCAAAACATTCTCCCACCTCTCTTTCTGACTCTTCTTTCACGTTTCAACATGAGAGAATCACAAAGACATGAGCTCCAAACTTTACATCACTGCCCTGTCTGCTGCATCTCACCTGGGGCCTGCTACACAGAGGGCACTCAGTGAGTAAAAGGACAAATGCTTGAAGATGATGCCAGTTCTGTAGGCTACAAGATGAGATTTGAGGTCTATTACTTTTAAAAAACTTATCTATTTATTTTTGGCTGTACTGAGTCTTCATTGCTGTGTGGGAGTTTTTCTAGTTGCTGCAAGCGAGGACTACTCTCCCGTTGCGGCGCTCGGCTTCTCATTGCTGTGACTTTTATTGCAGAGCACCGTCTCAATAGTTGCGGCACACAGGCTTAGTTGCTCCATAGAATGTGGGATCATCCAGGACTAGGGATCGAACCAGTGTCTTCTGCATTGGCAGGCGGATTCTTTACCACTGAGCCACCAGGGAAGGCCCTTCTATTACTTTTTAAACTTTTTTTTTTAATGTGTTAAAATTCACATATCACACCCATCAATTTATCTATTTTGAAGTGGGAAATCAATGCCATTTCATACATTCACAATGTTGTACAATCACCAATTCATCTAATTCCAGAACAGGTTTCTTTAAACCTTTTCATGGAGCCTTATGATATGTAAAGAAAAGCATACACATCACATGTACAGTAAGCATCCTTGGTAACCAGCTCTGATAGCAAAATACTGAAGGGTCTTTTCCAATGACTTGGCTCTTACAATAGGTGGCCAAAGTATGGGAGCTTCAGCTTCAGCACTGGTCTTTCCAATGAATATTCAGGGTTGATTTCCTTGAGAATTGGCTGGTTTGATCTTGCAGTCCAAGGGATTCTCAACAGTCTTCCCCCACGCTAGAATTTCAAACCACCAGTTCTTTGGCACTCAGCCTTCTTTATGGTCCAAATCTCTCTCTGTCTAGCTTTGTCATAGCTTTTCCCCCAAGGAGCAAGGGTTTTTTAATTTCATCCACATTGATTCTGGAGCCCAGGAAAATAAGGTTTGTCACTGTTTCCAGTTTTTCCCCTTCTATTTGTCATGAAGTGATGGGACTAGATGCCATGATCTTAGTTTTTTGAATGTTGAGTTTCAAGCCTGCTTTTTCATTCTCCTCTTTCACCCTCATCAAGAGGCTTTTAAGTTCCTCTTCATTTTATGCCATTAAGAGCTGTATCACTGTATTGTTATGTAGGAAGTTCAGTTCAGTTCAGTCGCTCAGTGGTGTCCGACTCTCTGCGACCCCATGAATCGCAGCATGCCAGGCCTCCCTGTCCATCACCAACTCCCAGAGTTCACTCAGACTCACGTCCATCGAGTCAGTGATGCCGTCCAGCCATCTCATCCTCTGTTGTCCCCTTCTCCTCCTGCCCCCAATCCCTCCCAGCATCAGAGTCTTTTCCAGTGAGTCAACTCTTCGCATGAGATGGCCAAAGTACTGGAGCTTCAGCTTTAGCATCATTCCTTCCAAAGAAATCCCAGGGCTGATCTCCTTCAGAATGGACTGGTTGGATCTCCTTGCAGTCCAAGGGACTCTCAAGAGTCTTCTCCAACACCACGGTCAAAAGCATCAATTCTTTTCTTCACAGTCCAACTCTCACATCCATACATGACCACAGGAAAAACCATAGCCTTGACTACACGGACCTTAGTCGGCAAAGTAATGTCTGCTTTTGAATATGCTATCTAGGTTGGTCATAACTTTTCTTCCAAGGAGTAATCGTCTTTTAATTTCATGGCTGCAGTCACCATTGCAGTGATTTTGGAGCCCAAAAAAATAAAGTCTGAGTTAGGCATCAGCAGCTAGGAGTGGCCTAGCCAAAAACCATGCAAGCTGATCTCTAAACCCCATCCCAAACACACCCAGGAGATCTCACAGATATGTTACAAAAATAACCACATGTATAGCAAAACCGATACAATATTGTAAAGTAAAAAAAAAAAAATAAAAGCTTTAAAAAAGAGAAACTTTAACCAAAAAAATTAAATAAATAAAAATAAATAACAGAAAAAATAATAATAACCACAGGCTTTTCCAGCTCCTGCACAGAAGCCATCAGCACACAGTAAGTGGATACAAACCAACCACAAAGGTTTCTCCCACTCTGGCAAAAGCACCCTTGATGCACCCCTGTGTCCTCAAGTAACCTCAGGCAGCTAGGAGCCTCATAAATATTTAAGGACTCATAAATATTCTACACATACATACATCTGATTATAAAACTGAATTATGGGAAAGACATGTACAATAGAGCCTGCAAAGGCTAAGTCCACTCCCATCTATATGAATATGTAAAAAGCTCTATTTTGCATGAGCCCAAACACGCCCCCTTCCCTGATTGGTCTCGAGCATATGCCTGTTTGCATTTTCGCACAGGGTAAAACCAAGAGGAGGAGACGAGGGATATAAAAAGGAGAAAGGCAGAATCAAGTTTTTTTCGTCTTGGGCCCCCAAATCATTGCGGATGGTGACTACAGCCATGAAATTAAAAGACAATTGCTTCTTGGAAGAAAAGCTATAACAAACCTGGAAATGAAAGTGTAAAAGTATTAGTTGCTCCATCATCTCCAACTCTGAGACAGCACGGACTGTGGCCCTCCAAGCTTCTTTGTCCACGGGGATTCTTCAGGCAAGAACACTGGAGTGGGTTGCCATGCCCTCTTCCAGGGGATCCTCCCAACCCAGGGATTGAACACAGGTCTCCCGCATAGCAGGCAGATTCTTTCCGGTCTGAGCCACCAGGGAAGCCCAGGGGATCTTCCTGACCTGGGATCCAACGGGGTCTCCT
The DNA here is from genome assembly GCA_006408695.1 of Aepyceros melampus. NCBI lineage: Eukaryota > Metazoa > Chordata > Mammalia > Artiodactyla > Bovidae > Aepyceros > Aepyceros melampus. The sequence continues at coordinate 78,733 of SJXQ01011815.1, read as the reverse complement.
GCATTACAGATGAATCCTTTACCAACTGAGGTCCAGGGAAGCCCATGACAAACCTAGACAGCTTATTAAAAGCAGAGACAACACTTTGCTGACAAAGGTCCATACTGGCAAAGCTATGGTTTTCCCAGTTTTCACAGTAGTCATGTACAGATGTTGGACCATAAATAAGGCTGAACTATGAAGAACTAATGTTTTGAATTATGGTGCTGGAGAAGACTCTTGAGAACCCCTTGGACTGCAAGATCAAACCAGGCAATTCTAAAGGAATTCAATCCTGAATATTCATTGGAAGGACTGAGGCTGAAACTGAAGCTCCAATACTTTGGCCACCTCATGCAAAGAGCCAACTCACTGGAAAAGACCCTGATGCTGGGAAAGATTGAGGGCAGAAGGGCGCAACAGAAAATGAGCTGGTTGGATAACATCACTGACTCAAGGGACATGAGTTTGAGCAAACTCCCAGAGATGGTGAAGGACAGGGAAGCCTGGTGTGCTACAGTTCATGGGATCGCAAAGAGTTAGACCCGACTTAGCAACTGAACAACAAAAAGGGATCATGTCAGCCTTTCAGCGTCAGTCAGCTCCCATATCTCAGAAGTGTACTACCTGCTGCCTATTTAATAAAGGATCTGTCTGCTTGAGCTCTAATTAGTCTGTCATTCCTAATATCATCTCCATACCTGAAGTTGTTGATATTTGTCCCAGCTATCTTGATTCCAGCTTGTAATTCATCCAGCCTGGTATTTCTCATGATATACTCTGCATATAAGTTAAATAAGCAAGGTGACAATATACAGCCTTGTCATACTCCTTTCCTAATTTGGAAAGTCTATTGTTCTATGTCTGGCTCTTATTGTTACTACTTGACCTGCACACATGTTTCTCAGGATACAGATAAAGTGGTCTGATAGTCCCATCTTTTTAAGAATTTTCCACAGTTTGTTGTGATCCACACAGTCAAAGGCTTTAGCAAGTCAATGAAGCAGGTATTTTTCTGGAACTCTCTGCTTTCTCAATGATCCAACGAATGTTGGCAATTTGATCTCTGGTTCCTCTACCTTTTCCAAACCCAGTTTGTACATCTGGAAGTTCTAGATTCACGTACTGCTGAAACCTGGCTTGAAGGATTTTGAACATTACCTTGTGAGCATTTGAAATAAGCTTAGTCATGCAGTAGTTTGAGCATTCTTTGGCATTGCTCTTCTTTGGGAAAGGAATGAAAACTAGCTCTATAGCCACTGCTGAGTTTCCCAAATTTGCTGATATATTGAGTGAAGTACTTCAACAGCATCATCTTTTAGGATTTGAAATAGCTCAGCTGTAATTCCATCACTCCATTAGCTTTGTTTGTAGTAATTCTTCCTAAGGCCCATTTCACTTCACACTCCAGGATGTCTGGCTCTATAGATGGGCTCGATAAAGGACAGAAACGGTATGGACCTAACAGAAGCAGAAGATATTAAGAAGAGGTGGCAAGAATACACAGAAGGACTGTACTAAAAAGATCTTCATGACCCAGATAATCACGACGGTGTGATCACTCATCTAGAGCCAGACATCCTGGAATGTGAAGTCAAGTGGGCCTTAGAAAGCATCACTATGAACAAAGCTAGTGGAGGTGATGGAATTCCCGTTGAGCTATTTCAAATCCTGAATGACGATGCTGTGAAAGTACTGCACTCAATATGACAGCAAATTTGGAAAACTCAGCAGTGGCCACAGGACTAGAAAAGGTCAGTTTTCATTCCAATCCCAAAGAAAGGCAATGCCAAAGAATGCTCAAACTACCGCCCTATTGCACTCATCTCACATGCTAGTAAAGTAATGTTCAAAATTCTCCAAGCCAGGCCTCAGCAATACGTGAACCATGAACTTCCTAATGTTCAAGCTGGTTTTAGAAAAGGCAGAGGAACCAGAGATCAAATTGCCAACATCTGCTGGATCATGGAAAAAGCAAGAGAGTTCCAGAAAAACATCTATTTCTGCTTTATTAACTATGTCAAAGCCTTTGACTGTGTGGATCACAATAAACTGTGGAAAATTCTGAAAGAGATGGGAATACCAGACCACCTGACCTGCCTCTTGAGAAATCTGTATGCAGGTCAGGAAGCAACAGTTAGAACTGGACATGGAACAACANAAAAACTCTATTAGTCTTTGCCCTGCTTCATTTTGCATTCCAAGGCCAAATTTGCCTGTTACTCCAGGTGTTTCTTGACTTCCTACTTTTGCATTCCAGTCCCCTAGAATGAAAAGGACATCTTTTTGGGTGTTAGTTCTAAAAGGTCTTGTAGGCCTTCATAGAACCATTCAACTTCAGCCTCTTCAGCATTACTGGTTGGAGTGTAGACTTGGATTACTGTGATATTGAATGGTTTGCCTTGGAGATGAACAGAGATCATTCTGTCGTTTTTGAGACTGCAGCCAAGTACTGCATTTCAGACTCTTTTGTTGACCATGATGGCTACTCCATTTCTTCTGAGGGATTCCTGCCCGCAATAGTACATATAATGGTCATCTGAGTTAAATTTACCCATTCCAGTCCGTTTTAGTTCGCTAAATGCTAGAATGTCGACGTTCACCCTTGTCATCTCTTGTTTGACCACTTCCAATTTGCCTTGATTCATGGATCTGACATTCTAGGTTCCTATGCAATATTGCTGTTTATAGCATCGGACCTTGCTTCTATTACCAGTCACATCCACAACTGGGGATTGTTTTTGCTTTGGCTCCATCCCTTCAATCTTTCTGTAGTTATTTCTCCACTGATCTCTAGTAGCATATTGGGCACCTAATGACCTGGGGAGTTCCTCTTTCAGTATCCTATCATTTTGCCTTTTCATACTATTCATGGGGTTCTCAAGGCAAGAATACTCAAGTGGTTTACCATTCCCTTCTCCAGTGGACCACATTCTGTCAGACCTCTCCACTATGACCCGCCCATTTTGGGTTGCCCCGCGGGCATGGCTTAGTTTCATTGAGTTAGACAAGGCTGTGGTCCTAGTGTGATTAGACTGACTAGTTTTCTGTGAGTATGGTTTCAGTACGTCTGCCCTCTGATGCCCTCTTGCAATACCTACCATCTTAGTTGGGTTCCTCTTACCTTGGGCTTGCAGGCAGCTGTGACCTGCACACTAAGCATGGCTGAGAGGAGCTACCCCACTTCGAGGTCAGGGGCAGAATCCAGGAGGACCCCATGCCCGAAGGGTGGTGGCCAAGAGGAGTTACCCCACATCTGAGGTCAACGGCAGCACCTGAGAGTGCCAGGCTGCGACAGCGCAGGAACGGCCGAGAGGAGGTACCCCGTTTCCGAGGTCAGGGGCGATGGCCGAGAGGAGCCATCCCGCGTCCAAGGCCAGGGGCAGCTGCTGGGAGGAGCAACCCCACGTCCAAGGAGCAGTGGCTGTGTGGGCGCAGGAGGGCCTAGAGGAGCTATCCCACATTGAAGGTCAGGATGGGCGGCGGTGAGGAGATACCCCTGGTCCAAGGTAAGGAGCAGCGGCTGCACTTTGCTGGAGAAGCCATGAACAGATACCCCACGCCCAAGGTAAGAGAAACCCAAGTAAGATAGTTCCTAATCAACACTAAAAGCTTCTTTTCTGTTTTTATCATCATCTTTTTGCAGCATTCAAAACATTATGTATTGTCAGTTTGCTTTAAGACTCAAGTGTTTGGGTGCCACATATCTGTGGTTATAGTATGTTTATTGTATAGAATGAAATATTGATTTTCACTGTTTTTCAATAAAGGTTTTGTTGGTCATTTTAAACTTCATTCTGTAGAATATGGATGCTCTACCTCCCTACACTGTTATAACTTTCTTTCCATTTGGAACTCTATAATCTGAGTCATCTCTCAACAAATGGCATTTAAAATCCTGTTTAATAATGGCTTTAAACAATTGACTGAGGCTGGCTGTAACTTAGCTGTGACTCTATAAGCCATGTGTGCTGATTGGCCTTGTTGATTTATAGGGAGGTAGAGATATTTTGTGACTCAGAGATGAATCTGCCTGCAAAGCAGGAGATTCAGGAGACACAGGTTTGTTCCCCGGGCGGGGAAGATCCCCTCAGGAGGGTATGGCAACCCACTCCAGTATTTTTGTCTGGAAAATTCCATGGACAGTGGATCCTGGTGGACCTAGATCACAAAAGAGTTCACAGGACTGAACCAAAAAAGATTCTTGTAACTAGTAATCTGAGGTTGAGTTAGAGCCACATGTAGAATTTTCCTTCCTTTATTGTAATTAAAAATGGCAACTATATTGCTTCCCCTCCATGCAAACAAACAACAGTAGCATTAATCACAAGAACGAGGCCTGTTGGTTGTTTTTTTTCTCCATTACTGGGTCATGTTTTAGAGTAGGTATATTTTGAGTTGTTTTTCTAGTAATGGTCATAGGCTTGAATTAATTCATTCATCCAAGAGAGCAGTCTTGTATTAACATCTGTGGTTTTGATTTGACTGACTTGGGTGGAAGCTGCAATCTATAGTCGTGGAACAAAACCAAAATAAACAGCTTATTTCAGAATTAACTCAAGAATCTGACCTCATTTGCAACATGCTCTACACCAGAATTTATTGGTTTTAACCTATGGATATTTTTAAAATTAAAGTCCTTATCTTTGGGGACTTTTCCAGAAAGTCCAGCAATTACTTTTTCAAATATCCATTATTTTTCAGGGGCATATTTGATAAGAGACAGAAGAAAATATAAGCATTATATATTTTGGTATAAAGATAACACAGCAATCCCTGTAGTAATTTCCTGTAAGTTCTTATCAAAGCAATTTAAAGCAAACAATTGGAAAGTGAAAATTAAATGTGATCACCTTTTTTGGAGAGTGTGCTCACAATGCCAAATAATCAGTTGTATTGATTTCCCCCCTTCTGAGCTGACCAGTCGTTTTGTTTCCATGTAGCGTCACCTCAGCATGTACTCCAGAGCACTGTCTAGAAAGAGCCCTTAGCAGGTGTTGTCACTGGGCTAGGCCATTATAGTTAAGATGATGCTTTTATAAGACCTGATGCTGACTTGAATGTTATTAATTCCTAGATTGATATCAAAAGAAAAAAATCACTTAGCTATTCTTTTAAGGTTTAATTACATATATGCATGCATATATGTCATTTCTCACACCCAATTTTCTTTGCCGTCTGTTACACTATTACTGGAAAGCAGATGTTTATTATAAATTATATTTCTTAATATGTGACTAAGTGAAGATATGGGGTTGAATTATTTAGTTTTTGAACTTATGTGTAAAACATTAAACTATACTAATATCAACTCTGCAGAAACTGTTTAAAAATAGGAGCAACTGGGGTGCAGTATTTCATGACAGAATTCTAAAGCTTGCATACTGAAAGCAAACCAGGAGGTAAGAACAACTGAAAGACTCCAAATGCATCACATCTGAAAAAAACAAAAGATAAGCTGAAGGTATCAGGGACTTCTTGTCGTATTCATTTCTTGCTGTCCACACTACTGTAAGCCAACTGAGTTTTTTCAAAATTCTTGGTTGGAAATTTGCTTTCAAGCTAATATGAATTTTTCTATCCTGTAAATAGAGATTATTAATATTTACTATAAGGCAATGGCACCCCACTACAGTACTCTTGCCTGGAAAATCCCATGGATGGAGGAGTCTGGTAGGCTGCAGTCCATGGGGTCACGAAGAGTGGGACACGACTGAACGACTTCCCTTTCACTTTTCACTTTCATGCATTGGAGAAGGAAATGGCACCCCACTCCAGTGTTCTTGCCTGGAGAATCCCGGGGAACAGGGGAGCCTGGTGGGCTGCCATCTATGGGGTCACACAGAGTCGGACACGACTGAAGTGACTTAGCAGCAGTCTGGTCATATTCTGAAATTTAATAAAATTTGAGTACAGTTCAAGGTTTCCCTCAGTTATCTTTACTTGCACTGCTGCACAGAAAAACAGCAACAAGGAACTGCTGATTCCACTCTTTCAAGTTGACAGTCATTGCTATTTTTCCTTTTCCTGTTTACCATTTGAAATTTTCGCATTTTTCCTCCATATTGATATGAAACAGAGAAGCTTGACATGACAAGAAATTGAAACTATTTATATATTTTGTTACTTTGCGGTTTGAAACATACCCTGGTCTCTGCATTGGAAAGCAGTGTTTTTCAACTGAGTGATTTTTGCAGCCCCTTCCTTTCTCTATTCCCCACACCCCAAGGGCAGGTGGTGAAGTGTGGAGCATTTTTGATTGCCAAGACTTGGAGGTGGGAGGGCTACAGGCATCCAGTGAGTAGAAGCCAGAGATACTGCCAAACATTCTGCAATGCTCAGAACAGCCCAACAACAAAGAATTATTTAGCCCAAATGTCAGTTGTGACAAGGTTACGAAACCCTGTTCCAAAATAACCCCCCTCCAGGTGAGAATGGGATGGTTTGAGAGAATAACACTGAAAAGTGTGTATTATCATATGTGAAACAGATCGCCAGTCCAGGTTCAATGCATGAGACAGGGTGCTCGGGGCTGGTGCACTGGGATGACCCTGAGGGATGGGATGGGGGAGGGGGGAGAGGGGTTCAGGATGGGGAACACATGTACACCCATAGCTGACTCATGTCAATGTATGGCAAAAACCACCACAATATTGTAATTAGCCTCCAATTAAAATAAATAAATAAATCAAACAAACAAAACCCAAAATAACCCCCTCTAAAAGCTGGCTTTACCACTAAATCCATCCTAATGCATCTCTGGCTTTCAACTGCCAGGTTTCCATGGCTTGTTCACCCATTTCCTAGTTCACACTAACAATTCCACTCCACTCCACTCTGCTATTGAGAGTAACATAACTTTGTATGATTCTAAGGCTTTAAAAAGATCTTAACACCTCATTGTCTTCGAATGGGGAGCATTTGATCTTCTTGGCTTATCTATTTTGTTCTTTTTTAGCATATTGTTCTAAGTGCTTCTTCACATTTACTAACTTGCTTTATGCTCAAAACATCCCTATAAGGAAGATATTAACATTAATCCCATTTTACAGGCAAGGAAGCCAAACCAAGGTAACTTGGAAAAGGTTGATGCAATTAGCAAGACTTATGTTCCTGGAGAAGGCAATGGCAACCCACTGCAGTACTCTTGCCTGGAAAATCCCATGGACGGAGGAGCCTGGTAGGCTGCAGTCGATGGGGTTGCTAAGGGTTGGACACGACTGAGCGACTTCATTTTCACTTTCATGCATTGGAGAAGGAAATGGCAACCTATCCAGTGTTCTTGCCTGGAGAATCCCAAGGATGGGGGAGCCTGGTGGGCTGCCGTCTTTGGGGTTGCACAGAGTCAGACACGACTGAAGCGACTTAGCAGCAGCAGCATGTTCCCTTGAGTCTCCCTCTCATCTCTCCTCCTCTCAACAGCCTTAATCTTTTGCTCTTTCTACCACGTTCTGGGCCCAGACTCTCCTGACACCGTGATAATGTGCTGTTCAGGTAGCACTGAGCCCCGGACTGCACTGTCCTGGGCCGGCCAGGTGGAGAGAACTGTCATGCTGACTCAGTTTCCCTCATTCCACTTTGGGGTCTCACCTTGAAAGGTCCTTAGCCTGTGGATAAACCATGTGGAGACCATGGTGCTACTGGAGGACAAGCATTCAAGCCTGCTGTCCTTCTAGAGTATTGGCTGTCTGCATCAGGCACTGTCAAGGTGCTTTGCACATATTATCTCAGCTGGGTAGACATTGGGAAACCTACTGCACACGAGAGGAGATGAAGACTGAGAACTCAGCTGCTAACTGCGGGTGTTGTCTGGTGATGCACAGAGTGAGGCGCTGCATTCAGGGCCGTATGATTTAAAGCCCCTACTCTTTCCATGGGATCCTGTTAACTCATGTTCTGCCAGTAGTCAGGGACTTCACCAGCATGGCTAGGTTTGTCCATGGTCGAGCCTGGTTACTTTCCATGAAGCACACAATGGCTTTCAGTTGACCACAGTGGCTTGATTCATACTGGCCTGGTGATCTCAAAGTCAGAAAATATTTCATTCATTTTTACTCTCTCCTTTGAGGCCACAGTAGAATTGGTCTCATCCATTTATTCAACATCTAACATAATCCAGCAGTTTTGCTAGTTGCTGCAGTTCAGGCTAGTCTCTTAGACTTCTGGAGTTGTGGGTGCCCGAGAGAAACTGCAGCAGGGTCTATGGTCTGACAGGCTTGGTTTGGTGCCAGGCCACTTCATGATATTCCTTCTCAGTCAGCTAACTCCTCTAATCTTCAGGTTGCTCACCTTTCAACTGCGATAGGAATACTTTAAATCACAGGTTGTGGGGAGTCTCAAAATTCCCAACACACAAAGACTTCACTGACATGGATCAAACAGAAAGCAAAACCCCCTACAATTCCCCCTCATTTTAGGTATAGGACATAGGTTCCCAGCAGGATGTGCCTGAAAGCAAATAAAACATCCCCAAACAAAGTGTTTGGGCATTACAAAAGACAGATGTCACCTGTCTGATAACAGATGGGAAGAGAGAGAAGGTGAAATGTGGAACTTCCATGGGAGATTCTTTAAGTCAATGTGTAGTTTTGCTCTGGGGAAAGTGGTTTCTCTTTGCCTGCTTAACCTGTGTTGTAGAATTCCTGTGTGCAGCCTGGCAAATTACTGCCATATCCTGTTTCAGAGATGGCCGCTTTTCTGTCACGGGTAGAAATTTTCGAGTGAATAAAAGTGTGAAAGTGTATGATGAGGGTGTGAATGTTTTTGTAAGCAAGATATGCTAGATGTTATTTCTACCCACAGTTTACTTTTGTGCTTTTTTGGAGGGCTTTGTAAAATCTCTCAAAATACCATCTAGATGGTTTCAGTCCCTCATGTGAATCTCCATCACCCGTGTGTTCTCTTATTTGTCTGTCCAGTCATGGCAGGCATCAAATCTTGGTAGATCATTAGACATTCCTCAAATCTTTCTGCCAGCCTTTCTGGAGACTGGAAAACCTCAAGACTCACCTTGTCAGAATCCCTTTGTAGTTCTGAGAAACAGTTTTACCCAATAAAATACAAACAGAAGTCCAGAAGGGAGTCAGGGAAAACTTTTCCTTCTTCCTAGTAAAAGTGACTTATATTGCATACACCATAAGTCTTAATCAGTCCTTCTTTTCTCCCCTCCCATCCTCTGTCATCCTTTCATCCTTTCATTCTTGTTGTTACTGTTGCCTTGAATGAAGTTATGATGACTGGAACTGCAGCAGCCATCTTGTGATAGCCGGGGAAGATCCCCCAAATCACAGAAATTCCAGCTTTTATCTTCTGAAATTCAGAACTAATACCAGCAGCTGCCTACGTCTAGGCTTTTTGTTACATGAAACAAGAAAATCCCATTGCTTTGAATTGCTGTTCATAATTTTTGTTGTTGCTGTTACTTGTGACTGATTTAATTCTGGATATGGTAACTTTGACCAACATATTCCATTCACCTGTGAATTCTCATAGATTTCCATTTCTTGTCTGCTAAAAACTCTGCTCTTTCAGGAAAACGTAAATGTTTGAACCAACAACTGCATCAGGAGTATATTCTTTTCTTTGTATGATGATTATTAAACACTGTATTGGACATCCCTTTTACTTCCTGCACTGTTAATGTGATATATTTTGCAATATGAATACCTTCCATTTGTTGCTATGCTATCCTGTAGAGAGATGTTCTTAGCGATATTCCTATGTTTTGCTTTGTGTCATTGAGTCATAAAGTCTAGTTATTTTTTATTCCCTTAAGGTGAGTAATACAGAGCTCTCTTCTCATTAGACACTTCAGCAGGTATTTATGATGGATGGACACATCGCATATTGAATTCTGCCAGCTGCTACTAGGCAACCAGAGAGGGTGTCAGTGTATGGTGGTATTCACACACACACAGAGCTGGGCTAGATGTGCTCTCATAGTGTCACTTACTTCAACTGAGAAAGAGCCAGACTTGGAACTGGATCGGCCCCCGCCCCCACTTCTTTAGCTCAGAACTGCTTTTCTCAATAGCTTCCCACCACAGGATTCCTTTCAGAGCTCAAGCCCTGAACATTTATGTGGCATGTACATTAAGAGAGTTCTTTTTTTGAAAGTGCAGATCTTTTCTCCTTGATTTGGTATCTGACTGTGGTTATTTCTATTATTAAACATCAATGGTTCATATTATATAACAGCAGTTATTCAGAATGAGAAGGTATAATATAAAGTAATAAGGTACCTTCAGCTGTGCATTGCTTTATGGTACTTGGGTGATTTAATTTTTTTCATATTTTATTTCTAGCCATCCCTATCATTTCATTGAATTGCACACATAGATTTCCTTACATAAAAATTTACCTTTTTTTTTCCTTAAAGGAAAACATTGAAAAGGGCAATGATTTCAACCTTTTGAAAAGTCAACTTCTTTTTTATACACAAATCCTTGAAAACCATTATTAATTAGAAACAAAATAGCACCGCCCACATTCCTTTTGCTTCTCTATGTCATCTCTGACAGTTACGAGAGACAAATATGTTTTCTCTCATTACTACCACTGTTCAAGCAGCAAAACTCAGAGAGAAGAAGTGCAAACTAAATGCTAGAACAGAGACATCAGCTCTACATGGACATGGGCTGACATAAACATGATTCAATCCTAGAGACAGAAAACACCCAACATCATCTATCTTTCCATGTTATCAAGAATCTGAAGTTTTAAATAGCTCTCCAATGTCATTTCTTCAGGAACTGATTTAATATCCTTATTTCTGATTTGAGAACATTAAGAGGAAGACAGAGAAAGCCTATCTTTCCCTCTTAGAAATTCAGAAGGAATGGTAGCTGGGAAAGACTGGTTGATTGGAATGAGTTGTTTAAGAACAAGATGAAGACTATAACACATCCTTTAAGACTCTGCAGTCATCTTTGTGCTTGGCACAGGGCTGGCCCACTCTTGTCCCTCTGGCATGTGTGCAGAATCTAACTTCTGGACGGTTTCTGTTTTGCAGTCTTCCAGCTAGATTCCCGCCTGAAAGGCAGGGAAGCTGCTGGTAAATGCATTTGCTGCACCAGAGTCCTCTGAGATGAAAGTGTTGGGATGTAGAGCTGTGATCACACCTCTTGTAGTCTCATTTTCACTTGCACCTCAGCCATACACTCATGGCTTCCTGACAACCCACTCGATTACAGTGTGGAAATGTCTAGGTTCAAAGCCAGGCTGACATCCTGATTGACTCATGGAGCTTGTTTTCCCTTCCTTTCTCTATACTGCTTTGTTTTGACCTCTTCTAATGAAAGAAGTAGAGTCTTTTGACTTCTGGATTCTGTATTCCACTCACTTTTGTTGTTGATAAATGGAATGTCATAGCAAGGCTGCCTGGAGATGTGGTTGCCGAAGAGAAAAGACCTCTGACTGGAAGCTCCGCCTGGGCCTGTCTGCCTGACACCTGTCTGGAGACATGAGTATTGCAACCCCCCGTGGCTGAGACAGATGCCCCCCATCCCCTTTTCCCGCCCAAGCAACAGTTATTTGAGCCACTCCTCTGCTGCTGCTTCCTCCTCTCTCCACTCAGCCATCTGCATATCCCTGTAAACATCCCAGGGGTGCATGTTGTGGGCACTGAAACTCCCTACTGAGCTTACCTGACCGGTGGCTCTTGAAGGGGGATGTTCCCTGAGAGCATGTTTCCTTGGAGTGGAAGACGTTGGAAAAAGCACTAATAATAACATCTGTCACTAACACCTTTTATAACTGGAGTACCACTTCATACAGCATCTCAGTAGACTCTGACACAGTCAGGAAATGATGTCATTAAGGTGGGGTTATTATCTGCACTCCAAAGACGAGAAGATACCTTTAAAAAAGTCACCCAGCTCGTGAAGTCAGGATCAAATTCAAGTCTGTGGTTGCTACCTAATTTTGACGTGCCATCCCACCTCATTTAGAATACTCATTAATGACCTTTCTGAGGCCATCAATGCCTTTGAAACTCTGGTAAAAGCTATGAATGTTTTCAAAGAAACATGCACAAATGTTTCTACACACAGTATTTTCACATAAGCTTAAGAAGGTCAGCTATGCCCTAGTTCTTGAGCCCTGACCATGAGACGAATAGCTGCACTTGGGGGTGGAAAGGTAGAAGCAGCGATGGGACAGCCCAGGCCACCCATCAGCCTGTCAGGACAGGGGAGCCATGCCAAAGTAAGCCAGCTGCTTACATATTTCAATAATGATTACATTTATGTAACTACATATTGTTTTCATTGAGTGCTTATTTGTGCCAGACGTCCTGCTAAGTGCTTTTCAGGGATTGTTTCATCCATGCTCATTGCAACTCTCTGAGTTAGGTACCTGTATTGTCTCATTTTCCAAAAAAGAATGAGATTTAAACCGTGTATCCAATGTCAAGATCACCGAGCTGGTCAGTGATTGAGGTGGGATTTGACCATAAGCTGCTTACTTCCAGATCCTGACTCATATCCATTATACAAACATTCATCTTGAGTAGTGATATGAAGCCAGCAACGTGGGTTTTCTGAGGCCTGTCTTCATTATGATTTAAAGGCAGGTATGCAGGCAGGGAGCTCACTACCAGTCTTTTAAACACAGCACCTGTATGGGGGGCTCTGTGTCCTCTGCCTAAGAAGGCCTCCTTGAAATGCTGCACTATGTTCTCCTCTGTGATTTTTGGGCTTCCCTGGTGGCTCAGATGGTAAAGCATCTGCCCGCAATGTGGGCGACCTGGGTTCGACCCTGGGTTGGGAAGATCCCTTGGAGAAGGAAATGGCAACCCACTCCAATATTCTTGCCTAGAAAATCCCATGGACAGAAGAGCCTGGTAGGTTACAGTCCATGGGGTCACAAAGAGTCAGACACGACTGAGCAACCTCACTTCACTTATGACTTTTGATTTATAACAATGCTGTTCTTCTTTTGCATTAATGTTTCTTCATGGAGCTACTCTACTATATCTTATGACTGGGAGAACTTTTCTCTATAACTTAAATTGCAAATCCCTTGGGTGGGATCCACCTCTCCATACGCATTGTATATTCTAGAATATAGTGTTTCTGAAACTTTACCACATACAGTGGGCCCTTGGGCATCTTGATAAAGTGCAAATTATGGTTTAGTAGGTCTGGGGTGGGGCCTGGGATTCTATATTTCTGACACATTTCCTGCTGATGCCAATCTTACTGGCCTATGAATCACAATATGAGTAAAACACACTTTATAGGTTGCTAACTGTCAACCTATGTGAGGAGCCAGCAGCTACCCATACGCCAGGATCAGGTTTATTTATTCAATAAACTTTTACTGCACTCCTATTGTGTGCCACGTTTAAGAAACAGTAGGTTTTAACGCTGGATAAGAGTTAATTTGAAGTCATTTAAAATTTGATTTGAAATTCAGACTTAAACTGAAGAAAGTAGGGAAAACCACTAGACAATTCAGGTATGACCTAAATCAAATCCTTTATGATTATACAGTGGAAGTGAGAGATAGATTCAAGGAATTAGATGTGATAGAGTGCCTGAAGAACTATGGATGGAGGTTTGTGACATTGTACAGGAGGCAGTGATCAATACCATCCCCAAGAAAAAAAAATGTAAAAAGGCAAAATGGTTAATAGCTGAGAAAAGAAGAGAAGCTAAAGGCAAAGGAGAAAAAGAAAGATATATCCATTTGAATGTAGAGTTCCAAAGGAGAGGAGAGATAAGAAAGCCTTCCTCAGTGATCAGTGCAAAGGAATAGGGGAAAACAATAGAATGGGAAAGACTAGAGACCTCTTCCAGCAAATTAGAGATACCAAGGGAACATTTCATGCAAAAATGGGCTCAATAAAGGATAGAAATGGTATGGACCTCACAGAAGCAGAAGATATTAAGAGGTGGCAAGAACATACAGAAGAAAAGAGACCTTTATGGCCCAGATAGCCATGATGGTGTGAACACTGGACTAGAGCCAGACATCCTGGAATGGGAAGTCAAGTGGGCCTTCGGAAGCATCACAATGAACAAAGCTAGTGGAGCTGATGGAATTCCAGTTGAGGTATTTCAAATCTTAAAAGATGATGCTGTGAAAGTGCTGCACTCAAAATGGCAGCAAATATGGAAAACTCAACAGTGGCCACGGGACTGGAAAAGGTCAAGGAAAGGAAAGAAAATGCCAAAGAATGCTCAAACTACCGCACAATTGCACTCATCTCACATGCTAGCAAAGTAATGCTCAAAGTTCTCCAAGTGAGGCTTCAATAGTATGTGAATTGTGAACTTCCAGTTGTTCATGCTGGATTTAGAGAAGGCAAAGGAATCAGAGATCAAATTGCCAACATCTGTTGGATCATCAAAAAAGCATGAGAGTTCTAGAAAAACATCTATTTCTGCTTTATTGACTATGCCAACAACTTTAACTGTGTGGATACAACAAACTTTGGAAAATTCTTAAAGAGATGGGAATACCACACCACCTTACCTGCCTCCTGAGAAATCTGTATGCAGGTCAAGAAGCAACAGTCATAAATGAACATGGAACAACAGACTGTTTCCAAATTGGGACAGGAGTATGTCAAGGCTGTATATTGTCACCCTGCTTATTTAACTTATATGCAGAGTACATCATGAGAAATGCTGGGCCAGATAAGTGCAAGCTGGACTCAAGATTGCAGGGAGAAATATCAATAACCTCAGATATACAGATGACACCACCGTTATGGCAGAAAGTGAAGAGGAACTAAAGGGCCTCTTGATGAAAGTGAAAGAGGAGAGTGAAAAAGCTGGCTTAAAACTCAACATTCAGAAAACGAAGATCATGGCATCCGGTCCCGCCTCTTCATGGCAAATAGATGGGGAAACAATGGAAACAGTGTCAGACTTTATTTCTTGGGCTCTAAAATCACTGCAGATGGTGACTGCAGCTATGAAATTAAAAGATGCTTCCTCCTTGGAAGAAACACTATGACCAAGCTAGATAGCATATTCAAAAGCAGAGACATTACTTTGCCAACAAAGGTCTATCTAGTCAAAGCTAGGTTTTTCCAGTGGTCATGTATGGATGTGAGAGTTGGAGTATAAAGAAAGTTGAACACTGAAGAATTGATGCTTTTGAACTGTGGTGTTGGAGAAGACCCTTGAGAGTCACTTGAACAGCAAGGTGATCAATCAATGCTAAAGGAAATCAATACTGAATATTCATTGGAAGGACTGATGCTGAAGCTGAAAATCTAATACTCTGGTTACCTTATGTGAATAACTGACTCATTGGAAAAGACCCTGATGCTGGGAAAGATTGAAGGCAGGAGGAAAAAGGGACGACAGAGGGTGAGATGATTGGAAGGTGTCACTGACTCGATGGACATGAGTTCGAGTATGCTCCGGGAGTTGACGATGGACAGGGAAGCCTGGGGTGCTGCAGTCCATGGGGTTGCAAAGAGTTGCACACAACTAGCAACTGAACTGACTGACTCCCATTATTCTAACTCAAGGATGAGAGAATGGACAGTTTTGTTTTCAATTTATTCACAATTAGCTGGGAGCCAGTATATACACTGAAAGAAGAGTGATTTGGAAATTAGATGGACCAGTATTTCAATCTTTCCAGTTCTGATGATTTCTTAACCATGTAACAATTATTTATTCCTGAGTGAGTCAACAATTTTTATTGTTTACCTTCCAGATACCAGGCTTTGGGTTAAATTCTGCAAGTGTCAGGGATCCATGGGCTTATTCTATACACTGGAGAAAAGACAGTCAAGTAAATGGAGCAATGAAGGTGAGTGTGACAAGTGTTGTGCAGAGGAGTGATGAACTATTTCAAGGGTATAGAAAACATCCACATATGCAAATCTATCAATGTGATACACCACAGTAACAAATTGAAAGATTAAAAACCATATGATAATCTCAACAGATGCAGAAAAAGCCTTTGACAAAATTCAGCGCCCATTTATAATTAAAACTCTTCAAAAAATGGGCATAGAGGAACCGATCTCAACATAGTGAAAGCCATATATGATAAGCACACAGCAAACATTGTTCTCAATGGTGCAAAACTGAAAGCATCCCCCCTAAGATCAGGAACAAGACAAGGGTGTCCACTTTCACCACTATTGTTCAACATAGTTTTGGAAGCCATAGCTATAGCAATCAGAGAAGAAAAAGAAATAAAAGGAATCCATATCAGAAAAGAAGACGTAAAGCTCTCAATGCTTGCAGATGACATGATACTATACATAGAAAACTCTAAAGATACTATCAGAAAATTACTGGAGGTAGTCAGTGAATTTAGCAAAGTGGCAGGATACAAAACCAGTACACAGAAATCACTTACATTTCTTTATACTAACAATGAAAAATCAGAAAGATAAATTAAGGAATCAACCTCATTCACCATTGCAACAAAAAGAATAAAATACTTAGAAATAACCTTACCTGAGGAGACAAAAGAACTGTATATAGAAAATTATCAACACTGATGAAAAAAATCAAAGATGACAAAACAAATGGAGAGATATTCCATGTTCCTGGAAGAATCAATACTGTGAAAATGACTATACTACCAAATGCAATCTACAGATTCAATGTGATCCCTATCAAAATACCAATGACACTTTTCACAGAACTAGGACAAAAATTTCACAATTTATATGGAAACACAAAAGACCCCAAATAGCCAAAGTAGTCTTGAGAAAGAAGAATGGAGCTGGAGGAATCAACCTTCCCAATTTCAGATTATACTACAAAGCTATAGTCATCAAGACAGTATGATACTGGCACAAAAACAGAAATATAGACCAACAGAGCAAGATAGAAAGCCCAGAAATAGACCCATGTACCTATGGGTACCTTATTTTGACAAAGGAGGCAAAAGTATACAATGGGGCAAAGACAGCCTCTTCAATAAGTAGTTCTGGGAAAACTGGAAAGATACATGTAACAAAATGAAATTTGGACACTTCCTAACACCATACACAAAGGTAAACTCAAAATAGATTAAAGACCTAAATGTAAGACCAGAAATTATAAAACTCTTAGGGGAAAACATAGGCAGAACACTTGGTGTTATAAATCAAAGCAAGATCCTCTATTATCCACTTCCTAGAATAAGGGAAATAAAAATAAAAGTAAACAAGTGGGACCTGATCAAACTTGAAAGCTTTTGCACAGCAAAGGAAACTATAAGCAAGGTGAAGAGACAATCCTCGGAATGGGAGAAAATAGTAGCAAATGAAACAACTGACAAAGGATTAATTTCCAAAAGATACAAGCAGCTCATACAACTCAATACCAGAAAAACA
Organism: Aepyceros melampus; assembly: GCA_006408695.1. NCBI lineage: Eukaryota > Metazoa > Chordata > Mammalia > Artiodactyla > Bovidae > Aepyceros > Aepyceros melampus. Next base: position 61,455 of record SJXQ01011815.1, on the reverse strand, counting down.
AACAACTCAATAAAAAAGTGGGAAAAAGACCTAAACAAACATTTCTCCAAAGAAGACATACAGATGGCTACCAAACACATGAAAAGATGCTCAACATCATTCATTATTAGAGAAATGTAAATCAAAACTACAATGAGACATCACCTCTCACCAGTCAGAATGCCCATTATCAAAAAGTCTATAAACAATAAGTCTAGCAAGGGTGTGGAGAAAAGGGAACACTTTTGCACTGTTGATGGGAATGTAAATTGATACAGCCACTATGGAAGACGGTATGGATATTCCCTAAAAAATTAGGAATAAAGCCACCTTGTGATCCAGAAATCCCACTTCTAGGCATATACATTGAGGGAACCAAAATTGAAAAAGACATGTATCCCATTATTCATACAGCACTATTTACAATAGCTAGAAGATGGAAGCAACCTAGATGTCAGTGGACAAATGAATGGATAAAGAAGTTGTGGTACTTATACACAATGGAATATTACTCAGCCATAAGGGGGAACACATTTGAGTCAGTTCTAATAAGGTGGATGAACCTAGAGCCTATTATACAGAGTGAAATAAGTCAGAAAGAGAAAGATAAATATTGTATACTAATGTATATATATATAGAATCTAAAAAGATGTACTGAAGAATTTATTTGCAGGGCAGCAATGGAGAAATAGACATAGAGAACAGACGTATGGACATGGGGAGAGGGGAGGAGAGGCTGAGATGTGTGGACAGAGTAACATGAAAACTTACATTACAATATGTAAAAGAGCCAATGAGAATTTGCTGTATAACTCAGGAAACTCAAACAGGGGCTCTGTATCAGCCTAGAGGGGTGACATGGGGAGGGAGAGGGGAAAGAGTTTCAAAGGGAAGGGATATATGCATACCTATGGCTGATTCATGTTGAGATTTGACAGAAAACAGCAAAATTCTGCAAAGTAATTATCCTTCAATAAAAAATAAATTAATTAAAAAAATAGAAAACAACATGCAAGTCAAGCAGTGGTGTGCAGGAGTTTGTCTGGAATAGAAATTAGTTGTTAAGGCAAAGGTGATGTGATTCATGATAATATTGATTTGGAGGCAGGTTTCAAGGCTTTAGACCTCAGTTCAACTTATAGCTGTGAATTGTGTAAGTTAGTTAACTCTTCAGGTCTCAGTTTCCTTGTCTGGGAGAGAGTAATAAGTACTGTAGCTTCTTCCTGGGAATTATAAAGTAATTCACATTGAGCACTTGGCATGATACCTAGCGTGTGTGAGCACTTGTCACATGGAGGCTCTGGTAGAAGCACGTAAGTGTGAAAGAGCGTGTTGCCCATGCAGATCTGAAATTGGTTTCCTCAACTGTGTGAAGAGGATGTGTCTTTTTGAAAAAAGAGGTCTTTTGTATTAAAATGCAGGGGTTTGGGGACTTTCCTGGTGGTCCAGTGGTTAAGAATCTGCCTGCCAATGCAGGGGACACAGGTTCACTCCCTGGTCCTGAAACCCACATCCCCCATCCTACAGGGTAACTAAGCCTCCATGCCACAGCTACTGAGCCCACACCCTAAAGCCCGTGCTCTGCAACGAGAGAACTCACTCCAAGGAGAAGCCCGCACATCATAACTAAAGAGTAGCTTCTGCTAGCTGCAGTGAAGAGCATGTGCAGCACCACAAAAAAACCCAGCACGACCAAAAATAAATAAATTTAAAACAATTAGAGGGCTTGAGCAGAAATGTACAAAGACAGAAGTGATGGTAAGGGTGAAAGTAGGTGCTGCGGGGACTGATGGGGAAACAGAGAGGACTGTATAGGATTTGGGTCAGCTTTAGTTTCCCCATCTGTGGTATGAGAGCCTTCCTGAATTGGGACTCAGATGGTAAAGCGTCTGCCTACAGTGCTGGAGACCCAGGTTAAATCCTTGGGTTGGGAAGATCCTCTGGAGAAGGAAATGGCAACTCACTCCAGTACTCCTGCCTGGAAAATTCCATGGACAGAGGAGCATGGTAGGCTACAGTCCATGGGGTCCAAAGAGTCGGACACGACTGAGCGACTTCAATTCACTTCACTTCACTTGACCTCTTTGCTAGGGCTTCCCGGGAGGCTCAGTGGTAAAGAATCTCCTTGCCCTACAGGAGATCCAAGAGACTTGGGTTTGATCCCTGGGTTGGGAAGATCCCCTGGAGAAGGAAATGTCAACCCACTCCAGTATTCTTGCCTGGAGAATCCCATGGGCAGAGGAGCCTGGTGGGCTACGTCTATGAGGTCACAAGGAGTTGGACACTACTGAAGCAACTAAACACACACACACACACACACACATCTCTGCTGAGAGAAGTGGATCCACCAGGCTGGGGTTCCGGGTTCTCTTGGTTTCATTCATCTGGTCGGGTGCCTGATCCTTCTTTTTGTTGTCTATAGCCTGAATTTCTGATCCCTGTCGTCTGATTGCCAGAAGTGTCACCAATGGCCCCTTGGACAAGCTTATCTGTGAACTCACTGAACACAAAGCTTAAATTTGGAAAGCTGTATGTGCTTAATAAATATTTATGAGTGTTGAATGGATGAAGAGTGGATATTTAATAAATTCTTGCTGAACTTGTCTGCACCTTGTCTTAGCTGATGTTCCTAAATTTGACTAGTGCTTAATTGATTTGCCACCTCTAATTCAACTAGGCTCATATAGAGTCTTATTCCGAAAGACTTTCCCCCAGTTCTAACCTGAAACTTTCTTTCCTGAAGAGGGAATATTTTAATTTAGATATTTCTAAGTACTTGAACATTGTAAAAGAGCAAAACCCTTTTTTCATCTCCTTTACATTCTTTCTGGGTTTTGTTACAGTTCTGTCTCTCTGTTTCTCTCCCTCTGTCTGTCTCACTGTCTGTCTGTCTGTCTCTGTCACACACACACATACACATGCATGCATACGCACACGTGTTTATGTCAGAATTTGTTAATTTGTGCGTCTGAGTGTGTGTGTCTGTGTGTGTGAGTGTCTGTGTCTCTGTGTGATGTCCAGTACATTTCCAAAATGTACTGGCACAAATCCATAATTTATTTGATTTGGTTTCAGTGCACTCTGGAGTTTTGTCTTCTGCAGGTTTTCAGAGTGACTTGCTCCCAAGGCTTTAACTGTCTTGTAAAGATTGATTGTAAACTTTGCTCACTTGAATTGTGATAACAGAGAGAAGTCAGAGATGAAGTTAGAGTACAGATGTAGTGAGGAGTTTGTGGAAAATGAGAAGCCCTGGAGAAAGGAAATCATTCTGATTCTCAGTTATCTTTCTGGCTGTTTGCTTGATGGCAGTTCCTGGGGACCATTTCACCTCCTACACTTCCTTTGCCTGACCTGTCTACATATCCCCTCCAACTATGAAAAAGAAACCTCTTGCTTTTTATATTTGATAGTCTCTGCTAACTCAACAGCCTGTTTTCTTTTCCATTTTCTCAATAAGAAAAGATCGGGTAAAAGTCACTGTTCTAGCTGGCTGCTGAAATCTCAGGGAATTACGCCAGTCATAGAGCTTCAGACTGGGTTTATGAATGGAAAAAAGAAGAAGGCTGTAGGCAAGCCTAAGAAAATTAACATTAGATCCTAACACAGCAATGATTTCAGTGGTCAAGTAATCCAAAGTTGGCCATCAATCATCTGTTTCCTTTTTGGGTTCATCACAGAGGGTCCTGTCTGCTATGTAGCTGCTTCTTACTGATCATACAAATATTCCATGAGAAATTAGACTGTTAAGGCAACATATTTAGCTCTGGTTATTTATATTTTTAACTTTACATATTATTTCTGAGTTGTTAGCAATTTCTAAAACATACATGTTGAATAACTTTATGGTTAATGGAGTTCTTCGTCTACTCCTCATTTTATTCCTTTCCATGTCATTCCTTAAATTTGAGGGTTTTTTACTAGATAGAAAAAAAGAATAATTGAAATTTATATTAGTTTAAAATTCCATACAAAAACTATGTAAAAATAAATTGTTCATAAGGAAAATATAGATTCTTTTTTCTACATTAACTGTCAGCTCCTCTTGTTATATTTTTTTTCTAAACACAAGATCAACTCACATATCAGCACCTGAGTGTCCACTGAGAGTGCCCTGCTGTGTATATGTGTGTGTGTGTTTGTGTGTGTATGTGAGTGTTACAATGAGATAATACATTTTATTTCATTCAAAGAAAATAAAGATTTTCAACTTAAAATCAACCTAATTTCTATGTTTAAGTTATTTTTTACAGTTAAACCAAACCATTTAGTTAGCATATGAAATTATTTAGTTTGATATTTTGGTGGCAAAACTATAGGGGTCATGTTTATAACATAGAATATGCAGAGTCAAGGAACAAAGATAAAAGGGCTTGTTATATGATTGATTCCACCCTGTCTTGAAACAAAGTCAGATTTCTTCTGTGTCTTTGCTGTTTGAATGAGCAAATAAATATGTGTTGGTTGGTGAAGTTGGAGAGGAGGGGAGAATCATGTCTAATTTTAATGCTTTCCCTTCATTTACCAAAATGGGTTTCAAATTTTTCTAAAAATGCGTTTACTTTTCTAAATTGTAATTGCTAATGCTTATGCAAATATTGCATAAACCTTAATTTCTTTTTTGAATACTTTCCACATCTGGTCTTTGCCCTTCCTTTTATCATTTTACTTCACAAGGCTTAACCTCGCCACAGACAATATTTCCCCCCAAAATTGCTGTGCTGAGCTAGACTGATTATCATTGCATAAATATCATCTCCAGATAAGATTTATTGACTGCCCACCCATGGAAGGCACTGAATGAGGCCTCTCAGTAAATGTTATTGAATAGCTTCCACCTCTGTTCATAAGATCTGTGCTGCTCAAAAAGGTAAGGCAAAAATTACCTCATATCCTATTTCCTCTGTCATACTCTGAATATAGATTTATAGTTGGATTTCTTCTTTCTACTTTGTGATCTGGAAACTCATTATGAAGTAGCTGTTCTTTCCATAAACTTTTTAGATCTGTGTGAGCTCTCTTTTATTACTTTTTCATGCTGATATGCTCTGGCATCAAAGAATCCTTACAAAGGGATATCTCTAGACCTATTCCTTGGTCATAACAGAAAACAAGACTTTTTTTTCCCCCATAATATAATAATTTGGTCCAAATGCAAATTGTGTGCTAAAGTTCCACTCAATTAGTAGAACGTTAATCACTCTCTCTCTATTTGGTAAGGTTTCAGGTATTTTGATTTTAAAAGTTAGTATTGTGCATTAAATACGTGATTAGACTTTTAAACCAGTAACATAAATTGGGTTGAAAAGAACAAAAGTGGAAACATGGTTTGATAACACTAAATGTTTGCTTGACTTTAGCATCATTTGTGTGTGAAAGTTACTCAGTTGTGTCCAACTCTTTGTGACCCCATGGACTGTACAGTCCATGGAATTTTCCAGGCCCAAACACTAGTGAGTAGCCTTTCCCTTCCCCAGGGCATGTTCCCAACCCAGGGATCAAACCCAGGTCTCCTGCATTGCAGGTGGATTCTTTACCAGCTGAGCCACAAGGGAAGCCCAAGAAGACTGGAGTGGATAGCCTGTCCCTTCTCCAGGGGATCTTCTTGACCCAGGAATTGAACCGGGGTCTCTTGAATTGCTGGCAGATTCTTTACCAACTGAGCTATGAGGAAAGCCCTAGCATTATTTAGGAAATACATTAAATAGTTTGCATGAGGGTGTTTTGGAGATGCATGTAGGGAGTAAAAATGATCATAAGTTTGTACCTTTGAGGAGGACAAGGGGATATTGTCTCATTTGCTTGGTTGCTTTTGGAGAGTGTTGCTTTATGTTACATTCAGGGTGCGGTACTGAACAGACTGGTTCAAATCACAGCTATGTTTTGCTTTATTGCCTGACTTTGGACAACTCAACTCTTCTGACCCTCAATTTCCTTACGTGTAAAACTGGAGCAGAGATATCTGTTTAGCTTGGTGGATGTTATGAGTATTATAGATAATTTAATGTAAAGTGCCTTATACCTAGTCAATATTAGATATATAGTCACTATTAGTATAGCTTTTAGCAGGTCTTGCAAATGTATTTAAAAAATCATTTAGGTCCCCAAACTGTATTTGACTTGCAAATCTTATTAACCCTACCATGTTTAGAGTGGCGTTCTTCCTGCGCCTCTCTCAGTTTTCTTATTACCTTATATTGCTTTCCTTAACCAATTAGTTTATGGAAAATATGCAATGTGTAATCACAAATGAATTTTTTAAAAGCCTACCTAGAAGGACTTAGACATCTAAATGAGTCCTTTAAAATGTCTCCATAGGGAAGCTCTCTATTACATCCGCATTACTGCATTGTTAAGATCATTTTAGAGCTTCCCTTTGAAAATTGCCTTCAAAGTCCATATGCAAGCCCTCTAGGAAAATTGATCACATTGCTGAGAGTCACTCCTTATTCATATTGAAAAGAAAAAGTGTCATCTAGCTTGGCTCTTAACTTTATTAAGAAAATATTTACCCTGAATTATGTTTCGTTCTCCTTTCCTTTCCTTTTTCTTTTCCCTCCCTCCCTTCCTTCCCTCTTCATTTCTTTTCTTTTTTTCTTGCCTACCCAGTTCTATTGGACTCAGCAAGTATTTATTAAGTGCCTAGTATAAGTAGCATCTGGCTTCTCTGGTGGCTCCGATGTAAAGAATCCGCCTGCAATGCAGCAGATGAGGAGACACGGGTTCGAGCCCTGGGTCCGGAAGACCCCCTGAAGTAGGAAATGGTAACACCCTCCAGTGCTCTTGCCTGGAAAGTTCCATGGACAGAGGGATCGTAGAGAGTCAGACATGATCGAGCACACACACACACACACGTGTAGCATCCTGAGGGATCTGTGCTCAGTCGTGTCTGACTCTGTGCGACCCCACCGACTACAGCCCGCCGGGCTCCTCCGTCCGTGGGATTCTCCAGGAAAGAACACTGGAGTGGGCTGCCATTTCCTTCTCCATGTGTAGCATCAGCGGACAATAACAAGATCCTTGAGTAGTATCCGGACTCCCGCCGAGGAATTCCCTCTCCTAAGGTTAGTTCACGTGCCGGCTCACTCCGGCTCCTTCTCCCCACCTCCAGCACTGTCAAGGGCAGCTTGCTCAGTCGGGCACACTCTCCAAGAAGTGAGCCTTGAATGTGACGATGTAAGAAGAAATAGATTTTTAAAATTCTAGTCACAGCGATCCCAGAGCAAAACTTCCAGTGTTTTCCCGTCACAGGGACCTGTGCAGCTGCCTTCTGTCTGTTCCCTTGCTGACTTCCTTCCGGTCCTGTGAAAGCCCTCGTGTTTCTCCAGCATTTTTTCCCCTTATACTGGGGAGCTGAAGCTGATCGCTGCGGTATATACAGATGAAAGATCAGCTACCATTTTATCCTCGATATTTGGTGCTGACAGGTTTGTGTTAACAGCAATGTTTGTATAATTATTCGAATATCTCATTGAACTGTCCTATTTCAAAAAATATATTGGAAAACATAAAGAGGAAAGTGTTGATACAAGTGATCAGAAGTAAATCTCTTAAACGAATATAGCTGAGATAAAAATGAAAATTTAGCGTGTCAACAATTCAGAAACATTAGAGCCACAGGATCAAGATAATTGCATATTCAATTATGAGCATAAAGAAGAAAATCAAAATAGATATTAAGTACTAAATTTATACAATCAAATCTCTAAGGAGAAGGATGATAGAACAGATTTAAAAAATAAATGATATTTTAACTCTTTAGGAATTTCTCTATAATACATATTTTAGTCAGACACCCCACTCCAGTACTCTTGCCTGGAAAATCCCACGGACAGAGGAGCCTGGTGGGCTGCAGTCCATGGAGTCACTAAGAGTCAGACATGACTGAGCGACTTCACTTTCACGCATTGGAGAAGGAAATGGCAACCCACTCCAGTGGGTCGTTCTTGCCTGGAGAATCCCAGGGATGGGGGTGCTTAATGGGCTGTCTATGGGGTCGCATAGAATCAGACACGACTGAAGTGACTTAGCAGCAGCAGCAGCATTCTATTGATAAACAAAGGTTTTCAAGTATTAATTAGGTTGTTATGTAGTAATAAACACTCAGAAAACTTAAATACTCGAGCATAGTATAATGGTTAAATGTTAGAAATATTTATACAATGAAATATTATATAAACATTTAAAAACTTTTTTTCATGAATCTTTATAGGTTTGAAAAAAATGTCCACAAAATGAAGTTACCTATGAAATAAAAGAATACTAAACTAGATGGCAAAACATAATCCAAAATTAAAACGGTAAACTTTTTCAGTTTACTTCAGTTCAGTTGCTCAGTCATGTTCGACTCTTTGCGACCCCATGAATCACAGCATGCCAGGCCTCCCTGTCCTCACCAACTCCCGGAGTTCACTCAGACTCATGTCTGTCAAGTTGGTGAGGCCATCCAGCCTTATATACATGCAAAAAAAAAAAAAAAAGCCCTGGAAATAAATACAATAAAATATTGACTCTGAGTAGTAAATATATGGGAAGTTTTTATTTTCTTTTTGAAACACTTATTTTTTCCTCAATTTTGCAAAAAAGGAATTTGCAAAATGTGCAAGAATTTAAAAATAAATAAATAAACATTTACATTAAAGTTGAAGATTTGGAAATAAGCTAATAAAATATTTAAATATAAGGCCAGGTGAATTGGACAAAATGACAGGACTGCTATTCTTCAATAGGTTATCTTTGCTTTTCTCTTAAGTTGTACAAAATCCCAGGTTCTATTCTTCTGTGGTTAAATCTTAACTGTTTTAATTTTCTCTGCTAGTCTGTCCCCAAAAGATAAAATCTCGGAGAGGAATGAAGAATTACCTAATGAGTTAAACTAATACAGAAAGCTTGGCTAGAAATTTCAGCTGCTTAAACTGATTTTCTACTTTCATATAACTCCTCCACCTCCAGTCAGCCTCATAAATAATCAGTTATCAAAGCCAACTAAATTAATTCTACTATCAGAGCAACCCAAAATATCAGCTGCCTTTAGTCATTAAGTCCATAAAGAATAAGCACAGTGAAACTCTTGTTATAAACTTAGAAATAGCAGTAATCCAATGAGCTCTGTATTATACAAAATATTTTAAAAATTAATCAGCAGTTTCATATGTATCCCCAAATTATTCTTAATGTTTTTAACTTCTGATGTGATCTATATCTGGATATGTTCAGTTCAGTTCAGTGGCTCAGTCATGTCCGACTCTTTGCGACCCTATGAATTGCAGCACGCCAGGCCTCCCTGTCCATCACCATCTCCCGGAGTTCACTCAAACTCACGTCCCTCGAGTCGGTGATGCCATCCATCCATCTCATCCTCTGTCGTCCCCTTCTCCTCCTACCCGCAATCCGTCCCAGCATCAGAGTCTTTTCAATGAGTCAGCTCTTCGCATTCGGTGGCCAAAGTACTGGAGTTTCAGCTTTAGCATCATTCCTTCCAAAGAACACTCAGGGCTGATATCCTTCAGGATGGACTGGTTGGATCTTCTTGCACTCCAAAGACTCTCAAGAGTCTTCTCCAACACCACAGTTCAAAAGCAGTTAATGGGCTGGAAAACAATGAATTCAGTACCTTTCACACGCCCATATGTAACTTCTTCCCTTTGTTTGCTGAGTACTTGCTATTGCTTTGGCTGTGACATATTGGGACATTTTGGGCAGCTTCATTCTCTCCTATGGGCAGGACTATTGTGTCACAAAGTGTATTGAATCGAAATTCTGGATATGTTGTGTTGAATGTTTAAATCAACAGCAGTAATAAAAGACAACATGTATGTTAACAAGATGAGCTTCCAAACATTTTCCTGAATAATATGATATGGAACATAGAATGCCAAAGCTTCCAAAATAACTCACAATTAAATCACAACTCCCTTTAGGCTTGAATAATATTAAGAATATCCAGAAATCTAGGCTTGGAAACTTTAGGTAGTACATTTAATTTCTTTGGTCCTCAGAAATTTGCTTGACTAGACAGTAGACACTCAACTTCTTCATTTTTCATCAGAGCAAGCTATTACAAGTATATTTGTTGATGCCTTCAGGAACAGAAAAAAATGTTCAGTAGTTAACTTGCTTTTAAGGGATAATAGTCAATTTATTAAAGTAAGAGATTGAAAAATTGAGTTGTTCCTTAAGCTTTTAGGTTTATTTTACAAAATTTGCTCTAAAAGTCTATAGTAACTCTTAAAGGCATTTGATTAACAGTTGGGTCTATTTGCAAGTGTGTTGTTGCTGTTATTTACTGGCTAAGTCCTGTCTGCCTCCTTTGTGACCCAATGGACAGTAGCCTACCAGGCTCCTCTGTCCATAGGATTTCCCAGGCAAGAAAATTGGAGTGGGTTGCCATTCCTTATCCAGGGGATCTTCCCAACCCAGGGATTGGACACTCTTCTCTGCATTGTAGGGGGATTCTTTACCACTGAGCCACCTACACCTTTAAATCATTTAAATTTCATTAGTAGATTTAATATTTTCTTTTTAACTGTGTTGATGATATGACTGGCAAGTCTCAAGAATTTTATCATTTCTTATGCATCTAACAAATTAAAACTACAAATATGAAGAAGCTTTTATTTTTAAATGGTCGGATACATAAAACCCCAAATTTCCATTTAGAAACATCAATGTATTTAAATTCCAGCTACATATTTTAACTCAAAATTACAAGCCTGATGTATTATTTCAATAATCTAAGTTTTCTTAAATGCAACACATACTTAAAATACCAAATGCTTCTGACTCATTGCTCAGTGAACATAATAATACAATGAATATGATTCTAGAGCTTTGCCATAATGCTAGAAATCTCAATTCAAGAATTTTATCATTTCTTATGCATCTAACAAATTAAAACTACAAATATGAAAAAGCTTTTATTTTTAAATGGTCGGATACATAAAACCCCAAATTTCCATTTAGAAACATCAATGTATTTAAATTCCAGCTACATATTTTAACTCAAAATTACAAGCCTGATGTATTATTTCAATAATCTAAGTTTTCTTAAATGCAACACATAATTAAAATACCAAATGCTTCTGACTCATTGCTCAGTGAACATAATAATACAATGAATATGATTCTAGAGCTTTGCCATAATGCTAGAAATCTCAAACTTCACTTGACTATCTAAAAATCTCTTAAACTTAACATATTCAAAACTGAACTCTTGATCTTCTACCCAATCCATGCTCCAGTGACAATCTTCCTATAAGTGCCAACTTTGTCCTTACAGTTGTTGAAGCCCACAAATTTGGAGTCATCTCTGACTCTTCACACTGACATTTGGTCCTGAAATTGTCTAGACTCTACCTGCAAAATATGTCCAGAATCATACAATTCTTACTAGGCTCACTAGACCAGACTAGCCTTCTGGTCCAAGCCATCATCATTTCTTACATATATTTTCCCCCTTTTACTTTTTAAAAATTGAGATAAAATCCACATAACATAAAATTAACCATTTAAAGGGAATAATTTAGTGGCATTTGGCATATTCACAATGTCGTTCACCACCACCTTTATGTAGTTTCAGAATAGCTTCATCATCTCAAAGTAAAATGGCATACCTGTTAAGAAGTTACTTCCTAAGTCATCTTCCCCCCAACCCCTGGAAACTACTATGAATCTTTATGACATTTCCTAATCTAGATGTTTCTTATAAATGGAATCATGCAGTACCTAGCCTTTTGTGTCTAGCATTTTTAAATTTAACATAATTGTTTTGAGGTGCATGCTACTTTGTAGCATGTATCATGCCTTTTTATGGCCGAATAATATTTCATTGTATGTGAATACCACAGTTTATATATCCATTCATCTTGTGTGTAATTTTGTAATAGATGTCCAACTGTTCTCTCTGCTTCTTTGACCTTCTACAGTCTTTTCTCCACATAGTAACTAAAGAGAAGCTTTTAGAATGTGTCACTTTATGTCACTCCCCTCCTCAAATCTTTCATATATATCACATTACCACTTGGGCTAACACCCAAAGTCTTTACAAGACCTTGTAGAATCTGAACTACCTCCCCTTGTCTGTTCCCTCACCCGTAGTCCATACTTTACTCCCCGCTCCACGTGCTGTACTGAAGTCACAGTGGTCTCCAAAGTCCTGAAGGCAGCCGCATCCTCCTATTCCAGGGCCTCTGCATGGATCTTCTTCCCCATATTCCCATGGTTTATTTACCCTTTCACCTCCTCAAGTCTTTGTCCAAAACCCTTTCACCATCTTGCCCCTCGCCTTTTAGCTTAGATCCTTCTTACTATGTTCTGTCTTTGCTATAGCATGTATCCCTTTTTAATGTACTACTAAGGTAATTGTTGCCTAGAATACATCCTGAGACAAAATTTGAGTGTAAGCAGTTTGTTTGAGATGTGAGCCCCAAGAAAAACAGATAGGGGTGTAAGGAAGCTGGTCAAGGAGAGGCAGGTTATTGAGCAGATTATCGTGGTGGTCCGCTGAGGCTCAACTGCTTCTTGCCAAGATGTTAGGAGCTGGGGTGTGTATCCCCCAGCACCACTTCTGTCTTTGGATGAGGGCTCTTTTCAGGACTTCAAAGCTCGTTTCTGCTGTTCCTGGAGTGTGAGAAGACTGTGTGCCTGCTGCTCAGGCAGACTTGCAATTATTTATTCACAATTAATAGCCTTCAACCCATGAGTGTGGAGAAAAAGTAAGCAGAGCACTGGCATCATCAGTGCTGCTCATTTATTATATTTATTCCCTGATGAGAAGGCAAGATTTACACAGGGAGACTTTTTCTATTTTGCTCATTAATGTATCCACAGTTCTCAGAAGAGTGCCTGGCTCTAGCACACAGGCAGTAGATACTTTAGAATGAATGATTGGATAAATAAAGAGCATACATGATTATCTTGAAGACCCTATATTTAATTCTAAATATACATGGTTTGAACAACGTTTTCTTTGGGGGATGTAATTTTATTGCCTCATTGTTTAGAGTGGTTCATGAATGACGTTTTTGGTTGGCTTCTCAATTTGCTGCAGTAATTAACAATCAGAAGTTCTGATCAGGAAGCAGCAGATTCTTTGTCTGTGATGTGGATAAAGTGGATTGATCCTTATATATTTTATTTGACAGGGACTTCATAACTTAAAGCTACAGCTAATCATACACCATAAATTGATTACTCTATAATCCTCTTTTAGATGGCTATACCTTTTGATTGAATTTTGCTTATCTTTGACTCTTAAAATACATAGAATGTTTTTCCTTCAAACATTGGAGACCGCAAATTTGGCAATATTGTTGATTTTTTCATATACTTAAAAATTGTTTAGTATTTCAACTCAAGAATTAAAAAAAAACCTTTGAATTCTGAACATCTCACATAACTTCCTAGGTTATGCTACTAAAATAAATTTTTTAAATAAAATAAAACCTTATAGGAAACCCAGTCCACAAAACAAATTCTGAGAGATTATCTGATGAAAGAAGAGTGGGATTTGGGCATCTGTCTTCTTAAAACCACTTGATCATTTTAGAAGTCTTGGAGGTACAAAGTAGGTCCACAGAAATGGAAGATTGAGGATTTCTTTGGAAGGAATGATGCTAAAACTGAAGCTCCAGTACTTTGGGCACCTTATGCGAAGAGTTGACTCTTTGGAAAAGACCCTGATGCTGGGAGGGATTGGGGGCAGGAGGAGAAAGGGACGACCGAGGATGAGATGGCTGGATGGCATCACAGACTCAATGGACGTGAGTCTGAGTGAACTCCGGGAGTTGGTGATGGACAGGGAGGCCTGGCGTGCTGCGATTCATGGGGTCGCAAAGAGTCGGACACGACTGCGCAACTGAACTGAACTGAACTAAGCAGGGATTCAGGGGTCAGCTCTCAATCCCACTGCTTTTGAGCTGTGTGACCTCAGGCAGTTCCTTGCCCTCTAGGTTTCCTCATCTGTAAAGAAGGATGGTAACTACCTTTCTCATAGGGCTATTGTGAGAACTATTAAACCACCAGGAACACACTGTGGTTAACAAATCTGGATTTATTACTGGGAGCAGTGAGGGAGAACACACACCAAGGAGAATGGTTGGCACAAGCTCAAGTACTGTTATTACTGAGTATTCATCATTAGAATAGGCAGTTTTTATCCATTACTAGTGCACTGTATTCAACCTCATAATTATCATGTGAAGCAGGATTGATACCATCCAGTCACTAAGTCCTGTCCAACTCTTTGTGACCCCATGAACTGCAGCACTCCAGGCTTCCTTGTCCTTTACTCCCTCCCAGACTTTGCTCAAACTCATGACCACTGGGTCAATGATGCCCTGCAACCATCTCCTTCTCTGTCACCCCCTTTTCCTGCCCTCAGTCTTTCCCAGCATCAGGGTCTTTCCCAGTGAGTCCGTTCTTCGCATCAGGTGTCCAGAGTGTTGGAGTTTCAGCTTCAGCATCAGTCCTTCCAAGGAATATTCAGGGTCAGTTTCCTTTAGGCAGGCTAATTGTCCCATTTCACAGGTGAGGGAACTGAGGCTCTGGAAATGTGAGACTGAAGGTACTGGAGTTGGACAGAGGTTGGAATAGTGCCTTCTGGCTGCAAAGTTGACTGCCTGGCCTCTGCCCTGCCCTAAGTGACTTCTCCTTAGTTGTGTCAGCCGCTTCATGTGTCCCCAGATTTTTCTGAGAGGAAGTCTTATCCCTATCGTGTTCCCATTCTTCGTGAGTTGAGAAAGAACAGGTCTGAGGAGGGGCTACAGAGGGAAATACATGAGGTTATAAAAACCATAGTCCAGAGAAGAGTTGGGAAGAGGAACAGAAAGGGGAGAAGGATGGCAGAGATGTATGAACACAAGGAGCCAGATGACTCTGGTGAGGCTGGGCCCGCGGTCTGGGGTGATAGTGGGGATGACAGGGCCCCAGGGTCCTGACGGTGCTGGAGCCTGGCAGCCAGCTTGCAACTCTGAGAGCAGGGCTCAGCAGACTTCCAAGTTCAAGTGCGTGTGCTCTGTTCTGTCCAGAGGAGGAGACATTTGGGGGCCAGAGACTGGCTGAGAGACGCCCTCGACTACTACACAGTTTGAGGAGCTTGCCAGGTACGGGAGTGCTTGAGCAGGCAGCTGGGAGATGTGTATAAGAGACAGCTCTTCCTCTTCTTCATCCAACTCATTCTGACTTCTTCAGAGCTAGCACTTGGAAGCCTTTGGCCACACACTTCTTTATCAGACTTCCCAATCTGATTTTCCCACATTGTCTCTCCTACGATGCCCCACAGAAACATTCCTTCCTGTATCAACCACACCACTTTTCTTATTTGATTTGTAAGCTCCAATGGTGGCTCCAATGGTAAAGAAACTGCCTATGATTCAGGAGACCCGGGTTAGATCCCTGGATCAGGAAGATCCCCTGGAGGAGGAAATGGCAACCCACTCCAGTACCCTTGCCTGGAAAACTCCATGGGCAGAGGAGCCTTGCTGGGCTACAGTCCACGGGGTCACAGAGAGTCAGACGTGACTGAGTGACTAACACTCTCACTAATACTAACACTTTGAGGGGGAGGGTCGGGCGTTGCTTCCCTTTTCATCACCAGTACCTAGCAAAGTGCTCAACACAAGGTTTGTGCTCAGTATGTGTATTTGTAGTATTTTAGTAGGTGCTGCTCCATGAATGAGCTTTTAGCACTTAGGGGCAAGTACCCCTGAGAGCCCAGTGAAGTGAAGTGAAAGTTGCTCAGTCAAATTTTACATGTAATTAGACTAGAAACATAATATTAAAAGCTACCATTCATTATGCATCTGCCAATTGCAAGATATCGTGGTATTTGATTTGGATTTCTAAGTAAAGTAGCAAAGTTATTCCCATTGAAAATGAAAGTGAAAGTTGTTTGGTTGTCTGTGACTCCTTGCAATCCCGTGGACTATACAGTCCACGGAATTCTCCAGGCCAGAATCCTGGAGTGGGTAGCCTTTCCCTTCTCCAGGGGATCTTCCCCACCCAGGGATAGAACCTAGGTCTCCCACATTGCAGGTGGATTCTTTACCAGCTGAGCCACAAGGAAAGCCCAAGAATACTGGAATGGTAGCCTATCCCTGCTCTAGTGGATCTTCCTGACTCAGGAATTGAACCTGGGTCTCCTGCATTGAAGGTGGATTCTTTACCAACTGAGCTATTAGGGAAGCTGAAAGTTATTACCATTATTAAACACACAGAAATTGGTACAGAGTTGTTAATTGATACAGCTAGTAAGTCATAGAACCAATATTTGAACCAATCCTATCTGTCCTATACCTACATAGGTTTAAACGATGTTTTGTCACTTCGTGAATATTCAATGAAGAACAGTGGAGAAGCAGCATTTTATATGGAGAATGCTGCTGATTCTTCATATAATGCTGAGATTCTTCAAGTCTCAGGATTTAGGATCAAGAGAAAGCATGTTATTTTTGACTGTAGTGTTCAATTCATAAATTCACCACTACTATATGTGAGAATTAAAATTTATATTGTACAAAAAGTTTTGATCACCAACATAGGAATTTTAATGAGAAAATTCCTTAAGCAGAAAGAGAATGCTCGGTTGTGCAATTTTATCCACAAAGGACAGATGAATGAACCCATTACAAAAGAAAAAATGTTGTTCTAAATGCCTTTTAAAGACCCTTAGACAGTTGTGAAGAACAGAGTAATAGCACAGTGGGGAGATCCTCAGAAGAACTGGTGCTACTGCGTACGTGTTCACGGTGGTAATGGAGATGTGAATTGGAGGAAAAAGTCTTGCATCAACTGCAGACTCATTGTTTCGACCAAAATTGAAGTATGCTTTCATTGAGACCAGTTCAGGGAGGGGAGAAAAAAGAAAAGAAGCATAATACCAATGCATATTGAAATACCTGGAAGATATTAATACAAGGCAAGAGGCAGCTAGTTATAATCATTGGATTTTTATAAAAAACAACATTAATACAATGTCTGTTGTACAGCTAGACTTTCTTTCTTATGAATACATTTTTGAAGAATGCTTCTAAATTGGGTTTGCTTATACTATAAGTGATGCAATTTAGGTAATTGTCATAATCATAAGCATGTTCTAGATAGCTTTTCTATTCCCATTTTTAACTGCCTGTTCTTTCAATGGAGCCCAAGAGATGCAAAATTTGGGAATATGATTATGTAGCCAGCTGCCTCTATTAATGAGATTAATCTATATTAGACTGAAATTAAATATTAAATTAATCTATATTAGACAGAAATTAAATATTCCTTTAGAAGTCCTCTTGCGTGATGTTTCTAAGCAATGTTATGATTTATGTAAATTGTATGCTGTAAAAGAGTTTGGGAGGACTTAATGTAATATTCTACATGCAAAAGAAATCTTACTAAATCATCACTAAAAGAAGATCTAAACTACTGAAAATTTTAGAGAGACTAGAGAGAATATTCCTTTTAAACGTGCATTCTAATCTTAATGTCATCTGTTAAGTGTAAATTTTTTCTTATTCCTGATTTAAATGTACTCCTCTTGTTATTTCTTTGGTCTCTAACCATTATTAGCTATTGAAACTGTCATCCCAGTATTAACACAATCACATCTATTATCACTTATTACTTTTGAGTCTGTGGTATATTCTGAGTTAACTGATGGGCAGATAGCCCTCTAGGCTCTGCAGCTACACTGCTGAAGATCAAAATTCTGACTGTGGGCCTTTGTGGACAAAATCATCTAATTTCCCTATACCCCAGTTTCTCATTTGTAAATGGAGATAATAATAGTAAATAGCTCTTAGATTGTTTGTGACTATATGAGATTTTATAAGTATAAAATAAAGGGCAGTGCTTGGTATATAGTAAGTTTTCAATAAAATTAACACACTTTTGCTTCTACTACATGTTTCTTTTGGATTCTGAGAAGCATTCATTAGCTTCATTAAGTTTAGTTTCAGGACATTCTGTGGTCCACACCCGTCCACTCCGCTCACTGGATGCCAATCGATGGGGAGCCAGGAGCGCGTGAAATGGGCATTCCCAGCCGCAATGGCGACCCCTGAGAGGCTAAATATTTTCTTTATCTTTTTATTCTGAGATTACCTTTGACAAAGTGGGGATTCAGTAATCCCTGGAGTGTGTACTTTAGGTTGAACTTCCTCAGCTGTTTCTTTCCATTTTGCTCTTTAGTAAAGTAATCTGACTAGATGTCACTTTATATAGACCACAGAACAACTCTAAACATTTAAGTGTCTTCAGTTATTAGATCACTTTTGAATGGTTGAATATCTTGATTATTTCAAATACTTCTGATGACTGGGACCCAGGCATACCATTGAGTCATCACATGCCTGTCTATGTGTTAGGGGTTTTTCTTTCTGTTTAATGTGAATCATTGTCTGAAACAACTGGAATTTTTTTGTTAGTGGTTGTATCATTGCCTAATAAAAGCAGCTACTACCTTTTTTTTTTTTTAATCTTGTTCCCTTTATTCATTTGGTTTCATGGTAATTATGTTCTCCTTTAGCTGATTTTAGCTTTGCTTTCAATTGAACATTGACTTAATTCTCTTGTTCTTTGAAAGCAAGTCTGGTTTTCTAAACTTTGTGTTTGATAGCTTATCTATCTATCTACCTATCAATCTGTATCAATTCATTTATTTTTGTGTGTGTGTGTGTCTTTTGTTCTCCTGTGAACTCTATACAATATTTCATGCGATGATTGTGCCCTGAAGAACAGACGCTCTTCTAATTTTGGCCTAACCAATAATATTGAGAGCTACTGCTGTTGAAAAATTACCTAGCTTGTTTTACATGATATGTCTATTAATGCAATCCGATATAGCATTTGCCTTTCGGTGACAGTGTTACACTGCTGAATCATATTCAATTTTTCATCCATTATTTCTTCCCTGGTGGATCACAGAACATTTGTCTTTATTGTTCCCACAGTATTGATTTTTGCCCTTTCCTTCTTCTATTGAGATCAAACCACATTTTAATCACATCTTCCAAACTAGATTTTTGTGTCTTAACATAAAAAAATGTCCAAGTGGGAAATTTTTTTTAATGAATTTAAGCAAGCAGTGTTCTTTTGCATTGCACCATGGAGTATTAGGTATGCAGAATCTTGGGAGACAGTAGGAAGAACTCAATAAATGATTGACAGTAATTTTCTTTTGCCCTGAAAATGGTTTTGGGGCTATAAATCACCAAGGATGATTGGTTTCAGCTAATTTGCCATGGAAAACTGAATCAGAATTTTATGTTTACCAAGTCTATAGGATGGGTGGAATCTTGCTTATCAACAACCAGTGTTCGTAAGTGTCTACTCTGTGTTGTGCTCCATTCTGGAAGTGATGCTGAGGAGCACAGTCTTCCTTCTATGATGATTGAAAAACATATTCCCAGGTTATATCCATGTAATGGGCATCAATTATGATATTTATTTTAGCCAATTAAATGTTTACCCCAAGAAAGTAATCCTTTTTCAAAATATAAACACATTCATGTTATATTGCATACTCCAAAGCATTTTTCTACAGTCTATTTCAGAAAATAATTGTTTCCCACTATTTATGAAATAATCGGCTATTTATAACTTGGCCATTAAGAACTTTGAAAATTTTAGCCTTGTTTAGAAGAAACCTTCATTTTGAAAAATGAATATAATATTAAATAACTGAGTAGGCTGCAAATTACCAGCTAGTGGTTTACATCTCAATAGAAACAAAACATTAGAAAATTTTGTGACAGAATTACTACAAAGAGTGATTAATTGGATCAGGTTTCTTTGACATATGACTATGCTTTCTTTATGGCCTCATTTATTTGTAGCCGCTAAAGGGGTGTTTCAGTCAGAGTGACTATAGGCAATTCATTATTTCTTGTAAGGAAAAAAAAATCAAAATGACAACCTTTTATTTTTAAACGATCAACTGTATTGTCCTTGTTATTTCTAATGTAGCTATTTGTTGAAAGTGACTGTAAAAGCTGGCATAACCTAAAAAGAATATTGGTTGTATCTATTCCAGCTGTGAAAATGTTTCAAGTAGGAAAAGTCTAATTTAATTTGGTTCTCCATTTTTGATATTAAAATTCACAGGAGAACTCTGCAGTCCTCTCAGGTGGGCTCAACCAAGGTGCAGTGCGTGACATATTCATGTAAAAGTCTGATGCCATCTCACAGGGCGACCGTGGTGCCGCTAGCTTGCTCTTCCCAGACAGAAAACAAGAGGCAAAATCTCTGTCTGTTTCCTTTGAGTATAATTTACTGTGCAACTTACACTCTGGACCAGTTTAATGGTCCTAAGAGCAGAGCTTCTAGGCCCATGGCTAAATGAGCTACAGTGTTCTGCATTTGCAGACAAGTCTTATGATTTACAAAATTTAATAAGCTGGGTCCTCATGACATTTCCCCCTAAGTTCCTGCTTTTATAATCACTGCCAAGAAGGTTGTCAAAGGAGCATATACCCACTTGGCATAATGAAGCCTTACTTTTTTTTTTTTTTTGCACAAAGGTATATATAAATATACTCCTCCTATTGATGATCCATTAACAATGAGTAAATTCTAGAGCATTCGTTTTACCAGATATGGTATTATATTAGTGACTTTTTTGCATTGCTTTACCAGAGAGATATTGCTTTGGGAACATTTTTGTGGGTGCCTGCCAAATAGTAGACAAAGGTCAGATGAGTTAACAGCTTCTTATTCACACACTACTTTTTTTTCTTAATAATCTTATTTATTGATTTTTGGCTGTGCTGGGTCTCTGCTGCTGTGTGTAGGCTTTCTCGAGTTGCAGTGAGCAGAGGCTGCTCTCTGGTTGTACACAGGCTTCTCACATTGGAACTTCTCTTGTTGCAGAGCATGGGCTCAAGGACTCGCGGGCCTCAGTAGCTGCGGTTGGTGGGCTCATCAGTGTGGCTCCTAGCTCCAAGCATGGGCTCAGTATTTGTGACACATGGGCTTAGTTGCTCCACGCATGTGGGATCCTCCTAGACCAGGCACCGAACCTGTGTCTTCTGTATTGGTAGGTGGATTCTTTACCACTGAGCCAACACGGAAAACCCCACGCACTGATTCTTTAAGTCAGGTTTGATGTTAAGTAAAAGCCCTTTGTCACAACTTAAAGTTTACCTTTTGGGACTTTCCTGGTGGTCCAGTGGGTAAGACATCACACTCCCAGTGTAGGGGACCTGGGTTCGATCCCTGGTCAAGGGACTAGATCCAAGATGCCCCAATGAAGACTGGCAGAGCCAAATAAATAAATAAAAATATTTTTTTTAAAAGAAACTTCATCCTTTGCATTGAAGGAACACACTGTTTTGTTTTGATTTTTTTTGGAGGGGGTCTATTTACTTTAAAAAGTCCAACTGTTTAACAGCTTTGCCTAAGAGCTTCCTATTGTATCACCCTAGATTGTGTTGCTTAAAGCTGGCTCTTTGGGGTCAACTTTGGTTTTCAGATAGAAAAACAAAGCTCTGGGATGATTCTGTTACATTAAAGCAGATGCTACTCTCGCCCATCACACTTTGCTGGCCTTGGATACTCTGTGTGAGAGTGTTCAGCAGGAGCCTGCAAATATCACAACCTGATCTGCTTGGGATGCCTGGCTGGGTTAACAGCGTCTTGGTAGCTGGCACACCTGATGGTATTATTTGCTATGAAATAAAATTACCCTACTCATCATATTTGAATTAAGAGTAGCCCCAAGATGACCTTTTGAAGGGATGTTGTTCCTGTTGATATTGCGGACAAAAATTATGCATCTTGCACTGTTCTAGGCTTATTCATCCTTCCTTTTAAAGATAGGTTTCCTGGTACCCAAATAGCCACATATTCCAGATTCTCAAATCGGTTTGTCTTCTGTGTCCTGTTTCCTGTCCCCCATTGTTCTCTTCAATTTTTCCCAATCAACGCCTTGTTTGCTCTGTGACATGATTCACCTGCTTGTAGATTAGTTCCACAGCTTTTTGCCACAATCAAAGTCCTGGGGGAATTGATCCATATTACAAATGTATACATTTTACCCTGTTTGGGAATATTGGCTTAAATACAGTGACAAATGTGAGGAAAAATAAATATATTCTATTATCATAACCTGCTTGCTCTATTTTCTTTCCACTACAGGGACTTTTCATGGGTGCATGGCAAAGCAAATTGCAATCACCTGGGTGTTTTTCACTCTAGTTCTGTCATTCTGAATGATAAATGTATTTACTCTTTAGCTGAGAATTAATACATCTATGCTTCTATCTACCCATCTATACATACACAGATCTTTATGCATGGGCAGATGATAAGCCACAACCAAAAAGAACAGGTTGAGAATATTTTTTTTCCTAGGATCAATGAAAAAGTGTTTTATATTCACATTTAAACATTTAAGGCCTGGAGTAAGACAGTTTTTAAGGTCAACCAGGAAGGAAGATTTTTCCCTCCTAAGCATCTATCAACAGTCCTTGGAGAAGCAGTCAGCACTCGCATAATTTAATACGCCTTCTCTGTGAAAAGAATGCCTTTTTGACATCATGTCACAACTTGCGCTTCAGCCAAAGATTTTCTGGTAGTCTATGCTTTGCTGCATTGATTTTCTTTTATCATTTTAGTCACAAACAGTTTCAAATCCCCTTTTTCCTTCTGTGCTCTAGAAACAAGGGAATTAAAGCCTCCTGAAAATTATGCGTTTGTCTGGCACTCTTTCCACACTAGAAACAAGGTACAGTCGCTCCCTTGCAAAGGGTTGGCAGCCCTGTTGAGGCCCCACTGGGCCTGCAGGTCGCCCATGGCTAGACCGTGGCATGGCCTGTTGAGGATTTAGCACCAGGCTTGACACACACAGCTGGGAAAGGACAGATAAACTGAATGATGCTTTTTACCAGCAGGGGCTGCTGCAGAGTAATAATAGTTAGGGATGTTCAGCAGGATAAGACAAAATAAAATGTGCAAGAATGTTCTGTTGGGGCAAGAGATATGGGGGAGGGAAAAGGACAGAAGATAATGAATACAATTGTAATTAACCAGGAAATAAAGTGTGTGTTATAAATTTCTGGGGAAAAGAAGAGTGAAGCAGTATTGAGGGAGTTCAAGATTAATTAGTACATAGCAAAGCCAACTTTTTAAAACTCATGAGAATCATAAACATTTTTTCAAATATCACTAGAGATACCACTTAAAACTGCAGAAAAATGATACCTCCTTCACCCTCACCCTCATCCTCTTCTCTCAAAAATAAACCACATGCTTTGAAGATGTTGTAGTATATTTTCTTCTGGGGAGGTCCCTATTCAGAGAAATAAATCAGATATTTATGTATTTTTTCCATTGTTTGTTTCTCTAAGACAGTTTCCTGTGAACTGTGGGGCTTTAAAACTGTATGGCAGTTGCACAGATGGGTAACACAAAGTGTATATTTATCAGACAGAGTTATCTGAAATATATGGATGTAGGCTGGCATGTCATATGCAGAAGGGAAAGATTACACTGTGTTTTCTTAGAGTGGGACTTTGTATGTGTTTGGCATATTGAGAGTTTTGAATATAAAGATGCATCCCTGGAATATCTCTCCCTGTTCCCCCTCCACCACCAGAATTTCAGTATTGAGCAAAGGAGTAGGTAAGAAAACGTCAGGACACTGTCGACTGACCACATGTCGTATGATGCTGGGGAACAGTTGGGTCCTTAGATTTTCATTTTCTATGTAATCCCACAGAGGCTTATTTGTAAAGATCAGTCTTTATAGTGATCACAGTAAATTCTTTAATACAGAATTCCAGTTTTAGTAAGCAAGGAAGTAAAGGGAAAGCATACATAGAATGAAGAAGCTGGAGCACCTGTTGGCAAAATCTCATGAGACAAACTGGCTCTAATAGAAATGCATTTGCTTTACCCAGCAGTTCAGGAATATCAGCTGAAATGTCAAGTTAAATGAAGGGAAGGAAATGGACGAAATTGTTGAGTTTAGCTTTATATAAACACTGCAAACACTTACGGATGCATTGCATTTTCTGATATCTAATTTAAGCTAGTACTGATCAGAATTCCTTAAAATGACATTTGGTTAACTTGAAAGTGGTCCTGAAAGTCTTTATGAAATGATATGTTATCATTCCTTCCAGGTATGAACAGGGATTAGCTAAAAAACTGGCTGAAAGCTAATGCATGAGTGAATTAGGTTATAAAATTGATACCATCTGCGGAAGTCATCATGAATTCAGTTCACTCCAATGGAAACTTATTTAGCATCTACTACGTGCCAGATACTCTGTTAGGAAATAGCAGCCATTAGAAGAATAAGACCTAAAGGGACTTGAAGAAGAATGGACCTAAAGGGACTTGAAGACTGGTGGGATGACACCAGTGCATTGCAAAGCAACAGGAAGGGCGCTGTGAAAGAGATACTCTCACTGTCTTACTGAAGGTCTGGGTGTGGTGGGTCGGTGGTGGGGGTGTGGTGAGTATTTAGGCGAGACTGGGTAGTCAAGGCAGACTTTTTGGAGGAGATAATGCTTGATTTGATTTTCAAGTATTAATGGCAATTAACTAGGGACATAGGTCTTGAAGTTATCTTTAAAGGAATGATTTGTGTATTCTACCATCTCAATGTTTAAACACCCTTTCATATGTGTGACTGTATATTATTTTCAGAACCTTTAAATTAAATTTCTCTAAGGATAGCCTGACATTTTAAGGAGTAGGACTAAGTAACTCCACAGAGTTTTCTAGTGATTTAATTTTATTTTATATATAAGGAATGACCATTCTTCAATTGATAAGCAATGAGCAAGCATCTGCTATATAATAGGTACTATTCTACGTACGGGGGTTAAAGCTGTGAATTAAAGACTTTCTTTACCCTTATTAGTCTTGTATTACATCACATAGGATTAAAATAAATTTATGAATAATGACTGTCATAGCTTAGAGGACACTTTCACATACATACTTGAATTTTTGTTACAGTTTTGTCAGATGGTAGACTGTCTGCCTTCCCTCCCCTCCTTTGAAGCAGATGGTCACATGTGTACATCTGTGAAGTGTTAAACTTGATGTCCAGAGCCCCAGGAACCCTCTCCTTTGGTCTGATCCCAACATGACCCCAAACTTAATTTTTGAACTTTAAACTGAATCCTGTTCTTAGCCTCTTCATCAAATATAACAGATCAAATTCAATAAACATTTGTTGTTACCATAACCAAACCATGTTTAGTACTGGGGGTACTATTTCTGGCTTTGGGTAAATTGTTTCATAAATTTAATATTATGCATTTGCACTTACTCAACATTCTCCAAATACTGCAATGACAATGACAATTAGAACACTCGCCACTGAGCTTCGTGGTCCAGAGGCTACTATTTTTTTCTTCGCTTCTTTCATAACCAGACTTCCTTGAGCCTGATATCTGCTTCCTTCCATTTCTCACTGAGTGCATCAACTCCCTATCATCTGCTTTCTATCCCAAATAATAATCTCAGGGTCTATCAGTAACGTTTCAATTATTAAATCCAGAATTTTCCTTTATGCCCATTGCCTTTAATGAATTTAGGATTGGACTCCCCCTGTTTGACTCCTGAGGCAGTTTATCTTCCTGGTTCTCCTTCTGTTTAAAAAAGGATGTTTCAGTTGTGTCTCCCTGTTCCTTCTTCCGCCCCTTCCATCTCTGTGGGTGTTTATTGGAGGTCTGCCCTCAGCATCTATCCCTCCCCCTTTAATTCTTCCTGAGAGACCTTTTGCAACACCAGTTACCGCCTCAGTGCAAATCAATCATAAATGTATTCTTCTAGTCCTGATGACCAGCATAGATAGCATATTAAAAAGCAGAGACATTACTTTGCCAACAAAGGTCCATCTAGTCAGGCAATGGTTTTTCCAGTGGTCATGTATAGATGTGAGAGTTGGACTGCGAAGAAAGCTGAGCACAGAATTGATGCTTTTGGGTGTGGTGTTGGAGAAGACTCTTGAGAGTCCCTTGGACTGCAAGGAGATCTAACCAGTCCATCCTAAAGGAGATCAGTCCTGGGTGTTCATTGGAAGGACTGATACTGGAGCTGAAACTCCAACACTTTTGCCACCTGATGAGAAGAGCTGACCATTGGAAAAGACCCTGATGCTGGGAGGGATTGGAGGCGGGAGGAGAAGGGGACGACAGAGGATGAGATGGCTGGATGGCATCACTGACTTGATGGACATGAGTTTGAGTGAATTCTGGGAGATGGTGATGAACAGGGAGGCCCGGCGTGCTGCCATTCATGGGGTCGCAAAGTGTCAGACACGACTGAGCGACTGAACTGAGCCCTGATGCTCTCGGGCAGCCTCAGCGTGCCATAGCTTGGAGCGGGGCTTGGGTTTCCACGTAGAGCCTGGGCTGGGTCATGGGGCTGAAAGCCCCAGCCTCCAGCCACTCGACCAGAGGTCAGTGACGATGGCCCTGGCCCTTCAGCTTTGCAGAAAGGAATTTCCACAAAGACAGAAAGCAGTGAACCAAGGAAAGTATTTAGTGAGAGGAAAAAGTACAGTATGTGTGGATAGATACAGGCAGACTCAGAAGGAAAGTCCCTCCGTCGCGCCCGCTTTGCAGTTTGAATTACTTTATGGGGTATTTCGTCCAAGTTTCCTTTGGCCGATCATTTTGATTTTCCTGGTTCACAGTCCGTAGTTTGGTGAATCTCAGGATCCTCCCATGTGTGCACACGCAACTCGGCCAAGACGGACTCTCCCAAAGAGGCCTGTGGGTAGCCTGGCTGTAGTCAGCATCACTCTTCTTGGACCTCCAAGGAGCTTTTCTGCTCATATGTGGTCAGGGAGTTCTTCTGACTTTGAGACTAGAAAAATGTGGTCTGGGCAGGGCCCGCCTTCTCTCTCAGTTGTCCTGCTATTCTCCTCTTAGAGTTTCAGTCAGTAGGGAATAAATCCCCAATTGCTTTACGCTGGGCGGAGGGGTGGGGCATCTGCCCCCTGCCTCCTGACATTGCTTCCCAGCTCTGGTTTCATGGCTCCAGCTAAATTATGCAAAGAGTCTACCGGGTCCTTGCCAGTATCTCAAATTTAACAAGTCTAATGCTAAATTAACCATCTCTTCAGCTGGTTTCTCTTTCAGTAAAATGGCCAGAAGTCACAAGGATGACAACAGAGCTTCGCAAACCGGACTGAGAATCAGATCTTTCTGGTGTGGAATGCTGGGCTGGTATTCTAAAACGTTCAAGTGATTCCAGTGCTCAGTCAAGTTGGAAGCATTGCTTTAGGGAGAGAATCATCAAAGTAAGTGATCCTAGGTCTTAGGAGGTTATACATTTACTCTCTACTCTCTTTTCTCAGATTGGCACTGATATTTAATAGCAATGTGATACTACGAGAGCTGCTTTATTCCTTGAACCTCAGTTCTCTCATCTGTAAAATAAATATCAAAATGTCTACGGCAGATTATTGTTGTGATGAGTGAGGCTAGGTGTGGAAAGTGTGCATTTTAGTGACTATACACGCAGGAGCTTTCTAATCTGCTTGCCTCTACCTCCATCCTTTCCAGTCCACTCTCCACTAACAAATTGATTTTCTGCAAGTGTCACTTTTATTTTTGTCACTTTTCTTCACGACTTCAGTGGTTTCCCATTGCCTTCAGCAATGACACTCAAATCCTTGCTCCAAAGGCAAAAATGTCTCTTCAAGACTGCTCTGTGGTGGTTAACCCCCTTTAATTTCTGAGGTAGCATCCATGTAGTTCAAAATTTAGAAGCAGATCTCTTTCTAATGTGAATGTTAGTAATTTTGAAATTTGGGTCACATCCTTTCCACCGAACAATATTAGAAAATTATCCTTATCTTGTCAGCCCAGCCCATAAAAACACAACTGACTCTGTAGCATAAAGCAATGCACTTGTAACAAAAATGTTAAAAATGATCAAAACAGCAAATAGCAATTCCACTGCACCATTATTTTAAATACTCTAGCCCAGGAACTTCTGGGAATAGGTGCCTGAGTGATTCAGCCAGGCCTGCATTGGCTCTGAAACACATTCCCACTAAGCTGTAAATGACTGATTTCAGATCAGCCTTTGAGCTGAAAGCAGGAAGAGAGAGAGAACATAAATATGTGGGATGCCTGGATGGAGCAGTAGCAAAATAGTCAAGGCAGTAGCACAATAGTTTAGATCTCTCACTAGCAGAGTTTAATCCTGTTGACCTCCTACAGTTCACGCAGGACATTTGCTTCTTATATTGCCAGATGCACTGCCACTTCCCTTTTGTCAGTCCCCTGTAAGGATTCGGGTTGAAGAGCACTGTTATTAGCCATTTAGGCTAAAAAAGCTTTCTCTCCAAACTAAATTCCCTCTTAGACAGGAATCAGGACCCTAATGAGGAGGGGTATTGTTGTTGCTCTTTGTTTGTGCAGTTGCTCAGTTGTGTCCAACTCTTTGAAACCCTATTGTTTGCAGGACGCCAGGCTTCCTTGTCCTTCACCGTCTCCTGGAGCTTGCTCAAACTCATGTCTATTGAGTCGGTGATGCCGTCCAACCATCTCGTCCTCTGTCGTCCCCTTCTCCTCCGCCTTCAATCTTGCCCAGCATCAGGGTCTTTTCTAAAGAGTCAGTTCTTCCCATCAGGTGGCCAAAGTATTGGAGTTTCAGCTTCAGCATCCATCCTTCCAATGAATATTCAAGACTGATTTCCTTTAGGATGGACTGGTTGAATCTCCTTGCAGTCCAAGGGACTCTCAAGAGTCTTCTCCAACACCACAGTTCAAAAGCATCAATCCTTCAGTGCTCAGCTTTCTTTATAGTCCAACTCTAACATCCATACATGACTACTGGAAAAACCATAGTCTTGACTAGATGGACCTTTGTTGACAAAGTAATGTCTCTGCTTTTTAATATGCTGTCTAAGTTCAGTTCAGTTCAGTTCAGTCGCGCAGTCGTGTCTGACTCTTTGCGACCCCATGAATCGCAGTACACCAGGCCTCCCTGTCCATCACCAACTCCCGGAGTTCACTCAGACTCATGTCCATTGAGTCCATGATGCCATCCAGCCATCTCATCCTCGGTCGTCCCTTTCTCCTCCTGCCCCCAATCCCTCCCAGCATCAGGGTCTTTTCCAATGAGTCAACTCTTCGCATAAGGTGGCCAAAGTACTGGAGCTTCAGTTTTAGTATCATTCCTTCCAAAAAATCCCAGGGTTGATCTCCTTCAGAATGGACTGGTTGGATCTCCTTGCAGTCCAAGGGACTCTCAAGAGTCTTCTCCAACACCACAGTTCAAAAGCATCAATTCTTCTGCGCTCAGCCTTCTTCACAGTCCAACTCTCACATCCATACATGACCACAGGAAAGTTGGTCATAGCTTTTCTTCCAAGAAGCAATCGTCTTAATTTCTTGGCTGAAATTTTTAATTTCAGTCACAATTTGCAGTGATTTTGGAGCCCCAGAAAATAAAAGTCTGTCACTGTTTCCATTGTTTCCCCATATATTTGCCATGAAGTGATGGGACTGGATGTCATGATCTTCGTTTTTTGAATGTTGAGTATTGTCAGCTTTTTCACTCTCTTTCACCTTAATCAAGAGGCTCTTGAATTCCTCTTTGGTTTCTGCTGTTAGGCGGCTGTTTCTAAACATTCCTGTTCAAAGTCCACTTTTAAATTTTTAATTGTTGTTTTTTGTTCCAGGGTATGGCTCTTTCATGATTTATTTATCACTCCTATTGATTGGCATCTTTTCCCTCAATTTTTAATGATCATTAACAGTGCTACAATGAGCATCCATGTATATGATGTAATTGTGTGTATTTAAAATTGAGCGGTCTTTAAAACTGACTGCTGAAAGTAAGGAAGGGAGGCTGTACTCTGGGCAGGAATCTCAGCCACATAGGAAAAATGCTACTGTTCCCCAGAGTCACCTTTAGAGAAAAATGAAGGTGGTAGAGTGGGGAAAAATTTAGAGGTGAGAATTTCCTTTTCCTTATGTTTATTATTTACTTTAGCATTGCTTCATGCTTTAAAAGTAGAAATTTACTATAAGTTGAACTTCTCAACTAAAAATGAGCAGTGTAGTGAGCTCCCCAAACTCTGGAAGGCAGGAGACAGCACAGACACACTTGCTGACCCCTTGGTTTAGGCTGACTTGGTTCCAGGATGGTCCTTTCCTGGAACCAACAGAAGGGAAGGGATTCTTTCCTGTTTCCGTAGAACAAATAGCGCACACACACACACACACACACACATTGTGCTAACCACTAAATTTGTTTCCCAAAAGGGAGAGTTTCTTCAAATTTGCTTTTGTAAAAAGCGATGAGGGGGACCACTCATACTACTCACTCCCTTGAAAATCTTTTGTTGTTCTCTTCCTTCACCCCTCTTCATCTTCCTTACACTTGCAGACCTGGCATTAAGACCTGAATGATATCTGTGAATTTTCTTTTTAAAACATACGTTATTATTGCTTTTCAATGTATTTAGAAAGCAGAAAGTGTGATGCTTCCAGTTTTGTTTTTTCTCAGCATAGATTTGGCAACTTGTGGTCTTTTGTGGTTTCATATGCATGGTAGAATTTTTTTTTTCCCTATTTTTGTAAAAAGTCCCTTTGGAATTTTGATACAGACTACATTGAATCTGTAGATTTCTTTGGATAGAATTGGCATGATAACAATATTAAGTCATCCAATTCATGAAAGTGGAATATCTTTCTATTTGTGTCTTCTTTAAATTATTTTGTCGATATTTTGTCATTTTCAATACACAAATCTTTCACCTCTGGTACGTACTCTGGAAAAAGTATTGAAGCTTCTCAAAAAGTTAAAAATAGAACTACCATCTGATCCAGAAGTCCTATTTCTGAGTATTTATCCAAAAGAAAGATATTAAAGAGGTATTAGCACTCCCATGTCCACTGTAGCATTATTCACAATAGCCAAGATGTGGGAACATTAAATGTCCATTGACTGATGAACAGATAAAAGGAAATATGATGGGTAAAGGAAATGTGGTATGTTTCAGTCTTACAAAAGAAGGATATTTTTCAATATGTGACAACTTGTGTGACTCTTAAGGACATTATGCTCAGTGAAATAAGTCAGTCACAGAAAGAAAAATATGACATGATTCCACTTATATGAGGTAGCCAAAATAGTCAAATTCACAGACTTGAAGAATGGAAAGTGAGTACCAAGGGCTAGAGGTGGGGAAAATGTGAAGTTACTAATCACTGAGCATAAAGTTTAGGTAAGCAAAGTGAAATAAGCTCTAGAGCTCTGCTGTACAACACTGTAACCATGGTCAATGATACATATTATGCACTTAAAATTCATTGAGGGTAAAGGTTATCTACAGTGTTCATACCATAATAAAATAGGATTTAGAAAATTAAATGTTTAATAAAAAGAACTTAAGAGAATACTAAAGTCTGGCTAAGAAACCTTGTTTGCTACTTATAAATTATGCTGGCCTGAGCAAGATAACTTGATTTTCCCAGAACCTCAGTTTTCCTACCTATAAAGTGATGAGGCAGGAATTCTCATCACACAGGGTTATTGAAAGAGCCAGATAAGATACTCTAAGAGATTATAATGATATTTATCTATTACCTAAAGCTTCTCCCATGGCTTCTGGTGCATGCTAGAAAATGGAAACATGTTTTGATGATTTTTTTTTAAAATCAGTGTGTGCATTAGTCAATACCAAATTGCTTTTCCTTTTGCTATGACACATCCTATTCATGCAAGAGACAAAGGAAGCCAAAGAAGATAGCAGAATTATTGATGATTTCTCCTAATTTCCTTAGGTCTGCTTTTATCTCTCTTCTTTGTTTAGGATTCTTTTACTTTTACTCAGCAGGCCAAGCAAATAAACACTTCATAAGATATTTGAATTTCTTCACATCTTTGCAATATATCCTTTCACCTTCTAGCCATCATAAAGTCCATAGCAATGACCAAAGTGGCTTACACAAAAGGAAATTGTTAATGGATAACACATGTCCATTAAGTCACCCAGAAAGAATCCTAACTTTTAAAGGCATTGTTCTCTAAGGAGGGTGGTGTATATGATTCTATTTTCTCTTGTAAACATAAAATTCTTTCTCCTCCTCTTTATTAATTTTTTTCTGATAGACAAATACTTTTTTTTAAATTGAGAAATAAGAATAAAGTATAAGAAATCACTGAGGGGAGATTAGCTCAAGATGGTGGAGCAAAAAGATATGAGCTCACCTCTTCTTATGAGAACACCAAAGTCATGACTAACACTAAATAACCATTGGCCAAAAAAAAAATAAATAAATAAAAAAAAGCTGAAATCTACCAAAAAAGATACACTATATCCAAAGACAAAGTCACAACAAGAGGAGGAGCAAGACTGTGATAAAATCAAGTCCCATATCTACCAGGTGAATAAACCACAAACCAGAAAACAATTATACAACAGACGTTCTCCCAAAGCCCTATATTGGGCTTTCCAGCCTGGGGATCCAGCAGTAAGAGAGGAGACACCAGAGAACCTGCTTTTGAAAGCCAGCAAGGTGTGATCACGGAATTTCACAAGACTGGGGGAAATGGAAACTATACTCTTGGAGGGCAAACACAAGGTCTCATGCACACAAAGACCCAGGGGAAAAAGTGACCCCATAAGAGAATGTGCCAGACCTACTTGCTAATATTGGAGGGTCTCCTGCAGAGGTAGGGGGCTGCTCTGGCTCACAACGGGGTCAAAGACACTGGCAGCAGCAGTTCTGGATAGCACCCATTGGCATGAGCCCACCTGGAATGCATCATCATCCATGCTCAGCAGCCTGCGGGCTCCAGTGCTGGGACGCCGCAGGCCAGACAACAGAAGGATGGGAATGCTGCCCCACCCATCAGCAGGCAAGTGGATTACAGTCTGCCTGAGCATAGCTCTGCCCACCAGAAGGACAAGAACCAGCCTCAACAACCACTGGGCAGGAACCAGCCCTTCCCATAAGGAAGCTTGCACAAGCCTCTTAGACAGCTTTATCCACTAGAGGGCACACAAGAAACATAGCCCAGCACCCTACGGAACAAAAACAGCAATCACAGAAATTTAGACAAAATGAGATGGCAGAAAAATATGTTCCAGATGAAAGAACAAGATAAAACTCCAGAGGAAAAACAGAGTGAAGTGGAGAGCAACTTACTAGAAAAAAATAAAAGGATCTAGAGGTTGCAAGAAAAGGCAAGTGGATTACAGTCTGCCTGAGCATAGCTCTGCCCACCAGAAGGACAAGAACCAGCCTCAACAACCACTGGGCAGGAACCAGCCCTTCCCATAAGGAAGCTTGCACAAGCCTCTTAGACAGCTTTATCCACTAGAGGGCACACAAGAAACATAGCCCAGCACCCTACGGAACAAAAACAGCAATCACAGAAATTTAGACAAAATGAGATGGCAGAAAAATATGTTCCAGATGAAAGAACAAGATAAAACTCCAGAGGAAAAACAGAGTGAAGTGGAGAGCAACTTACTAGAAAAAAATAAAAGGATCTAGAAGTTGCAAGAAATGTTTTAACAAAGACCTACAAGTGCTAAAGAACAAAATAGGTGAACAATACAATAACTGAAATAAAAGATATACTAGGAGTCAATCACAGAGCAACTGAAGCAGAAGAGCAGAAAAGTGAGGTGTAAGATAGAATGATGGAAATCACTACTATGGAACAAAAGAAAAAAAAAAGGAAAAAAGAATGAAAAGAAATGAAACCTCTAGGAAAACGTTAAAGCACCAAAATTCACGTTGTAAGAGTCTCAGAAGGAAAAGAGAGAGCAAAAGGGAGCAAATATTTGAAGAGATAATAGCTGAAAACTTCCCTCACATGGAAAAGGAAACAGTCACCCAAGTGTAGGAAGCACAGAGAGTCCCAAGGAGTATAAATCCAAAGAGGACCATCCTGAGACACATTAGTAATTAAATTGAAAAGAATTAAAGACAAAGAAAAAAAAAAACTATTAAAGGTAACAAAAGGCAAACAACAAATAATGTACAAAGGAATGGCCATAAGGCTATCAGCTGATTTCTCAGCAGAAACTCTGCAGGCCAGGAGGGAATGGCGTAATATATTTAAAGTGATGAAAGGGAAGAACCTAATAAACAATACCCTACCAAGCAAGGCTCTCATTCAGATTTGGCAGAGAGATTAAAAGTTTTATAGACACACAAAAACTAATAAAATTCGGCATCACCAGACCAGCTTTGCAACAAATGCTAAAGGAACTTCTCTAAATGGAAAAGAAAAGGTTATAACTAGAAACAATAAAATTGTAAATGGAAAAGTGCACCAGCAAAGGCAAAATATAATAAAGGTAGAAAATTATCTGCACACAAATATAATATCAAAGCCAGAAATTGGAATTATCAACAGAGACTACTATAAGCAATTATGTGCCAATCAAATGGACAACCTGAAAGAAACAGACAAGTTCTTAGAAAGATACAATCTCCCAAGACTGAACAAGGAAGAAATAGAAAATACATAGCATACCAATCACAGATATTAAAATTGAAAATGTGATTTAAAAACTCCCAACAGATAGAAGTTCTGAACTAGATGACTTCACAGACATTTCTATCAGACATTTAAAGAAGAGTTAACTCCTATTCTAAAGTTACTTCAAAAAATTTCAGAAGAAAGAACACTCCCAAGTTCATCCTATGAGGCCACCATGACTCTGGTACCAAAACCAGAAAAGGATACCTCCAAAAGAAAAACTACATGCCAATGATGTCAGTGATGAACATACACTCAAAAATCCTCAACAATATACTAGCAATCCAATTCAACAACACATTAAAAGAATCATACACCATAATCAAGAAGGATTTATCTCAGAAATGCAAATATATTTCAATATCCACAAATCTATTGATGTGATACACCAAATCAACAAACTGAAAAATAAAAGCCACATGATCATCTCAATAGATGCAGAAACAGTTTTTGACAAAATTCAGCACCCATTTATAATAAAGCTCTCCAGAAAGTGAGCATAGAGAAAACATACCTCAACACAGGAAAGGCCATATATGACAAACCTACAGCTAACATCATCTGGAGGAGGAAATTGCAACTCACTCCAGTATTTTTGCCTGGAAAGT
The DNA here is from genome assembly GCA_006408695.1 of Aepyceros melampus. Lineage (NCBI taxonomy): Eukaryota > Metazoa > Chordata > Mammalia > Artiodactyla > Bovidae > Aepyceros > Aepyceros melampus. Next base: position 26,400 of record SJXQ01011815.1, on the reverse strand, counting down.
TCCATAGACAGAGGAGTTTGATGAGCTGCAGTTCATGGGACTGCGAAGAGTTGGACACAACTGAGCACACACATACATACAGCTAACATTGTATTGGATGATGAAAAGCTGAAAATGTTTCCTCTAAAATCAGGAATAAGACAATGTGTCCACTCTCACCACTTTTATTTAACATAGCTTTTGGAAGTCCTTGCCATAGCAATCAGAAAAGAAGAAGAAGAAAAAAGAAATCCAAATTGGGAAGGAGGAAGCAAAATTGTCACTGTTTAAAGGTAACACGATACTATACACAGAAAATCTTAAAGTTGTTCAGTCAGTTCAGTTCAATTCAGTTGCTCAGTTGTGTCTGACTCTTTGCGACCCCATGAATCACAGCACACCAGGCCTCCCTGTCCATAATCAACTCCCAGAGTTCACTCAGACTCATGTCCATTGAGTCAGTGATGCCATCCAGCCATCTCATCCTCTGTCGTCCTCTTTTCCTCCTGCACCCAATTCCTCCCAGTATCAGGGTCTTTTCCAATGAGTCAACTCTGCATGAGGTGGCCAAAGTACCAGAGTTTCAGCTTTAACATCATTCCTTCCAAAGAAATCCCAGGGCTGATCTCCTTTAGAATGGACTGGTTGGATCTCCTTGCAGTCAAAGAGACTCTCAAGAGTCTTCTCTAACACCACAGTTCAAAATCATCAATTCTTTGGTGCTCAGCTTTCTTCACAGACCAACTCTTTCCATATATGACCACTGGAAAAACCATAGCCTTGACTAGACGGACCTTTGTTGGCAAAGTAATGTCTCTGCTTTTCAATATGCTATCTAGGTTTGGTCATAACTTTCCAAGGAGTAAGTGTCTTTTAATTTCATAGCTGCAGTCACCATCTACAGTGATTTTGGAGACCAGAAAAATAAAGTCTGACACTGTTTCCCTTGTTTCTCGATCTATTTGCCAGGAAGTGATGGGACCAGATGCCATGATCTTCGTTTTCTGAATGTTGAGCTTTAAGCCAACTTTTTCACTCTCCACTTTCACATCCATCAAGAGGCTTTTTAGTTTCTCTTCACTTTCTGCCATAAGGGTGGTGTCATCTGCTTATCTGAGATTATTGATATTTCTCCTGGCAATTTTGATTCCAACTTGTGTTTCTTCCAGCCCAGCGTTTCTCATTATGTCCTCTGCATAGAAGTTAAATAAGCAGGGTGACAATATACAGCCTTGACATACTCCTTTTCCTATTTGGAACCAGTCTGTTGTTCCATGTCCAGTTCTAACTGTTGCTTCCTGACCTGCATATTTGTTTCTCAAGAGGCAGGTCAGGTGGTCTGGCATTCCCATCTCTTTCAGAATTTTCCACAGTTTATTGTGACCCACACATTCAAAGGCTATGGCATAGTCAAGAAAGCAGACATAGATGTTTTTCTGGAACTCTCTTGCTTTTTTGATGGTCCAGCAGATGTCGGCAATTTGATCTCTGGTTCCTCTACCAGAAAACTACTAGGGATTGTCAAAAAATTCAACAAATCTGCAGGAATCAAGATTAATATACAGAAATTGTTGCATTTCTATATACCATAACAAAATATCAGAGATAGAAATTAAAGAAACAATTTCATTTACCATCAGATCAAAAGAATTAATTACAGTGGAATGTACCTACCTAAGGATACAAATGAACAGTATAAAAAGGCAAAAAGATAAGACACTGAAAGATGAACTCTCCAGGTCCATTGGGGTCCAATATGCTACTGGAGAAGAGCAGAGAAATAGCTCCAGAAATAATAAAGAGGCTGAGCCAAAGCAGAAACAAGGCCCAGCTGTGGATGTGTCTGGTTGTGAAAGCAAAATCCAATGCTGTAAAGAACAATATTCCACAGGAACCTGGAATGTCAGGTCCATGAATCAAGGTAAATTGGATGTGGTCAAACAGGAGATGGCAGAATGAACACTGACATTTTAGGAATTAGTGAACTAAAATGGACTGGAATGGGCAAATTTAATTCAGTTGATCATTATATCTACTATTACTGTGGGGAAGAATCCCTTAAAGAAATGCAGTAGCCCTCATAGTCAATGAAAGAGTCTGAAATGCAGTACTTGGGTGCAATCTCAAAAATAACAGAATGATCTCTGTTTTCAAGGCAAACATAATATTCAGTTCAGTTCCGTTCAGTAGTTCAGTTGTGTCTGACTCTTTGCGACCCCATGAGTTGCAGCACGCCAGGCCTCCCTGTCCATCATCAACTCCTGGAGTTCACAAAACTCTTGTCCATCGAGTCAGTGATGCCATCCAGCCATCTCATGCTATGTCGTCTCCTTCTCCTCCTGCCCACAACACCTCCAGTAATCCAAGTCAATGCCCCAACAACTAATGTGGAAGAAGCTGATATTAAATGGTTCTATGAAGACCTACAAGACCTTCTAGAACTAAAATGAAAAAAAAATATTCTTTTCATTGTAGGGGACTGAAATGCAAAAGCAGGAAGTCAAGAGAAACCTGGAGTAACAGGAAAGCTTGGCCTTGGGTACAAAATTAAGCAGGGCAAAGGATAACAGAGTTTTGCCAAGAGAATGCATTGGTCATAGCAAACACCCTTGTCCAACAACACAAGAGACAACTCTACAGATGGACATCACCAAATGGTCAATACAGAAATCAGATTGATTATATTCTTTGCACTGAAAAATAGAGAAGGTCTATACAGTCAGCAAAACCAAGACCGGAAGCTGACTGTGGCTCACATCATGATTCCTTATTGCCAAATTCAGACTGAAATTGAAGAAAGTATGGAAAACCATTATGCCTTTCAGGTAAGACCTTAATCAAATCGCTTATGATTATACAGTGGAAATGACAAATGGATTCAAGGGATTAGATCTGATAGACAGAGTGCCTGAAGAACTATGGATGGAGGTTAGTGACATTGTACAGGAGGTGGTGATCAACATCATCCCAAAGGGAAAAAAATGCAAGAAAGCAAAATGGTTGTCTGAGGAGGCCTTATAAACTACTGAGAAAAGGAGGGAAGCAAAAGGCAAAGGAGAAAAGGAAAGATATGCCCTTCTGAATAAAGTTCCAAAGAATAACAAAGAGATATAAGAAAGCCTTCCTCAGTGATCAATGCAAAGAAATAGAGGAAAACAATAGAATTGGAAAGACTAGAGATCTCTTCAAGAAAATTAGAGATACCAAGGGAACATTTCATGCAAAGATGGGTTCAATAAAGGAAAGAAATGGTATGGATATAACAGAAGCAGAAAACATTAAGAAGAGGTGGCAAAATACACAGAAGAACTGTTTAAAAAAGACTTTAATGACCCAGACAACCACAATGGTGTGATTACTCACCTAGAGCCAGACATCCTGGAATGCGAAGTCAAGTGGGCCTCAGGAAATATCACTACCAATGAAACTAGTGGAGGTGATGGAATTTCAGCTGAGTTATAAAACTAAAAGATGATGCTGTGAAAGTGCTGCACTCAATCTGCCAGCAAATTTGGAAAACTCAGCAGTGGCCACAGGACTGGAAAAGGTCACTTTTCATTCCAATTCCAAAGAAAGGCAATGCCAAAGATTGTTCAAATTATTGCACAATTGCACTCATTTCATATGCCAACAAAATAATGCTCAAAATTCTCCTAGCCAGGTTTCAACAGTACATGAGCTGAAAACTTTCAGATGTTCAAGCTGGATTTAGAAAAGGCAGAGGAACCAGAAATCAAATTGCCCACGTTGCTGAATCATAGGCAAAGCAATAGAATTCCAGTAAGATATCTACTTCTGCTTCATTGACTATGCTAAAGCCTTTGACTGTGGATCACAGTAAACTGTGGAAAATTCTTAAAGAGATGGGAATTCAGGCCACCTTACCTGCCTCCTGAAAAATCTGTATGCACTACAAGAAGCAACAGTTAGAACTGGACATGGAACAATGGACTGTTTTCAAATTGGGAAAGGAATATTGTCACCCTGCTTATTTAACTTAAATGCAGAGTACATCAAGTGAGATGCCAGGCTGGATGAAGCACAAGCTGGAATCAAGACTGCATGGAAAACTATCAGTAACCTCAAATATGCAGATGACACCATTCTTGTGACAGAAAGTGAAGAGGAACTAAAGAGCCTTTTGATGAAGGTTAAAGAGGAGAGTGAAAAAGCTGGTTTAGAACTCAACATTCAAAAAACTAAGACCATGGCATCTGGTCCCATCATTTCATGGCAGATACTGGGGAAACAATGGAAACATATTTAAATGGATTTAATTTTCTTGGGCTCCAAAATCACTGCAGATGGTGACTGCGCCATGTAATTAAAAGATGCTTGGTCCCTGGAAGAAAAACTATGACAAACCTAGGCAGTCTGTTAAGGAAGAGAGACATTACTTTGCCAACAAAGTTCTGTCTAGTCTGTGCTATGGTTTTTCCAGTAGTCATGTATGGATGTGAGAGTTGGACCATAAAGAAGGCTGAGCACCAAAGAATTGATGCTTTTGAACTGTGGTGTTGAAGGAGACTCTTGAGAGTCCCTTGAACTGCAAAGAGATCCAACCAGTCAATCCTAAAAGAAATCAGTTCTGAACATTCATTGGAAGGACTGATGCTGAAGCTGAAACTCCAATACTCTGGCCACCTGATGCAAAGAACTGACTCACTGGAAAAGATCCTGATGCTGGGCAAGATTGAAGGCAGGAGGAGAAGGGGATGACAAAGGATGAGATGGTTGGATGGCATCACCGACTCAATGGACATGAGTTTGAGTAAACTCTGGGAGATGACAGAGGGCAGGGAAGCCTAGTGTGCTGCAGTCCATAGTGTCTCAAAGACTCAGACATGACTAAGCAGCTGAATCACAACAACAAAGTGTACAAAAGACCTTTAATCAAAAAACTGTAAGTAGGTGATGTGAGATATTGAAGACAACACAAATGGTAGAAAGATATACAATATATTTCATCAGAAGAATCAATATTATCAAAATGATTATACTACCCAAGACAATCTACAGATTCAATGAAATCCTTACCAAATTAGCAATGGAATTTTTTAAGAACTAGAAAAAAATTGCTATTTGTGTGGAAGAGCTCTAATAGCCAAAGTAATTTTGAGAAAGAAAAGCAGGGAGGAATCCGGCTTCCTGACTTTAGACTCTACTACAAAGCTATGATAGTCAAAACAGGATGGCACTGGGACAAAAACAGAAGAATATATCCATGGAACAGAATAGAAAGTCCAAATATAAATCTATGCATCTGTGGTCAACTAATCTATGGCAAAGTAGGTAAGAATATACAATGGAGGAAAGACAATCTCTTCAATAAATGGTCGGAGAAAATTGGATAGCTATAATACATGTAAAAAATGAAATTAGAAACTTAACACCAAACGTATTAAGGAGCTGAATGTAAGACTGGATACTGCAAAACTTTTAAAAGAAAACATAGGCAGAAAATGCTCCGACTTCAATTGCAATTTCCTTTTTGATTTGTCCGTCAGAGCAATGGAAATAAAAGCAAAAATAAACAAATAGAGCATAATTAAACTCAAAAGCTTTTGTATAAACAACCATAAGGAAAACAAAAGACAACCCACAGAGAGGGAGACAATATTTGCAAATGATGCAATCGATAAAGGATTATTCTCCAAAATTTGCAAAAACAAATGCAGCTCAATATCATCAAAACAAACAACTCAATCAAAAATTGGGCAGAAGATCTAAATAGACATTTGTCCAAAGAAGACATATGGATAATCAAGAGGCACATGAAAATATGTTCAACATCACTAATTATGGATGTTATTTAGTCACTAAGTCATGTCTGACTATTTATGTCATCAATTATTAGAGAAATGTAAATGAAACGACAGTGAGATATCATTTCATGCAGTCAGAATGGTCATCATCAAAAATCTACAAACAATAAATACTGGACAGGGTTTGGCATAAAGGTTTGGCATAAAGGCTCTTATTCAGTTGGTGGAACTGTAAGTTGGTATAGCCACTATGGAGAACAGTATCCCTTAAACTGAAAGCAGAGCTACCATATGACACAGCCATCCAACTGCTGGGCATATATCCAAAGAAGCACTTGGTTTGAAAGTATACATGTGCCCCAATATTCATTGCAACACTGTTTACAATAGCCAAAATATTATAAACTAAATGTTCACCAGTGGATGGATAGATAAAGAAGACCTGATACAAATATATGATGGAATATTACTCAGCCATCAAAAATGAACTAATGCTATTTGCAGCAACATGGATGGACCTGGTGATGATCACATTAAGTGAGTTAGAGAAAGACAAATATTATATCACTTATAGGCAGAATCTTTAAAAAATGAGCAAATGAACTTAATTACAAAATGGAGGTAGACTCACAGACTTAGAGAATGAACTTATGGTTAGCAGGTAGGAAGAGTGAGAGGGAGGGATAGATTGGGAATTTGGGATGGACATGTACACACTGCTATATTTAAAATGTATAATCAACCAGGACCTAATGCACAGCACAGGGAACTCTGCTCAGTATTTTGTAACAACTTAAATGAGGAAAGAATTTGAAAAAGAATAGATATATGTATATGTAAAATGGGATCATTTTGCTGTGCATCTAAAACTAACACAACATTGTTAATCAACTATGCATGCTAAGTTGCTTAGGTTGTGTCCAACTTTTTGCAACACCATGGTCTGTAGCCCACCAGGCTCTTCTGTTCATGATATGCTCCAGGCAAGAAAACTGGAGTGGGTTGCCATTTCCTTCTCCAGGGGTCTTCCAGACCCACGGATCAAACCCTGGTCCCTTGCACTGCAGGTCGATTCTTTATGTCTGAGCCAACAGGAAAGCTCCTCAATGAAGATATGCATTTCTAAATTACTTTTAATACATATTTCTAATGGGCCTTTAAAAAAAAGAGGATACCAGGTCACAAAAGACCTTGTAAATTATTAAATTTAATGTAAGAACAGAGTGGACCAGTAAATTATTTAAATCATGAATGCGATGTGGTCTGACTTGAATTTTAGGTAGCTGTATTGGATATGGTTCAGTAGCAGACAACTGAACAATTCCCTGCCAGTTTCCCTAGAAAGGGACTTATTACAGGGTACTAAGCAACTTGGACTTCCCAGGTGGTGCTGGTGGCAAAAAATCTGCCTGCCAATGCAGGAGACATAAGAGATGTGGGTTCAGTCTCTAGGTTGGGAAGATCCCCTGGAGGAGGAAATGGCAGCCACTCCAGGATCTTTGCCTGGAAAATTCCATGGACAGATGAGCCTGGCAGGTTTTAGTCCATGGTGTTATAAAGAGTTGGACAAGACTGAAGTGAATTTATAGTCCAACTCTCACATCCATACATGACTATGGGAAAACCATAGCCTTGACTAGATAGACCTTTGTTGACAAAGTAATGTCTCTGCTTTTTTAATATCTGTCTAGGTTGGTCATAACTTTTCTGAGTTGGACTATAAAGAAAGCTGAGTGCCAAAGAATTGGTACTTTTGAACTGTGGTTCAAACTTCTCTCTCAAGAGAAGACTCTTGAGAGTCCCTTGGACAGCAAGGAGGTCAAATCAGCCCAGTTCAGTTCAGTTCAGTCGCTCAGTAGTGTCCGACTCTTTGCGACCCCATAAATCGCAGCACACCAGGCCTCCCTGTCCATCACCAACTCCCGGAGTTCACACAGACCCACGCCCATGGAGTTAGTGACGCCATCCAGCCATCTCATCCTCGGTCGTCCCCCTCTCCTCCTGCCCCCAATCCCTCCCAGCATCGGAGTCTTTTCCAATGAGTCAACTCTTCGCATGAGGAGGCCAAAGTACTGGAGTTTCAGCTTTAGCATCATTACTTCCAAAGAAATCCCAGGGCCGATCTCCTTCAGAATGGACTGGTTGGATCTCCTTGCAGTCCAAGGGACTCTCAAGAATCTTCTCCAACACCACAGTTCAAAAGCATCAATTCTTCGGCGCTCAGCCTTCTTCACAGTCCAACTCTCACATCCATACATGACCACAGGAAAAACCATAGCCTTGACTAGACGGACCTTAGTAGGCAAAATAATATCTCTGCTTTTGAATATGCTATCTAGATTGGTCATAACTTTTCTTCCAAGGAGTAAGCGTCTTTTAATTTCATGGCTGCAATCACCATCTGCAGTGATTTTGGAGCCCTTGGACTGCAAGGAGGTCAAACCAGTCCATCCTAAAGCAAATCGGTTCTGAACATTCATTGGAAGGACTGATGTTGAAGCTGAAACTCCAATACTTCGGCCACCTGATATGAAGAACTGACTCATTAGAAAAGATCTTGATGCTGGGAAAGATTGAAGGTGGGAGGAGAAGGGGACAACAGAGGATGAGATTGTTGGATGGCATCACCTACTCAATGGACATGATTTTGAGTAAGCTCTGGGAGTTGGTGATGGACAGGGAGGCCTGGCATACTGCAGTCCATGGGGCTGCAAAGAATCAGACATGATTGAGCGACTGAACTGAACTGAACTGAACTGAAGTGACTTAGCAAGCAACTTACAGACTTGTTGGAAGGACTGGCAAAGCTGACTTTAGTCTGAGCTTCCTAAAACAACAATTGCACAATTCACATTCCCATGCTGGGTGGCCAAAGAACTGCTGTTTGCTGCTACCACTCCTAGCCAATAATCACACTGCCTTGTCCACTCTCAAGAAAGCTGCTGAATCAGGAACTATGGCTGCTCTGTGGGTTGGACTTGGCAACCAGGAAGTTAGGGACCAGTTGGACATCCAAGTAAGTTTTCCCTAAATCAGCTGCACATCAGCATCACCTTTACAAAGCCACTGATGCTGGATTTGCACCTCCAGAGACTGTATTTACTTGCCCTGGAGCAGGGCCCAGTTATAGTATTAAAACAAACAAACAAACAAACAAAAAATAAACCCTCCAGATGATGTTGGCACAGAGCACAGGTTAAGAACCATGCATAAGGATCTCAGGGTCTCCAGAAAAAGTACCGCAGGATAAGCAATTTGCTTCCTTGCCAGTGCTTTCAGGAGAACTAGTGACTGCCACCTCATCATACTTACTTCTCTCTTTTACCCTGGAATATAATTCTGCTTGGTAATTCAGTATGGAAAATCCAAATTGAAGGTACCCTGGGAAATATAGTCCTTAAGGATACTAATCTCTGTTCATGTTGGCAGGACAGGAGGGAGTGGTGTTAAGGGAGCCAGCCTGTAGTATTTTCCACTCTAATTTTTGAGTTGATAGTTAATGAAGAGACCTGACCTAAGATTACAGGGACATGGTGGAGGACCCTATTCAGAGAACTGAAGAAATAGAACAGCATGGACTTGGATATTTCACTTGCATGGGTTAGTGAAAGGGGAAGACGAAGATAGCTAGCATGTTGGCTTGGGTTGAATGACTGCGTCAGGGGAAGGACAGATTTGGGTTGGACTGAGTGACTGCCACCTCATCATACTTACTTCTCTCTTTTACCCTGGAATATAATTCTGCTTGGTAATTCAGTATGGAAAATCCAAATTGAAGGTACCCTGGGAAATATAGTCCTTAAGGATACTAATCTCTGTTCATGTTGGCAGGACAGGAGGGAGTGGTGTTAAGGGAGCCAGCCTGTAGTATTTTCCACTCTAATTTTTGAGTTGATAGTTAATGAAGAGACCTGACCTAAGATTACAGGGACATGGTGGAGGACCCTATTCAGAGAACTGAAGAAATAGAACAGCATGGACTTGGATATTTCACTTGCATGGGTTAGTGAAAGGGGAAGACGAAGATAGCTAGCATGTTGGCTTGGGTTGAATGACTGCGTCAGGGGAAGGACAGATTTGGGTTGGTGGAGAGCAGTAGGTTAAGTTTAATCATGCTCAGTTTGAGATGTTTTTAGATTATGCAGATGAAGATGTCCAGAATGTAGTTGAATAGCCAGATCTGGACCTCAGGAAAGAGCTGAACAAGAGGTAGAGATGTAGGCATATTTGATATTTAGATTTTAATGAATACTTGGGATGGATGAGGTCACCTCAGGGTAAGATCTGGCACAAAATAATGAGACACCGATATTTAAAATGAAAAGGAACCTACATGAGAGGGTGAAAAACTAGCAAAGTATGATTTCATAGACACCAAGAGAAAATAGATATTTCTCCAAAGAAGATAAACAAATGGCTCAGAAGCAAATAAAATAGATGCCCAATGTCATTATTCATTAGGAAAATGCAAACTCAAGCTGCAATGAGATACCATTTCACACCAACTAAAATGGCTGTAGTTAAAAATTATAGACAATACCAAATATTGCCAAGGATGTGGGGAAATTAGAACCCTTTTACATTGCTGGTGCAGATACCTTGGCAAACAGCTTGACATTTCCTCAAAAAGTTACATATCCAGTGACCATGTAACTCAACAATTTTACTTCTTGGTATATACTCAAAAATTTGCACACGAAAGTCCATAGTAGCCAAAAAATGGAATAAATCTAAATGCATATTAATTAATTAATTAATCACAACACATATGCCACATCTTCATGTGATGTTATTCAACCACAAAAATTAATGAAGCTCTGATACATGCTGCGATATAGATGAACCTTCAAAACGTGCTAAGTGAAAGAAGCCAAATACAAAAAGCCAGAGGTTATATGATTTCATTATATGAAATGAACAGAATAGGCAAATCTGGGAGTCAGAAAGCAGATTCATGTTTGCCAGAGCAGGAGAAAATATGGAGTGACCGGTACTGGGTACAAGGTCTCTTTTGGGAGGTGATAAAATAGTCTGAAATTAGATCATGGTGATCAATGCACAACTTTGTAAATACACTAAAACCCATTTATTTGTCTTCTTTAAAAGGGTAAACTTTATGGTATGTGAATTACATCACAATAAAGCTACTATATATATGTATATATACATACGTATATGTATATATAACCTCAGGGGAAGAAAGTATTCAAAGGAAAATATCTAGAGATCAAAATGTCAATTGATGCCAAAAAGAAAGAAGCCAAATACAAAAAGCCAGAGGTTATATGATTTCATTATATGAAATGAACAGAATAGGCAAAACTGGGAGTCAGAAAGCAGATTCATGTTTGCCAGAGCAGGAGAAAATATGGAGTGACGTTACTGGGTACAAGGTCTCTTTTGGGAGGTGATAAAATAGTCTGAAATTAGAACATGGTGATCAATGCACAACTTTGTAAATACACTAAAACCCATTGATTTGTCTTCTTTAAAAGGGTAAACTTTATGGTATGTGAATTACATCTCAATAAAGCTACTATATATATGTATATATACATACGTATATGTATATATAACCTCAGGGGAAGAAAGTATTCAAAGGAAAATATCTAGAGATCAAAATGTCAATTGATGCCAAAATGTCAAGCTTCTATTGCAGCAAGTAACATTGACAGGAACAGTTTCAATTGTCTGGTGAGGGTGCAAATCATATTGAGGAGTGCATGGGAGGTGAGAAAGTACAGACAATCTTAGACAACACTTTCAAGAAATTTGATCAGAAAAAAAGAGAAATGGGTGGAGAGGATATGAAAAAGAATAAAGGATTTGACTTTGAAGTATGGGTTTTTTTTTTTTTTTTTTTGCATCTGGGCAGGAGAGAGACTCATATGCAATTCAGGGCTTATGGAGAAGGTCCAAAAGAGTAGGACACAGGAGAGAGAGGAAAATACATAGATTGCAATTCCTGAGAAATCAGGCAGTGTGATAGAGAAGGGTAGAGAATGTTTGAAAAAACTAGTTTGAAAAAAAGGAAAGAGATGACTAAGAAATAAGTCTACTGAGTAGCTCTGAGGGTCTTTGAAGGCCTTGAATTTATGGTAGTATTAATTTACTCACAGTTTATTGAACACTTATCCTTGTCCCAGTACAGCATACCAAGTCATAGGATTTTTTATTTTTTGATGACAATCTAGGGCTGGGGTTTTGTTCAGTGAGGGCAGTGGAAGCAGAGAGGGGTAAAAGAATTGCACACATTGGCAGGAGAATGTCTAAAGTGAAAGACTACATTGTTTAGGGAGGGAAGTGAGTTTAGAAATGAGTTAACAAAGAAGAGATTTCAGGAAGGAAGTCACTAGAGATCTTGCTAAGGTCAAATAATAACAAACAGGACTGTGATTTTTGCCTGCTTCCTCAGTAGCATCATGCATCATGCTAAATGTTATGGGTTATATTATCTTCTCAACAACAACTGTTATTTCCAAAAGAAAAAAAAAAAACAAAGACTTAGACAGCTTAAAAAACTTGCTCATGTTCATACATCTTATACATAGTAGAACTGCTCTTAAGCCCAGAGTGTCTGTTCCAGAGCTCTTGCTGTAACCATTGGGCTGCTTTGCAGCTACAGGTGTTAGGTAAATTGCTGAGTAGAAGAGTCACTGTCAACTACAAACTGGCACTTGCCATGGGCACTTGCTATCTACTTCTGCAAGGATTAAATCATGTGCTGCTGCAGCTACTGATTTTCAACAACTGCTGAAGGAGCAGAAATGAGGCACTCTGTGCTCAAGGAAAAACTGGCAGGACAGTTCTTCATATATTTAGAAATTTTCAAGAGCCATTTTATGAGCCCAATTCTTGTATCTCCTCTGATCTAGAAAAGCTCTAAAATTATTCATGGTGATAACTGTTACTCATGACTAACAAAAATGTCACGAGACTAGTAGAGGCCTTCTGGAAAAATATGTGTTTTATTGCTTGTATGCCTCCTGAGAAATCTGTATGCAAGTCAAGAAACAACATTTAGAATTAGACATGGAACAACAGTCTGGTTCCAAATTGGGAAAGGCTGTATATTGTCACCCTGCTTATTTAACTTATATGCAGAGTAAATCATACAAAATGTTGGCCTGGGTGAAGCACAAGTGGCAACCAAGATTGCCGGGAGAAATATCAATAACCTCAGATAATAAGATGATACCACCCTTATGGCAGAAGGCAAAGAACTAAAGAGGCTCTTGATGAAAATGAAAGAGGAGAGTTTAAAAGCTGGCTTAAAGCTCAACATTCAGAAAACTAAGATCATGGCATCTGGTCCCATCACTTCATGGCAGATAGATAGGGAAACACTGGAAACAGTGAGAGATTTTATTTTCTTGGGCTCCCAAATCACTGCAGATGGTGACTGCAGCCATGAAATTAAAAATCTTTGCTCCTTGGAAGAAAAGCTATGACCAATCTAGATAGCATATTAAAAAGCAGAGACATTACTTTGCTGACAAAGGTCCATCTAGTCAAGGCTATGGTTTTTCCAGTAGTCATGTATGATGTGAGAGTTGGACTGTGAAGAAATCTGAGTGCTGAAGAATTGATGATTTTGAACTGTGGTGATGGAGAAGACTGTTGAGAGTCCCTTGGACTGTGAGGAGATCCAACCAGTCCATCCTAAAGAAAATCAATCCTGAATATTCATTGGAAGGACTGATGCTGAAGGTGAAACTCTAACCCTTTGGTCACCTGATATGAAGAACTGATTCACTGGAAAAGACCCTGATGCTGGGAAAGATTGAAGGCAGGAGGAGAAGGGGATGACAGAGGATGAGATGATTATATATATATAACTATATATAACCATGAGATGGTTATATATATCGGATGGCATCACTGACTCGATGTACATAAATTTGAGCAAGCTCCGGGAGTTGGTGATGGACAGGGAGGCCTGGCATGCTGCAGAGTTGGACATGACAGCAGCTAAACAGAACTGAACTGATTTCTTGTATTCTCTCCTCACCGAAATCACATATATACTGGCCTTCTCCCTTGGCTCTTTTGGAGCAGTTTCTCAGAGTTATCTGAGGTGCTGTCTCCTGGGCTACAATCCTCATTTTGCCCCAAATGAAACTTAACTTGCAACTCTCATGTGGTGCATTGTTTTAAGTTGACGGAAGATTAGGAGTTTTGGTTATTAGATTGTGATGTTTAAGTATAGAAAATCAGACATGAACACTTCAAGTGATGACAGAATTAGAATGAGGGGGAAGGTCATTGAAATTATAAAAATAAAGAGATGTTTGAAGGTAGCTTTGGATATATTGTTCACACATATGCTCAACTTTCTGTTAATGCTGGCAGAACTTGGAGTGGAGAGGAAGACCAAGAATTAGGTTATGAGGTTTATAAGTAGGTAAAAGACAAAGAAAAGGAAGTTGATGGAAGACAGTGATGCTATGAGGATAAACAGGATACAAGATGGTTGGTGAATTCTGTTAATGCTGGCAGAACTTGGAGTGGAGAGGAAGACCAAGAATTAGGTTATGAGGTTTATAAGTAGGTAAAAGACAAAGAAAAGGAAGTTGGTGGAAGACAGTGATGCTATGAGGATAAACAGGATACAAGATGGTTGGTGAGGAGTGGTTTGGAAATGGTAGTGGGGATCATATTCCGGTGCTAAGATTTGTGAAATGTCAGGAATTTAACAGACGCTACTGGAGAAAATAGAAGAACTGTTTCCAGAGTAGAGCTAAGGTTTGGTTTAAGGCGGTGGGCCTTGGCTTTTTAAATTTGTATTCCTTTGAAAGTCATTTGAGAATTTGATGAAAGCCACAGACTTGTTCCTAGGAAACTGCATGTAAACACACATATACATAAGAAGTGCATACAAGGTAGTCTGTTGAATGGAAAATTGATTTCTTTTCAGAGACAGAATGTAAAGCCAATCTCTACAAATAATTGCATCTTTCAGTCATGCTTTCTCATACCAACAGCAAATGGTCATTTCCTAAAAAGTTAACATAATTGTAACCTGTGCAGATTTTAAAAATAAATTTTAATATGCTTTTAAACTTAATGAGAAAGCAAAGATTTATTCACAAAAGAGAAAGAAAGGAAGAAAGAGAGAGGATAGGAGCAATTAAGCTAGCTGCAGATATTTGTAAACATAAAAAGAAGAAAGAAAAGGAAAAGAAACAAGGTAGGAAAGAAAAAGAAAGAAAGAAACTAAGTTTTTTAAAGGGTTACTTCTATGTCGGTGACCTGAAAAATCAGGCATGAATTTTTGTAATTTTCCTGCCACGGACAGCATCTGCGTCATAGTTCTTCTTAAAGGGAGCTTCTTTGGTTTGAAGACAAAGGAAATGATGTTACATGAATTCAGCTGCTCAGCTTGGAAACCTGATCTCTGAAATTCCTCATACTGTCCCTTCTTATCTGAGGGTGAACTGTGAGAGAGTAGGTTACACTTCCTACCTCAGCCTTTGAAGTCAGGGTGTTCCATAATTCATGGCATCAAAATAAAGATAAATGTTTAAATAATCATGGGCTTTTTTTTTTTTCATCAAAAGCACACTACATTTTCCCCCTTTCTTTCTTCATTTCTCCTTTCCTTTATTTTTTCTTTCTTTCTTTCATTTCCAGGTATCTGCAGCTTTCTGCTTGCAGAGACATTAAATCTTGGTCACTCTTAATTCTAGACTGTGGAAACACTTTATTAACATTACATTTATATAGTTCTTTACCTTTAATCTTCCCTTCAGAAGTGAGCAACTTGACCCAAACGCACATATTCTTGCAGTAGCCTCACTGACAGTGGTGGAAGACTGCTGAGTAAAAAAATGAGTAAAAAGATGCATCACATTAATATGGCCAAACATGGCTTCCAAATAAGGCAAATCACGAATGCACTCTGTTTTGAAAAACTATTAGAGCTGTCTAGTCTTTTTGCTCTCTCTCAAAAACAAAACAAAAAACCCCCCAAACCCCTGACCCTCCAGAGTGACCCCCCAAACAAAAAAAGGACAAAGCAAAGCCCCCAAAACAAATAGCGACATATCTTGCCAGAGGTTAATTAAATGCTTCCAGATTTGCCCTATGGGAGATTAGAAAACTGTGGTATAAAAGTTAAAATGTTCATGTTTTTCTTCCATTTCTTGACTAAATCCTCAGGAAAAAACGGTCAATCATGCTCAGTTTCTGATTATTTTAATGATTTTCTCAGTGGAAAATAAGATTTGATGCCAATATATACCAGTAGGGATAGCAGTGAGTCACATGGACATATGGAGCTTCTTTCTTTACTAAGCTATCAAAAATATCAAGCACACTGCAGGCTCGTCTTTTTCACTTGTTCCCTTTGCCTAGAACATTCTCTTGCAGACATCTGTATGGATCAATCACAACCTCCTTCAGCTCTCTGCTCAAATGTCATCTTCTTGGGGAGGCCCCCAGTCTCCTCTTAACTGGCACAGAATCCTCCCCCAGCACCTGCCCTTCCATCGCTACACTATTTCCTCCACAGCTCTTACCACCATAGGAGATAACTTGTGTGCGGGTATGTGTTCAGCGACTTAGTTGTGTCTGACTCTTGGTGACCCCACGGACTATAGCCCATCAGGCTCCTCTCTCCATGGAGTTTTCCACACAAGAATACTGAGTGGGCTGCCATTTCCTCCTCCAGGAAATCTTCCCATCTCAGAGATCGAGCTTGTGTCTCCTGTACTGGCAAGCCGATTCTTTGCTACTTGCCACCTGGGAAGCATGAGGGTAATTTTCAATTGTCTTGCACGGGTATTCTTGCCCCACGAGGCGTAGGCTGTGGTGGTTCTGTTCTCTCTCCCCCAGCACCTACAAGAGTGTTAGTAACTGACAATGTAAATTTGTGGGAAAAATACTCCATCTGCTCCAAGTACAGAATTTTGTCTGAGGGCCTGCAGAAAGGAGGGCTCTGTGTTTTCTGTTACTGCTGCTCACTCGTCAGCACGGCTTGAGGCTTCTCAGGCCTCTCCATCGCTGCCCTGGGAGCTGCAGGCTTCTCCCATGCTGCCTCACCACAGGAATAAATACAATCTATTTATTTCCTTCCCCGAGGCTATACTAGCGTGCTTTGCTAAATATGTGAGGCTTTCATAAGAGGATTACAGAGGAGAAAAAGAAAACCTGGAAGTCAGCTAATTTGTCACTAGCTGTCGTGGAGAAGGGGACTTGCCTACTTCTTTCCTTGGTTGTTGCCACCCTTACAGAATGACACAGTCTGTGCTCTGTTCTCAC
This sequence comes from Aepyceros melampus, assembly GCA_006408695.1. Classification (NCBI taxonomy): domain Eukaryota; kingdom Metazoa; phylum Chordata; class Mammalia; order Artiodactyla; family Bovidae; genus Aepyceros; species Aepyceros melampus. Next base: position 9,394 of record SJXQ01011815.1, on the reverse strand, counting down.
ACCACAGCCTCTTTCCCCACTTCCTCCCTTTTCTGAGCCCCATCTACCCCAAGAATCCCACCCAATGCAAACAGGAGTAACTCCTTTGTTTGGCTGGGCAGGTGGCAATCTAACACACCCTCACCTTAACAGAAACAAGTCACTGCCATGATTCACACTCTCCTTGAGGTTGAACACAGTTCGCACAGCACACCAGATTGTGAAGCAGCATACATCACCACACATTATGTGCACATTTGTGGATGAAACTGATTCTGGATGTGGGAGTCACATCCATTTTTTCATATGTTCTCTTAATGGCAGGAAGCTTTTTTTGTAAAGGCCACACAGACACCATTCTTTACCACCTCTGCTTTCAGATCCTGCAGGAGCTGTTCCTCTTTCATATCATCAGATACAAAGCGGCCCACTCAGGTTCAGCCCCAATGCAGCTCTAACCAGATCACTCCAGGGGCCAGGGAGCTGTCCTTGCTAGTCATCTGATAAAGTGACAGAAACTGGTCTTTATTGCTCAGAATGAGATCAAAAGGATCACATGTGACCTGGATAAGAAAAGAAATAGTCTGGTTCTGTGTTTAGTGTGCTACGGGGTTGTCTTCCTCAGTGAGTGGGTGGGAAAATTCTCTACACAGGGAAGAAAGTGACTGGGGTATAGAGTGAATAGACTGACTCTGTATCCAGTTCTCTGTTCTGGACACAAAGAAACTGTGTTTCCCAGGCCCATTGCTTTTAGGGAGGGATACCCAAGTAGTTCTGATCAATGAATCACTCCCAGACCAAAGCCAGACAAAAAATGTTTAAAGATTCCTTGTGCTGTGGCATCTCCTTCACTGGGAGTTGAAGAAGCTGTGAACTTCAGGTCATATATCACCATTATGGTTGAGTTCCTATCAGACTTGCCCTCCACAACTAGAGAGCAGAACCCTCCTTCCCCAGGAATCAATTTTGGCTGAAAGCTTTGAGATAGGAATAAATCTTAACTGTACTAAAAATGAAACAATCAAGTCAACAAATTCTTATTGCCAAAAAAACACTTCTTAATATCATTATATTATTTACTTGTAATTATGGTACAAATTGGGGCTTTCCAGGTAGCACTAGTGGTAAAGAAACTGCCTGCCAATGCAAGAGACTTAAGAGACAGGCATTCTATCCCTCGGTGGGAAAGATACCCTGGAGGAGGGTATGGCAACCCACTCCAGTATTCTTGCCTGGAGATCCTATGGACAGAGGAGCCTGGTGGACTACAGTCTATAGTGTGTTGAGTTCCTTTAATGGACCGGAACCTGGTGGTCTGGAGTCGATGATAAGAAAAGTAAAGGAGAGAAAGAGGCTGATATTCCTTGGTTTACACAGAAAGCCAATAAAGCCCCTGCATGGGGTTTGCTCTGTTTACGAAGGCCTCAGGTGCCCTCTCAATGCGATGAAGGTGCAGAGCACCTTCTCAAGAGGGTCTTAGAAGCCTGGGCAAGAAAGTGAACTCAGAGAGCCTCTGCACTCCAGGGGATCAGCCTGAAAAAGAGAGAGAGATAGAAAGAGAGAGAAAGAAAGACACGGGGACCAGAGCTCTGATGGAGCAAAGGTGTTTTATTCAACATTGTGTAGGTATTTATACTGTCTTACAAGAGAGCTATTTTTAGCAGAGATAAAATAAAAACTTACAAGTTATTAAGAAAACGTGAGACCATCCATATGAAAGAGAGAGTTGTGAATAACCACTTTTACCATATGGTTCATAAAAAGGAAGATGGTCCTTATCACCTATAGAAAAACTAACGAAGGAAATGCTTGGATTCCTCAGTCCCAGGAGAGGCTTGCCTCTCCTCTTAATTCCTGAAGGTGAAGGTGAAGGTGAAGTCGCTCATTCGTGTCCGACTCTTTGCGACCCCGTGGACTGTAACCTACTAGGCTTCTCCGTCCATGGGAACAGAGAATTCTTAACAGATCCAAAACAGCACACAGGAAGCCTCCTATTAAATGCTTCCTGACAATAGGGTTGCAAAGAACTGGACACAACTGAAGTGACTTACACACATGCGTGCACACACACACACACACACACACTCTGTCTTTCACAGTACAAATTAACCTCAAGGACTTTAGTATTCCATAAACAAAATGATTAAAATTTTTCTACCTCATTACAGTTTTCCCTTCATCATACATTTCCCCTGGAATTTACAAAAAGCCTCTGCATCAAAAACAGCCACAGTTACGTATCTGTTTTCTCTTTTGTCTTCAGAATAAGAAGCACCTTGGCTTGGTGCAGAATTGAATGTAGTGAGAAATAATATCAAAGGCACAGACAAGATTGCAGTAACTGGAGGAATAGATGACCTTACTTGGACTGGAGTGATGGCTCTGAATATGGAGAGAAGTGGATGGGTATGAGAGATTTTTAAGGATTTCAACACATAGGTATTGAAAAGTGAATATATATGGGGTGAAGAGTGAAAGATATTGAGAAGTCCAGGATGGACCTTGATTCCCGGCTTGACAAGGTTTTGGCAATGTTCCAGTGTTTCCAATCCAAGTATTCTTATACGTAATATAAGGCCTATGAACTTGAGAAAACTTGCTAGCTTTGTGTTTTCATTCATACAAAATATCTTTATTTTCTTTCCTTTTGTACAATGGTTTAGTTGGGTATAGAATTATAGATCAACAGAGATGTTCCTTTATAATTTTGAACATATTATTTATTGTTTTCTGGAATTTGTTTACTAGTAAAAAGTTTTCCGTTGGTTTAATAAGTGTTTCTTTTTTAAATTTGAAATACAGTTGATATATACATATATGTTATTTTCATATATATATAACATATATATATGTTAACATATATGGTAGATATATATATATGTTTCAGTGTACTCAGTAATGGTTTAGCATTTGCATATGTTATAACATATGCAAGTCTGGTAACCATCTATACCCATACAAAGTTATTACAATATTATTCACAATATTTCTTCTGCTGTAGATTATATACCTGCTATTTATTATATAACTAGAGCTTTGCCACTCATAATCCCCTTCAACTAATTCACCCAACTTTCTATTTTCCTTCCTTCTAGCAAACACTATTTGTTCTTTGTATCGATGAATCTGTTTTCATTTTATATTGTTTATTAGACTCCACATATAAATGAGATCATTTGTCTTTGTGTAAAATATTTCTCTTAGAATAATAAATACCTTGTAGATCAGTCCATATTGTCACAAATGGCAAGATTTAATTCATTTTATGACTATTTTTCCATTAATATATAAATATTTAACTCCATTATAAATATCTATATCTCTATCTCTTTATCTAGTACACCATCAATGGACACTTGTAACATTGTTGCTATGGTTGTTCAGTCACTAAGTCATGTCTGACTCTCTGATACCCCATGGACTGCAGCCTGTCAGGCTTCCTTGTCCTTTACTGTCTCCTGGAGCTTGCTCAGATTCATGTCCATTGATTTGGGGCTGCTATCTAACCATCTCATCCTCTGCTAACCCTTCTCCTTTTGCCTTCAATCTTTCCCAGCATCAGAGTCTTCCAGTGAGTCATATCTTCACATCAGGTGCCAAAGTACTGGAGTTTCAGCTTCAGCTTCATCATCAGTCCTTCCAATGTATACTCAGAGTAGATATCTTCTAGGATTCATGGGTTTGGGCTCCTTGCAGTCCAAGTGACTCTCAAAAGTCTTCTCCAGCACTACAGTTTGGAAGTATCAATTCTTCAGCACTCAGCATTCTCTATGGTCCAGCTCTTGCATTCGTACATGACTCCTGGAAAACCATAGCATTGACGATATGAATCTTTGTCAGCAAAGTGATGTCTCTGCTTTTTAATGCACTACCCAGGTTTATCATAGCTTCCTTCCAAGGAGCGCATGTCTTTATTTCATGGCTTCATTCACCATCTGCCATGATTTTGGAGCCGAAGAAAAGAAAATCTGTTACTGTTTCCACGTTTCTCCCTTCTATTTGTCAGGAAGTGATGGGATTGGATGCCATGATCTTAGTATTTTGAATGCTGAGTTTCAAGCCAAATTTTCACTCTCCTTTTTTACCTTCATCAACAGGCTCTTTAGTTCTCCTTCACATTTTGCCTTTAGAGTGATATCATCTGCATATCTGATGTTATTGATATTTCTCCTGGCAATTTTGATTCCAGCTTGTGGAATCATCCAGCCTAGTATTTCATATGATGTACTCTGCGTAGAAATAAAATAAACAGAGTGATAATACACAGCCTTGACATATTCCTTTCCCAATTTTGAACCAGTTCATGTTCCATGTGCAGTTCTAAGTGTTGCTTCTTGACCTGCATACAGGTTTCTCAGGAAGCAGGTAAGGTGTTCTGATATTCCCAACCCTTTAAGAATTTTCAAGTTTGATCCACACAGTCAAAGGCTTTAGCATAGTCAATGAAGCAGTTTTTCTGGAATTCCCTTGCTTTTTCTATGTTCCAATGGATGTTGGCAATTTTATTTCTGATTCCTCTGTCTTTTCTAATCCTAGGTTGTATATCTGGAAGTTCTCAGTTCACATACTGCCAGAGCTTAGATGAAAGAATTTTAAGTGTAACCTTACTAGTATGTGAAGTGGACTCAATTGTACAGAAGTTTGAACATTCTTTGGCATTGCCCTTATTTGGGATGGAAACAAAAACTGATATTTTCCAGTCCTGTGGCCATTGCTGATTTTTCCAAATTTGCTGACATATTGAGTGCAGTGCTTGAACAGCATTATCTTTTAGGGTTTTAAATAGCTCCATTGGAGTTTCATCACCTCCACTAGATTTGTTCATACTAATGCTTCCTAAGGTGCACTTGACTTCACATTCCAGGATGTCTGGCTGTAGTTCAGTGACGACATCATCATGATTATCTAGGTCATTAAGACCTTTTTTATATAGCTCTTCTGTGTATTCTTGCCACCACTTCTTAATTTCTTCTGCTTCTGTTATGTCCTTGCCATTTCTGTCCTTCATTGTGCCCATCCTTGCATGAAATGTTCCCTTGGTATCTCTGGTTTTCTTGAAGAGATCTTTACTCTTTCTCTTTCTATTGTTTTCCTCTATTTCTTGTATTGTTCATTTAAGGAGGCATTCTTGTCTCTCCTTGTTGTTCTCCAAAACTCTGCATTCAGTTGAGTGTGTCTTTTCCTTTCTCCCTTACCTTTTGCTTCTCTTCTTTCTTCAGCTGTTTGTAAAGCCTCCTCAGACAACCACTTTGTCTTCTTGCCTTTCTTTTCCTTGGGAATGATTTTGGTCACTGCCCTCTGTATAGTGAGATGAACCTTTGTCCATATTCTTCGGGTACTCTGCATACCAGACCTAATTCCTTATGTCTATTCATCAAGTCCACTGTATAATCATAAGGGATTTGATTTAGGTCATCTCTGAATGACCTAGTGGTTTTCCCTACTTTCTTCAATTTAAGACTGAATTTTGCAATAAGGAGCTCATGATTAGAGACATAATCAGCTTCAGAGCTTGCTTTTGCTGACTGTTTAGAGCATCTCCATCTTCAGTTGCAAAAAATGTAATCAAGCCAATTTGGGTATTGACTATCTTATGATGTCCATGTGTAGAGTCATCACTTGTGTTGTTGGAAAAAGGTATTTGCTATGACCAGTGTGTTCTCTTGACAAAACTCTGTTAACCTTTGCCCTGCTTCATTTTGTACTCCAAAGCCAAACTTGCCCATTATTCTGGGTATCTCTTTACATCCTACTTTTACATTTCAATCCCCTATGATGAATAGGATATCTTTTTTGGTGTCAGTTCTAGAATGTCTTGTAGGTCTTCATAGAACCATTCAGCTTCAACTTTTTCAGCATTAGTGGTTGGGGCATAGACTTGAATTACTGTGATGTTGAATGGTTTGCCTTGGAAATAAACTGAAAATGTTCTATTGTTTGAAATTGCACCCAAGTACTGCATTTTGGACTCCATTTCTCCTTAGGGATTCTTGCCCACAGTAGGAGATATAATGGTAATCTGAATTAAACTCATCCATTCCTGTCCACTTTAGTTTACTGATTGCTAAAACCTCAAAGCTCACTCTTGCTGTCCTCTCCTTGACCATGTACAATTTACCTTGATTCATGGACCTAACATTCCAGGATCCTATGCACTATTGTTCTTACAGCATTGTACTTTACTTTCACCACTAGATACATCCACAACAGAGTGTTTTTTCCTCTTTGGCCCAGCTGCTTCATTCTTTCTGGAGCTATTAGTAATTGCCCTCTGCTCTTCCCCCATAGCATATTGGACACCTTCTGACCTGGGAACTCATCTTCTGGTGTCATACCTTTTTGCCTCTTCTACTTTCTTTCATGGTGTTCTCAAGGCAAGAATACTGGAGTCTTTTACGATTCCCTCCTCCAGTGGATCCATTTTATCAGAACTCTGCACTATGCCTCACCCATCTTGGGTGGTCCCACATGGCATGGCTCATAGCTTCATTGAGTTATGCGTGCCCCTTCATCACAACAAGGTTGTGATCCATGAAAGGAACATTTGTATTGGGTTTCATAAATAACATTGGAGTCAACATTATAGACAGCAGCCCACCAGGCTCCCCCGTCCCTGGGATTCTCCAGGCAAGAACACTGGAGTGGATTGTCATTTCCTTCTCCAATGCATGAAAGTGAAAAGTGAAAGTAAAGTCACTCAGTCGTGTCCGACTCTTGGCGACCCCATGGACTGCAGCCCACCAGGCTCCTCCATCCAAGGGATTTCCCAGGCAAGAGTACTGTAGTGGGGTGCCATTGCCTTCTCCGGAGTGAACATTAGAATGCATATTTCTTTTTGAATTAGTGTTTTTGTTTTCTTCAGCAAATACCTAAAAGCAAAATTTCTGGATCATATAGTGGTTCTATTTAAGTATTTTAGAAACCTCCCTACTTTTTTCCACAGTGGATGCATCATCGATTTAAAGAAGTGCACAAGGATTCCCTTTTCTACACCACCTCACCAACACCATTTATTTGTTATCTTTTGATCTTAGCTATTCTGGCAGGTGTGAGGTTGTATCTCGCTGTGCTTTTGATCTGCATATCTCTGGTGATTAGTGATTTTGAGCATCTTTTTACATGTCCCTGTTGACCATCTCTATATCTTCTTTGGAAAAATGTCTATTCAGTTTTTCTGCTAATTTTTAAATCACCTTTCTTTTTTGAATTGAATGTGTTCTTTGTTTATTCTGAACATTAACCCCTTGACAGAGGGGTCCCCAGACTCTGGTATCTGCCTGATGATCTCAGGTAGAGTTGGTGTAATAATAAAAATGAAGTGCTAGTAAATGTAATGCTCTTGAATCATCCAGAAACCATCTTCCCCCTGCCCGTTCAGTCCCTGGAAAAATTGTCTTCCACAAAACCAATCCCTGCTGCTAAAAAGACAGGGGACCACTCTTAACAGAAATACTGTTTGCCAATATCTTTTTCCATTCAGCAAGTTGCCTTTGCATTTTGTTGATAGTTTCTTTCACTGTGCAGAAGATTTTTAGTTTGATGTAGTCCTGTTGTTTAATTTTGCCTTAGTTCCCTTACCTAAAGAGACAGATCTTCCAAAATATTGCCAAGACTGATGTCAAAGAGCATACTGCCTATGTTTTCTTCTAGGATTTTTATGGATTGGGGCCTTATACTTAAACCTTTAATGCATTTTGAGTTTCTTTTTGTGTATATTGTGAGAAAATAGCTGAGTTTCATTCTTTTTCATGGTTTGATTTTTCCAACACCGTATAATGAAGAGGCTGTCTTTTCTTAATTTTATATTCTTGCCTCCTTTGTTGTAGGACAATTGTTCATGTAAGTGTGGGTTCATATCTGGACTTATCTGTTCCATTGATCTATTTGTCTGTTTTTGTTCCAGTACCATATTGTTTTGATTACTTTGACTTTGTAATATAGTTTGAAATCAGGGAGCATGATATTGCCAGCTTGTTTTTACTCAAGATTGTTTTGGCTATTTTGGATCTCTTGTATTTTTGTACACATTTTAGGATTATATGTTCTAGTTCTGTGAGAATTACCATTGGTTTTTTGATAGGGATCGCATTGAATATGTAGGCTACCCTGGTAAGACAGTCATTTCAACAATATTAATTCTTCCAAATTCATGAGCACCATGTATCTTTTCATTTATTTTTGCTGCAATTTATTTTATCAATATCTTATAATTTTTTTGAGTACATATCTTTTACTTCTTTGATTATATTTGGGCTTCCCTGGTGGCCCTGAGGTTACAGTGTCTGCCTCCAATGCGGGAGATCTGGGTTCGATGCCTGGGTCAGGAAGATCCCCTGGAGAAGGAAATGGCAACCCACTCCAGTACTCTTGCCTGGAGAATCCCATGGACGGTGAGCCTGGTAGGCTACAGTCCACGGGGTCACAAAGAGTCGGACACGACTGAGTGACTTCACCTCACCTCACCTTGATTATATTTATTCTTAGGTATTTTATTCTTTTGGGGCAATTGTAAATAATACTATTTTGTTAATTTATTTTATGTATAGATTGTTTTTAGTGTATGCAAATGCAAAAGATTTCAAAAATATTTATTTTATATCCTACAATTTTGCTGAATTCATTCATTAGTTCTAATAGCTTTTTGATGGCATCTTTAGGACTTTGTATACATCTGCAGATTTGAGCGCAGGCGACGGAAGCGGCCGCCACACATGAGCGCAGGCAGTGGAGGCAGCCCCACGTCTGAGGTCAGGGGCAAAAGACTATAGTGCCAGGTTGCGACGGCACAGGAATGGCCGAGAGGAGCTACCCGGCATCCGAGGTCAGTGGCGACTGGGAGGAGCTACCCCACGTCTGAGGTCAGGGGCGGCAGCCAGGAGGAGACACCCTGTGTCCGAGGTCAGTGGTGGCCAGGAGGAGACACGCCGCTTCCGAGGTCAGGGCGGTGGCTGGGAGGAGCTACCCCACGTCCAAGGCCAGTGGCGGCAGGGAGGAGACAACCCACGTCTGAGGTCTGGGGCGGCGGTGGGAGGAGCAACCCGAGGAGCGGTGGCTGAGCAGGCACAGGAAGGCCTAGAGGTGCTATCCTACATTGAAGGTCAGGAACGGTGGTGGTAAGGAGATACCCCTCATCCAAGGTAAGGTGCAGTGGCTGTGCTTTGCTGGAGCAGCCATGAAGAGACACCCCACGCCAAAGGTAAGAGAAACCCAAGTAAGATGGTAGCTGTTGCAAGAGGGCATCAGAGGGCAGACACACTGAAGCCATACTCACAGAAAACTGGGCAATCTAATCACACTAGGATCACACCCTTGTCTAAATCAATGAAACCAAGCCACACCTGTGGGGCAACCCAAGATGGGTGGGTCATGGTGGAGAGGTCTGACAGAATGTGGTCCACTGAAGAAGGGAATGGCA
>SJXQ01011814.1:336259-358699 GCA_006408695.1 Aepyceros melampus | reverse complement strand
GGCTGAATATTGTCACCCTGCTTATTTAACTTCTATGCAGAGTACATCATGAGAAATGCTGGGCTCGAGGAAGCACAAGCTGGAATCAAGATTGCCAGGAGAAATATTAACAACTTCAGATATGCAGATGACACGACCCTTATGGAAGAAAGTGAAGAAGAACTGAAGAGCCTCTTGATGAAAGTGAAAGAGGAGAGTGAAAAAGTTGGCTTAAAGCTCAACATTCAGAAAACTAAGATCATGGCATCTGGTCCAGTAGATGGGGAAACAGTACAAACAGTGGCTGAATTTATTTTTTTCTGAGCTCCAAATCACTGCAGATGGTGACTGCAGCCATGAAATTGAAGATGCTTACTCCTTGGAAGAAAAGTTATGACCTACCTAGATAGCGTATTCAAAAGCAGAGACATTACTTTGCCACAAAGGTCTGGCTAGTCAAGGCTATGGTTTTTCCAGTGGTCATGTATGGACGTGAGAGTTGGACTGTGAAGAAAGCTGAGCACTGAAGAATTGATGCTTTTGAAGTGTGATGTTGGAAAAGACTCTTGAGAGTCCCTTGGACTGCAAGGAGATCCAACCAGTCCATCCTAAAGGAGATCAGTCCTGGTTGTTTATTGGAAGGACTGATGCTAAAGCTGAAACTCCAATATTTTGGCCACCTCATGTGAAGAGTTGATCATTGGAAAAGACTCTGATGCTGGGAGGGACTGGGGGCAGGAAGAGAAGGGGACGACAGAGGATGAGATGGCTGGATGGCATCACTGACTTGATGGGCGTGAGTTTGAGTGAACTCTGGGAGTTGGTGATAGACAGGGAAGCCTGGCGTGCTGCGATTCATGGGGTCGCAAAGAGTCAGACATGACTGAGTGACTGAAATGAAATGAACTGAACCTTCTATGTCTGTAGAAACACATTGCTGGTATTTTGACAGGGACTACATTGAACTTGCTTTGAATAGTGTTGCCAACTTAACAATCCTCAAATTCAAGTCCATTGAGTCAGTGGTACCATCCAACCATATCATCCTCTGTCGTTCCCTTCTCCTCTTTCCTTCGATCTTTCCCAGCATCAGGGTATTTTCCAATGAGTCAGTTCCTCGCATCAGGTGGCCAAAGCATTGGAGTTTCAGCTTCAGCATCGATCCTTCCAATGAATATTCAGGACTGATCTCCTTTAGAATGGACTGGTTGGATCTCCTTGCAGTCCAAGGGACTCTCACGAGTATTCTCCAGCACCACAGTTCAAAAGCATCAATTCTTCAGCACTCAGCTTTTTTATAGTCCAATTCTCACATCCATACATGACTACTGGAAAAATCATAGCCTTGACTAGACGGACCTTTGTTGGCAAAGTAATGTCTCTGGTTTTTAATATTGTCTTCTAATCCATGAACATAGTATGTCTTTTCATTTACTTAGATCTTTCATTTCTTTCAGCAATGTTTTGTAGTATTTGATGTATAAATATTTTGCTTTCTTGGCTAAGTTGATTCTTAGGTATTTTATTATTTTTCATGCTATTGTAAATCAAATTCTTTAATGAATAAAGTAATGACAGAAGGTTATTTTTTTAAAAGTGGAGAATTTGAGCAACAATATGAACCAATTAGACCTAACAAAGTATGTATAAAACATTTCATTCAACAACAGCAGAATACATGTTTTTCTGAAGTTAACATGTAACATTCTCCAGGATAAACATATGTTAGACCACAATAAAAATATTAATAATTTTAAAAAGATTAATATCATACACAGTATCTTTTGTGATCAAAATATAATAAAACTAAGTCAAAAGCAGAAGGAAAGCTGAAAAGTTCACAACTATATGGAAAATAAGTAGAAAGAGCAAAAGTGGAAGCAGTGGCAAACTTTATTTTCATGGGCTGCAAAATCACTGTGGATGGTGACTACAGCCATGAAATTGCTCCTTTGAAGGAAAGCTATGGCAAACCCAGACAGCATATTAACAAGCAGAGACATCACTCTGCCAACAAAAGTCTGTATAGTCAAAACTATGGTTTTTCCAGTAGTCGTGTATGTATGTTACAGTTGGATCATAAAGAAGGCTGACTGCTGAAGAATTGCTACTTTTTAATTAGGGTGCTGGAGAAGACTCTTGTGAGCCCTGTGGACAGCAAGGAGATCAAGTCAGTCAATCCTAAAGGAAATCAACACTAAATATTCATTGGAATAACTGATGCTGAAGCTGAAGCTCCAGTGCTTTGGCCACCTGATGCAAAGAGCAGAATCATTGGAATAGACCCTGAGGCTTGGAAAGACTGAAGGCAAAATGAGAAAGAGGCAGTAGAGGATGAGCTGGTTGGATGGCATCACTGAATCAATGGACATGAATTCGGGTAAATTCTGGGAAACAGTGGAGGACGGAGAAGCCTGGCATGCTGCAGTCCAGGGGGTTGCAAAGAGTTGGACATGACTTAGCAACTGAACAACAAGAACAAAAATGGAAATTAACATAGTCTTAAACAACAATGGATCAACTGGACGGAGAAGGCAATGGCAAACCACTCCAGTACTCTTGCCGAGAAGGTCTCATGGATGGAGGAGCCTGGTAGGCTGCAGTCCATGGGATCACTAGGAGTCGGACACGACTTCACTTTCACTTTCATGTATTGGAGAAGGAAATGGCAACCCACTCCAGTATTCTTGCCTGGAGAATCCCAGGGACAGGAGAGCCGGGTGGGCTGCTGTCTATGGGGTGCACAGAGTCAGACATGACTGAAGCGACTTAGCAGCAGCAGCAGCAGCAGGATCATTAAAGAAATCACAAAGGAAATTAGAAAATAACTTTAGAAGAATGAAAACAAAACACAAAACTTATGGAGTGATGTACTGTTTTCTTAGACTCCCTAGGGGTTGAGAAGCCGTTTCAGCCCTTTGGAGTTAAAAACTGTGGCTAACTTCTGTGCTGGCTCCTCAGCAATCAAAAGCAGTGATCAGCAATCAAAACATAAAATCTCAAGTTTCAGAGAGCAAGATCTTTATTGCCCACCACTGCACCAGCAACCTGCACCAGGCACAAGGCCGATAGTTCCACTGGCTGCCTGCCATATTGCTAGGAGATGCAGGACAGTAGCTGCTACATGAAACAGTGATAGTCGTCAAAATTGAACAATCTTTTCATCTGTTTCTCCTCTGGACTTTGCAAGTGTTTGACTAGACTCCAGAATTCCAAAAGAGTTGTTTCACAGAGTCATGAGAGCTCAGTGGCTGTTTCTATGCATGGGTGATTCCTGGGTATTCCTATTCATCCCTGTTTCATGACATAGCTATCATTTCCTTTTACAAAGGATGGAAGGAAGATTGAATGACACAGAAACAAGATTAGAATGAAACCTTATGTTCTTTAAGGGGGAAGAAGCCTCTTGTACAGCGGAGAGAATTAAAAAAAAAAAAGTATCCTCTCTGGGTGTTAAACTTGCTTTGTGAGCGTATGAAGGTTATGTTCCTAAGCAACATAAATGGAACCTGAGACTCTTCAGTCTTATACAAGCATTATTCTCTGCGGAGAAGTTGAAGGTGTGGGAGGATAAACAAGACCTGATCCATGACAGAAAAACAGGTGGATGCAGAGCACCAAACTTGATCTTTGATTCCTCAGTTCAGTTCAGTTCAGTTGCTCAGTCGTGTCCAATTCTTTGCAACCTCATCAACTGCAGCACGCCTGGCCTCACTGTCCATCACCAACTACCAGACTTTACTCAAATTCAAGTCCATTGAGTGGTGATGCCATCCAACCATCTCATCTTCTGTCAGTCCCCTTCTCCTCCCACCTTCAGTCTTTCCCAGGATCAGAGTCTTTTCCAATGAGTCAGTTCTTTGCATCAGGCGGCCAAATTATTGGAGTTTCAGCCTCAGCATCAGTCCTTCCAATGAATATTCAGGACTGATTTCCTTTAGGATGGACTGATTGGATCTCCTTGCAGTCCAAGGGACCTTCAAGAGTCTTCTCCAACACCACCGTTCAAAAACATCCATTCTTTGGCGTTGGTTCCTAGGTCCAGATCAAAAGTTGCTGCCCGGAGCGCTGAGATCAATCTGGTCGTTGTCATGGAGACAGCGAGAGAGGTGAGTTGCCCAGGGTTCTCAGCGCCTCTGTTGCGTCATTTCCCGTCGCCAGCCCTTGGCTTGGTCTCCCAAGGCCGCGGTTTTGGGGAGGCTGCCTACTGGCAGTCTGAATAGTGTTTGATAGGTTACTGGTTGACAGTACGCTTTGCTGTTTCAGAAAGCCTTCTATGGAGATGCCCCACTATCAGTTGCGAGATTGCAACACAGCAACACTCCGGATGGAGTCGTGGGAGTGTCTGGATAGGACTCTAGGTATACTGACAACCGCCTGGCCTCCAAGTGAAGTTTCAGGTCTTGTCGCCAATGTTGGGGATGATTCCAGGCGAGTGGGGGTTGGGGGGTGGGCACATCAAGCACTTTTCTGTCTTTTCCATTCTCCTAAGTTTCCCCATTGTGAAATATGTGTTGCTCCCTGTTCAAAAGATCGTTTAAGACACGTTCAAGATAACTGGTTTCTGCCAGAGTGGTTTTGGGGATTCATGCTTTTTCTTTTTTAACGGTTCCACTAGATATTCAGTTCAGTTCAGTTCCGTTCAGTCGCTCAGTCGTGTCCGACTCTTTGCGACCCCATGAATCGCAGCACGCCAGGCCTCCCTGTCCATCACCAACTCCCAGAGTTCACTCAGACTCACGTCCATTGAGTCCGTGATGCCATCCAGCCATCTCATCCTCGGTCGTCCCCTTCTCCTCCTGCCCCCAATCCCTCCCAGCATCAGGGTCTTTTCCAATGAGTCAACTCTNTTGCGACCCCATGAATCGCAGCACGCCAGGCCTCCCTGTCCATCACCAACTCCCAGAGTTCACTCAGACTCACGTCCATTGAGTCCGTGATGCCATCCAGCCATCTCATCCTCGGTCGTCCCCTTCTCCTCCTGCCCCCAATCCCTCCCAGCATCAGGGTCTTTTCCAATGAGTCAACTCTTAGCATAAGGTGGCCAAAGTACTGGAGCTTCAGTTTTAGCATCATTCCTTCCAAAGAAATCCCAGGGTTGATCTCCTTCAGAATGGACTGGTTGGATCTCCTTGCAGTCAAAGGGACTCTCAAGAGTTTTCTCCAACACCACAGTTCAAAAGCATCAATTCTTCAGCGCTCAGCCTTCTTCACAGTCCAACTCTCACATCCATACATGACCACAGAAAGAACCATAGCCTTGACTAGACGGACCTTAGTCGGCAAAGTAATGTCTCAGCTTTGGAATATGCTGTCTAGGTTGGTCATAACTTTTCTTCCAAGGAGTAAGCGTCTTTTAATTTCATGGCTGCAGTCACCATCTGCAGTGATTTTGGAGCCCAAAAAAAACAAAGTCTGACACTGTTTCTACTGTTTCCCCATCTATTTCCCATGAAGTGATGGGACCAGATGCCATGATCTTCGTTTTCTGAATGTTGAGCTTTAAGCCAACTTTTTCACTCTCTTCTTTCACTTTCATCAAGAGGCTTTTTAGCTCCTCTTCACTTTCTGCCATAGAATGGTGTCATCTGCATATCTGAGGTGATTGATATTTCTCCCGGCATTCTTGATTCCAGCTTGTGTTTCTTCCAGTCCTCATTTCTCATGATGTACATTGCATATAAGTTAGATATTACAATTTTTTTAAAAGATAAATTAAGATTTTTTTTTAGTTGGCGTTTTAATATCAAACTCTCAAAAATTAACAGAATAACTATACAGAGAAGTAGAAGGATATGGACTTGAAAAGCTCTGTGAACCAATTTTCAGACAACAGCAAGATAGAAATTCTATTTATTATTTACTTGGGGTACTTGTGAACCTCGATCTTCATTAGGTATGCAGAATCTCTTAGTTATGACATGAGAACTTAGTTGCAGTATGTGGGATCTAGTTCCCTGATACTGGAAGCGTGAAGTCTTAGCCATTGAGCCACCAGGCAAGTCCTGAGTTGTTTTCTTATTGCTGAGTTCTCAGTTCTTTGTATATTTTGGAGAACAATCTTTTGTTAGATGTACCTTTTGTAGTTATTTTCTTCCAGTCTGTGACTTGTCTTCTACTTCTCTTGATAATTATCCTTGCAGAGCAGAAGTTTTAAATTTTAATGAAGTCCAGCTTATCAATTATTTCTTTCATGGATCACTTTGAATCTAAGGAGGTATCATCATATCCAATGTTATCTAGGTTTTCTCTGATATTACTTTGTGACAGCTTTATAGTTTTGTATTTTACGTTTGTGTCTATGATCCATTCTGAGTTTTTGTGAAGGATGTAAGGTCTGTCTAGTTTAGGTTTTTTGTCTCTTTTTTTTTTTTTTTTTTTGCATGTGGCTATTCAGTTGTTCCTGTGCTATTTGTTGAGAGTGCTATCTCTGCTCCATTGTGTTGGCCCAGGTTCAATCCCTGGTTGGGGACCTAAGATTCCAAAAGCCACCCAGTGCAATAAAAGACATTATCATCAAAGAAAGTAAGACAAAATTATTTCTTAGGATTATAATTGTTCAAGTATACTTTTTTGAATATGTGATGCATTCATATGTTCAAAAATAAGTAAAAAAGATATACAGTGAAAGACTTACCTTAGATTTTTTTCTACATCTGCCCAGTTCCTGCTCCCCACTCTCTTTACATAACCCCTATAGTTATCTGACCAGAGTTTATAACAAATACAAATTCATATCTCTCCTTTTTAGGAAAAAAAAAGTTACGTACACTGGTTAGCTTCTTGCTTTCTTCACTATATCTCGGGCAATCTTTCCATATCAATATGTAGATCTGTTAGGGGTAGCACAGTGACAGAAGCTGCCTACCCTTGCCAGGCACCATAATAATCATTTGCATGAGTTATTTTACAGTAGAAAGTTCTACTAAGGACTACAGAACTAATAAGTCACCACCAACTTGAAGAGTTTGGGAAAGGTCAAAAAGTGACACCACATGTCTGATCATCTCCCAGAATCCTTCTCACTGGCATTCATCTTGGCTGAGGAATGCGTGTGCCACCAGGAAGTACTCTGAGTCAGAATGATTGCCCAAAGACAACCCAGAGACTAATTCCATTACCATAAAACCTGAAGCTGTGAGCCACATGACAGAGCAATTTTCCTGGGTTCCTTATCCTGCTGCTATCTTCCCAGGTGCTCTTTCCCAAGGAAGTCTCTTGCTTTGTCAGCACATGTGTCTCCTTGGACAATTCATTTCTGAGTGTTAGACAAGAGCCCACTCTTGGGGCTTGGAACCAGTCCCCATTCCTACAACAGTTTTAAGCTTGATAAAGTGTTAGTCACTCAGTTGTGCCAGACTCTGTGACCCCATGGACTGGGACCCACCAGGCTCCTCTGTCTATGGAATTCTCCAGGGAAGAATACCGGAGTGGGTTGTCATTTCCTTTCCCAGGAGATCTTTCCAACCCAAGGATTGAACCTGGGTCTCCTGCATTAGCAGGCAGATTCTTTGCTGTCTGAGCTACTGGGGAAGCCCAATTCAGGTGGTGGTGGTTCAGTCGCTAAATTGTGTCCGACTTTTGTGACCCCATGAACTATAGCATTATAAGCACTCATTAAATGTTAGCTATTATCATTTTTAAGAATAATTGTTTTATTATTATAGAGGATATGAGAATATAGATAAGGAGCAGAGAATGGTAATTTGGAATTGAATCCTGAAGAATGAACAAGATTAGCAATTAGTTTAGCAAACAGTAGGTTGTGGGAGGGAAGTGCTAAATTAAAGATCAGCATGAGGAGGGAAACATGAAAAATGTGATGAACTCTAGGAAGTAAAAACAGTATGGTTAGAAATAAGGCATATGAAAGTGACAAGTAATGATGCTGGATTTGTAGGTGGGTCAAATCATTAAGGACTTTTATCCCAAAAGTATGGGAGAAATTTAAGTGTTCAGAATTTTGTGTATTTGAAAGGTCACAGTATCAGTGGAATTAAGGATTAGAAAGGGGATAGATGAGAAGGGCTTACCTGATATACTTGTGTGATATCATAGAAGTAGTCTGTAGAAAGCTGGGATTAAAACTAAGTCTTTCAGTTCAGTTCAGTTGCTCAGTCGTGTCCAACTCTTTGCGACCCCATGAACCACAGCACACCAGGCCTCCCTGTCCANATCTGCATTCAGATGCTTATATCTTTCCTTTTCTCCTTTGCTTTTTACCTCTTTTCTTTTCACAGCTATTTGTAAGGCCTCCCCAGACAGCCATTTGCTTTTTTGCATTTCTTTGCCAAGGGGATGGTCTTGATCCCTGTCTCCTGTACAATGTCATGAACCTCATTCCAGAGTTCACCAGGACATAACATTACATAACATACATACATACTTTTCATTAACATAACATAATGAAAGTGAAGGTCAATCCGTTGTGTCCCACCCTTTGAGATCGTGGACTATACAGTCCATGGAATTTTCCAGGCCAGAATCCTGGAGATTCTGGTTCCCTTCTTCAGGGTATCTTCCCAACTCAGGGACTGAACCCAGGTTTCCTGCATTGCAGGCTGATTCTTTACCAGCTGAGCCACCAGGGAAGCCCAAGAATATTGGAGTGGAACTTCCCCACCCAGGAATTGAATCGGGGTCTCTGGCAGTGCAGGTGGATTCTTTACCAGCTGAGCTACATGGGAAGCCCGTGCACATACTATACTGTACTATGCTATGTCACACTATGTCATACTATACTATGCTATACTATACTATACAATACTACACTATAGTATACTACGCTATACTATGCTATGCTATACTATACTATACAATACTACACTATAGTATACTACGCTATACTATGCTATGCTGTACTATACTACGCTATGCTATGCTATGCTATACTATACTATATGCTATACTATGCTATACTATGCTATGCTATACTATGCTATGCCATGCCATGCCATGCTATGCTATACTATGCTATACTATACTATACAATACTACACTATAGTATACTACGCTATACTATACTATGCTATACTATACTATGCCATGCCATGCCATGCTATGCTATGCTATACTATGCTATACTATGCTATACTATACTATGCTATACTATGCTATACTATGCTATACTATGCTATACTATACTATGCTATGCTATACTATACTATGCCATACTATGCTATGCTATGCTATGCTATGCTATACTATGCCATGTTATGCTATACTATACTATACTATGCTATGCTATGCTATACAATACTAACTATACTATATTATGCCATGCTATGCTATAGTATACTATGCCATACAATACTATGCCATGCTATGCTATGCCATGCTATGCTATACTGTACTGTAATATAAATCTTTGATGAGGTGTCTTTTCAAGTCTTTTGTTCATGTTTAAATTGGGTTGTTCGTCCGTTTGTTCTTTAGTTTTAAGGACTCTTTACGTATTCTGGACACAAACCCTTCTCAGATGTAAGATGTGCAAGCATTTTCCCCCTCCTGTAGGCTGTCTTTTGCTTTATTGACAATGTCCTCTGAGGTGTGAACATCCGTAACTAAGGAAGGTTCAGCTTCTCTTTTCCTTTTGTTGTTCCTGCTTTTGGTGTCATATCAAGAACCCATTACTGATCCACTCCTACGCTTCCTTCTAAGGGATTAATGGTTTCAGTTATTATATTTAGGTTGTTGATCCAGTTAGTGTTAGTTATTGTATATGGTATGAAGTGTCCAACTTCGTTCTTTCAAATGTGGAAATGCCATTGTTCTGACATCATTTATTGGAAAGTCTATTCTTCTCTCTTTGAATAGTCTTGGGGCCTTGTGTAAAATCAGTTGGCAGGGAAATTGCACATTTTTGATACACTCACGGTGTGACTGAAGTCTATTTATTGTTCCTATTAAAGCCAGGGGCCCTGAGCAAACAATTTCTTAATTGTGAAGGATGAGGAGACACCTAGTCTGTTATGAGAGGAGGTTGAAAACAAAAATACAAACAACAGAGCTGTAACCTCTAACTCTGATGATTTCTGCTTCCAGTGTTTCCCTGAGGTACAGCTCTGTTCCTGCTCTGTGCTTCTCCTCACACCTTCATCTTATCATAAGTCCCACCTAACCTGCAGCTAGGGGGTTGGGAAAGACTGAAGGCAAAAGGACAAGGAAGGGATGGCAGAGGATGACATGGTTAGATAGCATTGCCGACTCAGAGGACATGAACCTGAGCAAACTCTGGGAGACTGAGGACAGAGGAGCCTGATGTGGTGCAGTTCACGGGGCCCAGAAGAGTCAGATGCAACTGAACAGCAGCAACAACTTGCAACTAACAAGATTTCCTTTTATGCAAAATTAGAGTCCAAGCAATAGGAATCAAATCTTTTATTATATCCGAGAAAAGCGAAAAGGTTAAAAGACAACTATAGAGTTGGAATCACTCTATTTAATCCTACCTGGGAGAGGTATTTATATACAGTCACATGAGTGTGAGAACGGAAGAATGCCCAAAATGTAATACATCAACAGTGTCAAGGCTAGAAGGGCTCCCATGGGTCCATGGAGATTCCCTCTGAGCAAACTGATTCCTGTGCCAATTTTCAGACCGTGGCTTCTAGACTCTTCCTGACAGTGAACACGTCTTGATCAGAGTTGGCCCTCATCACATACACTGAATGTGCAGTTGCCAGAAATCCCTGATTCCCAGGCAAGCCTTTCAACCTGCTGATCTTGTCCAGAATTCTTATATCCCAGTTCTTTCCTATTGGTTATAAAGACTTTGCTTTTGACTGAAGAGAGGTCACTAAATAATGAGTCAGATGCATAAGTCAGCCTTACGTTAAAAGACTTAAGAAAAAAATTTATTCATATTATATAATCCTTCAAATTTTTACTCCATATGAATCTCTTTTATTTTTAGCTTTTCCAAAATGACACAATTTCCTCGTTTTATTAAAAACATTTTATTTTGTTATAAATTTGTCATTTAAAATAATCCAAAAGCTACAGAAAATTTGTAAGAAGTGATAAACAAAACTTGTGTATTCTTTACCCTGGTTTACTAATTGTTTACACATTCCCCATTTGCTTTAGTGTTCACTCTATCTCATTTGCAGAAGGGTAGAGGGAGAGAGGGAGAAGGCAATGGCACCCCACTCCAGTACTCTTGCCTGGAAAATCCCATGGATGGAGGAGCCTGGTAGGTTGCAGTCCATGGGGTCGCTAAGAGTTGGACACGACTGAGCGACTTCACTTTGACTTTTCACTTTCGTGAATTGGAGAAGGAAATGGCAACCCACTCCAGTGTCCTTGCCTGGAGAATCCCAGGGACAGGGGAGCCTGGTGGGCTGCCGTCAGTGGGGTCGCACAGAGTCAGACACGACTGAAGCGACTTAGCAGCAGCAGCAGCAGCAGAGGCAGAGAGAGAAATAATATATTATATATGAAAATAAATTATAACTAGACAGCATATTAAAAAGCACAGACATTACTTTGCCAACAAAGGTCCATCTAGTCAAAGCTGTGGTTTTTCCAGACATAGACATATCTGTCTCTTATTTTTCTTAGCCATTAGACAGTGAATGACATACTTAATGCCCTTTTACCTATAAATATGTTAGAATGTATCTTTTAAGAAAAAGACGTTCTCTTAAGAACCATGGTACAATGATCGTAGTTGGGATAGTTAATACGGATGCAACTCTACTATATAATTCCTCAAGGAATAAAACTTGAAGACATTATTAGGACAACTGACAAAACTGCAATCCAGCCCATGAGTTACGTAGTGGAATTGCACCAGTATTAAATCTGCTGCTATAATAATTGCACTAAGGTCTAAGCCATTTTGTTAACCTCTATGCGCATGCCCATTCGCTGTAGCAGAAGCAGAGCACCTCCCCACCCCACATTGGCCTCCCTGCTTCCAACATCATTTTTCCACTCACTGACAGAGTGGTCATCACTTACAAATATGATTCTTTTACTCCTCTCAATATTATTTCCGTTCCGTTCAGGTGCTCAGTTGTGTCCAACTCTTTGCAACCCCAATATTATTTACAGAGAACATTTTTCCAGTGGGACATTTATTCTCCCTATTAATGGAAAACAAGCCCTTGACCAAGTTTCTGTGCTTGGCCATCTTCACCCCCATCCTCTGCCTCTGCGCTGAGCTTTGTGACCTTTGTGATCTGGGCCCCTGAATCTGTCATTATCTTATCTTCCAATGTCCTCTCTACTACCTTGTCCAGATTTCTTTTCACACTCATCATTACAAACTATATTAATTTAAAAGCATAATTGCAATTTGAATAATTAAGTGCTTGCTATAATTTGCTACTGCTTGCCAGTTAAATTTTTATTCAGAGATTAAGAATTTTTTAAAGCTTAGATTACATCAAACCTGCTCTGGTTGTTATTAATATAAATTAGATGGAGAATGATTGATGCCAAGAGAAATGTGATCCCTAGTATGGCCATCTGAAGGGACCATCATGGTCTGTTCCACAATGCTGCTACTGCTAAGTCACTTCAGTCGTGTCCGACTCTGTGCGACCCCATAGACGGCAACCCACCAGGCTCCCCCGTCCCTGGGATTCTCCAGGCAAGGACACTGGAGTGGGTTGCCATTTCCTTCTCCAATGCATGAAAGTGAAAAGTGAAAGTGAAGTCGCTCAGTCGGGTCCAACCCTCAGTGACCCCATGGACTGCAGCCTACTGGGCTCCTCTGTCCATGGGATTTTCCAGGTAAGAGTGCTGGAGTGTGGTCCCATTGCCTTCTCCCTGTTCCACAATAAAGGTATGTAAATAAAAGAATCTGATGAGTGGAAATTCAGTCAAAAAGCTACTGTGGTTTTCTCTTGTGAGGTCAGGGGAAGTCCTACTTGCAGGCAGTATGCGGCAGTGGGGAATCTAAGGGGAGTAGAAGTTTAGGTAGGGAGGCAGATGGCATAGCAAGGTATGTCCTAAGCACTGGAGGTCTGTCTCAGGGCAGGGGCCAGGGCCAGGTGGACAGCAGGTAGATAAAGGAAGAGCTGTGGGTGTAGGTGCTCAAAGCAGGGTGGGATCCTAGCCCCAGAGGACCAAACATACTGGGAGGCTTGCTTGAACAAGGATTCAGGTGTAAGGAGAAGGGCAGAAACTCAGGTAGCTAATCTACTACAAGGTCTCAGGAGGACTTAGAGGTGAGCATGATTTGGTGCTGATGCTGGACTGCTAAGCTCCTTAAATCTGTCCGAGTCAGGGGTGTGTAGAGACTTTGCTGTCTTGGTCTTTCTATGTAGGGCCTGCAGTCAGATTGAGCAGGGCTCCGGCTGAACCTGAGAGCATCAGATTATGTTGCTAAGTGTCAATCTTTCACGAAAGCACCTACTCCTTTACCAATGATGACGTTCTTTGTTGTTCCCTGTTCCAATCTTAAAAAGCCCACCTGTGCTCCAGTGGTTATTGAAATAATAGTTTATGACTTAGTTTTAATAAATATCTTTCAAATCAGATCACATCAGTATTAAAGCTGAGAGACATCACTCTGTTGACAAAAGTCCATACAGTCAAAGCTGTGGTTTTTCCAGTAGTCATGTAGAGTTGGCCTACAAAGAAAGCTGAGTACGAAATTGAATTGTGGTGCTAGGGAAGACTATTGAGAGTCTTTGGACAGCAAGGAGATCAAATCAGTTAATCTTAAAGGAAATAAACCCTATATCTTCGTTGGAAGGACTGATGCTAAAGCTGAAGCTCCAATACTTTGGTCAACTGATGCAAAGAGTCAACTTATTGGAAAAGACCCTGATGCTGGGAAAGATTGAAGGCAAGAGGAGAAGGGGACAACAGAGGATGAGATGGTTGGATGGCATCACGAACTCAATGGACATGAGTTTGAACAAACTCTGGGAGATAGTGGAGGACAGAGGAGCTTGGCGTGGTGTAGTCCATGAGGCTGCAAAGAGTCAGACACAACTTAGCGACTGAAAAACAATAGCAAGATCAGTTCCTGCTGATTTGAAAATGAAGGTTTTTAAAATAACCCGTGAAGAGGCTTTTAATTAAGCAAGTAGTAGAAAACTGCCAAGTGAAAAGTCTAGTCTTTCAGCCAAATCTTACTGATGTTTGTTGCTAAGATGAGACATAAAGTAGTGCATTTCACAGACCTCCAATTCTTTTGGTAGCTTTAATTATTCCTTTAAAAATACTGGGGAAAGAAGAAACATGTTCTGGAAAATCAGAAAATAATGAAGATTTTGTAAGAATAGCTGCTGTTGAAGTTCAGGTAAGAGTACACTTGGATAATTTAAGCAAAATAAAATTAGTGGCTACAGATATCATTGAATGCAGTGCTGCAGCTGAATTAAGAAACATTCAGCTACTAAAGAGTATTTTTAGAGGACCAAAATAGAAACTAGGGGAAGGTATCAGAAGATCAGAAAATAGGAAGCGGGATATAGCTTTTAAAAAGAAAAATAATGTGTGGTAATTATCCTAAATGTATAATTCTTGTTCATTTTATAGGCAATAGTGAGATAAAATAGCTCCGGAATCCAAGGTCTACAGATGCTATTAAAAATAAGATTCCATTAGTTTGAAAGGCTGATGGTAAATCCAGAGGAAGGATTTTTATTTCCCTTTCTCACTGAGTTGTGCTTCTTTGTCCACGTGGGATTCCCTTCCTGCTCCCACCTCCTGCTTCACAATCTCTGTTCCCTCGACTCTTGGCTGCTCAGGGCTTTCCCCCTCTCTTCCTGACCTCTGTCTTGCTCCTCACCTGAGATCATTCACTGCCCTGCCGCAGGACAGCGGTCAGGGTGAGTGAGACGGGTTGCGGGGTAGCTGCCTTATGCCATCGTGTGTTCAAGGTCCTTCCTCCCAGAGTCTTCCCTTCCCTCCCCAGCTCACCATCTACTTCTCTGCGGTACTTACCTCATCTACTCACTACCCTCTGAATATGAATCCCAGTTTCCTAGTTCAGTGAACTCAATTAACTGAACACACTGAATGTTTGCCCTACTGAAGACACCGGATGTGATGTGATTAACCTAAGGATGCCTGCCCTGCCTACTTCTACCTTTGCAGAGCCCATGGTCTCTGCCTTCAATACTCCACCCACCCCAGATCCCAAACCTGGAAAGCCCCTTTTCCCTTTTCTCTGACTTGCCATCACTCTGCCTCTAGAGATTCTCCAGGCTCCTCATCACGGGGCCTTTCCTTTACCTTTAGCCTCCAGAATGGCATTTCCCAAGCATGGCCTGAAAAACACTACTCTTTGGAAAGTTGATTTTTTTTTTTTTTAATTAAAACAGGGTTATCTGGTAAAATACCTTTGGGAGTTGCTGATTTAAATGAAGTTCATTGGCCATCTTTGCTACAGGATTTCTCGGAGTCTATAATACCCTGATCTGCATTTGGAATCCTCAAGTAGGACTCACAGTATTCAGAGTTGACTTTTGTATTTGAGTACAAACTTGATTTCTTGGAAAGACAAATAGGACTCATGCTGTACAAAACACACAGTGGAAAACCATCCTGAGGTACATACTGTATCATCCATTTACCATGTACTTTAAAGTATTTGTGCTTGTTATGTTTACAAGTCCATTTCTTTCAATGAAAGCAGCAGTTTCTAATTTTTGAAGACTGTACTTTATGCTTCTTTATACCTCACAAAATGTGGCTTGCTGCTCTACCCAAGGGACAATTTCAAACAAAAGCAAACCACTGCTCATCAAGAATGTATCACCTGCCTGCTGGGCAGTGCTCCATGGGAGCTAGAGAGCTGTGGGGCATCTCGCACTTTTCTTCTGCTAATAATCAGCATTTTGCTTGTTTGACACTTTAGAACTCACCTTGTCCTTTGAAAGAAACTGTTTTACTTGAGCTTTTCAATAATCCTGTGAAGCTGGGCAAGTCTTCCTTCTCCCACTTAGTAAGTAAACTGAGCTCCAGAAAAGTTCACAAACCGGAATGATTCTTCATTAAGGACCAGAGCCTCTCCGGGTCCCAGGATCTCTGCTTTGCAGGCAGGAGGCAGTCCACAGCAGCAGGGTCCCCCAGGGGTGCTCACTGTAGGGGATCAGGAAGTTACCCCCAAGACATATAGCACTAATATCCACAATGTTCATGTTTTCTGGAGGGTATAGAGGGCAATGGGCTCACAAAAAATTGCACATAACTTTGCATGACTAACAAGTTCAACATGGTGTGATGGTCAGCTAGACAGACCTATGCCAACTGTGGGTTGTGTGATTTGGGAGCAAGATGCCTTCTTTACTGGCACCTTTAAAGATCAGGTAGAACCCAGTGCCCAGTATGCAAATCAAGGTGTTTATTTTGTTTCTGTTGCTGTGAAAACATGACCACACATACCAGAATCACCAGTTTCATTTTTCAAAGTCTCCCAAATGAGGTATGCCCCTTATTCTAAAGAAGAATCAAGCTTTCTGTCCAGAAAGAAATAAGAAATGTTGATGAAACTATACGCAGGTATTGGAGAGGAGGAAACTGAATTATGTGGACTGGTACTCGTGATTCATGCTTGGCAAATGATGATAAAAATAGAGCAAAAATTAAATCCAGACAAATGGGAGGAGGTGGAAAAATTAATGTAGAAAACACTAATAATAAATACTACTAAAATAATTAAGTAAGGGAAAGCAATGGCACCCCACTCCAGTACTCTTGCCTGGAAAATCCCATGGGCGGAGGAGCCTGGTGGGCTGCAGTCCATGGGGTCGCACAGAGTCGGACACGACTGAGCGACTTCACTTTGAGTTTTCACTTTCATGCATTGGAGAAGGAAATGGCAACCCACTCCAGTGTTCTTGCCTGAAGAATCCCAGGGACGGGGGAGGCTGGTGGGCTGCCATCTACGGGGTCACAGAGAGTCAGACACGACTGAAGCGATTTAGCAGCAGCAGCAGCAGCAGTACACAAATTGATGAACTAGAAAGGATTGTATTTACGAATGTATTAAGGCTGCGAAATGAAAGTAACAGACTAGGAAACACTTTGTATTTATTGAGGTAACTATAGGTTTGAATTATTGAGTCTTATAAATTTTAACAATCACTCTCATCTGTATATTTTGATTTAAAAGTTTTTGGAATATTACTTATAAAATTATATTTTTAAATTTTAGATGAGAGGTATGAAATTGTCTGTATTTTCTAAAAATTATTAGCTTTGTTAATTAGTAATGCAGAAATAGTATAGTCTCCCTGTGTAAAAGAAATATTAATGCTTAAAAAATTCTAGTAAGGATCAAGATTTTAAATAAATATGAGGGAGTATGCCCATGTGATTTAAAATTTCAGGTTCTCTCGGTATCTTTTCTTATTTTCTCCACGCTTGTTTAAGTCACTGTGAACATAAAGATTGTGTCAAAAGGAATTCTGCTTAGTCCCTGATAGCCCTTTCAATTTGGGATTTGTCATTATTATTTTCATAGTAATTGTTCGTAAATGGGATTCCCAGGTGTCACTAGTGATAGGGAACTTGCCTGCCTATGCAGAAAGTATAGGAGGCACGACTTCGATCCCTGGGCCAGGCAGATCCCCTGGAGGAGGGCACGGCTACCCACTCCAGTATTCTTGCCTGGAGAATCCCATGGACAGAGGAGTCTGGTGGGCTACAGTCTGTGGGGTTGCAAAGAGCTGGACACGACTGAGCCCAGCACAGCATGGTGGGCATCCTTTTCACTGAGAGTTTCTGCAGGAGAATTTTGGCTTGGCATTTGAAACAGCATATGGATGGTGTGTTACTGAAAACTGTTTGGCAGGCTGTGCAGTCGCCAGAGAGAGCCATGCTTGTGGTCCCCAGGTGCGACTCACGTTGACGACACAGAACAAGGGTTAGCAAACCACAGCCTCAGACCAAACTGGGCTTGCTGCTGATTTTTATAAATAAGCTTGTTCTGGAACGAAGTCATGGTCCTCTGGTTACACATCGTCTATGGCAGCTTTTGCTCTATCCTGGCAGAACTGAGTCATTTTGACACATACCTCGGGGCCACAAAGCCTTTTACTCTTTGGCCCTTTGCAGCAAGCTTGCCTCCTCTGACACAGAGGAGGTTGGTGAACATTTACTCTTTCCCCATCCAGTACCCAAGTCTCCCTTTCCTGGCAACAGCTGCTGACTCTCCTTTGGGGAGCCGACCTCCTACACTCTGCATCTGTGTTCACTGAGGGGCTGGTCCTGCTCCAGCTCCAGGAAGGGGCACCTGGTCTGACCTTGGCTGCCAAAGTCAGGGTATTAGTTTAAGGATGGTAGTTCCATGTGCTTGGGGTCAATTCAGGACCTTGGATAAAGGTATTTTTTCTGTTTAGGAGAGAAGGCCTTTTTTCTTCCTAAAATTTTGCTAAGTTTATAGGAGATGACTCAATCACCATGTTGAGACAGCCTGCCTCAGAATGAGGCTCACCAAAGGAAGGCTGGTCAAGCATGGGAGAGGAAAAGGTGGGGGCAGAAGTGGAATTCTAGGGGATATCCTTGGCCTTCCAGAGGTTAGGCCTCTGCCCTTTTACTGCAGGGGAGCATGAGTTGGGGAACGAAGATCCCTCATGTCAGTGGTCTGGTAAAAAAACAAAGAATTATAATGAACTATATCTGTATATGTACATGTAGGCCTGTCTATCAACCTATCATCTGTCTATTTGTCTATCTATCAGCTATTTGTCTATCTCCCTATTGACCAAATTCAGATAACCTGGTTTGCTGTAGTGGGTCCCCTGCAAATTTAGACCCCATGGTAGTTGGGTTTGCATCTTTCACGGCAAAGAAAGATTTACTTTCTTAGTAAAGTATGTTTTCATGTTGGGGTGGGGAGGAAGGAGTGGATCACGGCTTGCAGAAAGAATCTTCCCAAATCATGACAATGAATGCTATATATAAAAAAAAGGGTCAAAAACTCACTGTCTGGCAAAGGAAAAAAAATATGTCAAGGCAGAGAGAAAACCACTTAGAGCTAATGCTTGTTTGCCTTCCATGATGCAAACCAACAGGTGTAGGAAGAGCTGGTTCCTAGGAAGCAGGGTGTTGGATTCATCTCTGAGAATGTGACAGACATGGATAAGTTGCCAGTTGGATTCAAAGACCTTAAAGTAAGATTTTTAAACAAAACGCTCCTCAACAACATTCTGCTAAGTGACAGAGTGACCATGTATTTTAGGATTCCCTTCGTACGATATGTGCTGAAAAGGGAAACTTACAGAGACAGAAATAGACCAGTGGCTGCCTGCTGTAAACAGGAGTGGGGGTTAGCTAGAAATGAGCATCTGAGTTCTCACTGGGGGGAATGTGTATATGCTTAGTTGTGTCCAACTCTTTGCAACACCCTGGACTCTATCCTGCCGTCTTCTTCTGTCCATGGGGTTTTTCAGAGAAGAATACTGGAGTGGGTTGCTGTTCCCGCCTCCAGTGGACAATCTAGACCCAGGTATCAAAGCTGCATCTCCTGCACTGGCAGGTGGATTCTGGAAAAACTCTAATAATGATTCATGGTAATGGTTGTATTACTCAGTAAAGTTAATAAGAATCATTGAAATGTACATTTGAAATGGGTTCATTTTATGATATATAAAATATACTTCAATACAGTTGTTAAAAATGAGATACAAAAGAGAAAACTAAAATGAAAGTTAAATAATAGCAATGACTGAAATAGTTTTTTTTTAAAATACTGTTCCTACTGAACTGTTATGTGGTGTTGATATCACTTATAGCCAGATGTAATATATAAACCTTGGTTTCATGCTTATGAAGAAAGAAAAACAATTATACAAGACATTCTTGGGACAATTGGAGGTATTTAAATAGTGGTTGAGTGTGATATCATTTTAATATCATATCATTTTAATTTTCTGAGATGTGATAATTATCAAGCGGTGCTAGTGGTAAAGAATGCATCTGCCAATGCAGGTTAGACATAAGAGACTCAGGTTCGATCCCTGGTTCCGGAAGATCCCTTGAGGAGGGTATGGCAACCCACTCCAATATTCTTCCCTGGAGAAGCCCATGGACAGAGCAATCTGGCGGGCTACAGCCCACAGGGTTGCAAAGAGTCGGACATGACTGAAATGACTTACACAGCACAATTTTATGGGAGAATATTCTTATTCTTAAGAGAGTATGCTGCATATTCAGGTAGCAGGATAATAATTATAAAAGCCTGACATTTATGGTATTTTATTATATCTAACACTTCAATCATTGTAAGATACATCATTATTATTTATACTAGGAAAAGGGAAAAAATGTTGTCAGTAAAATAATGTGACACTTTAACGTTAAAACAAAACCAATTAACCAAACACCAAAGACACAAACCAATCGCCTGGAGTGAAGCAGGTTCTGGAGACAGAAACCAGGAGACGCAAGAAAACCACTGGGAAGATGCAATCTGAAGCCTCAGATTCATCCATCCTCAGTTCAGTCGCTCAGTCATGTCTGAGCTCCATGGACTGCAGCACGCCAGACCTCCGTGTCCATCTTGAATTCCTAGAGTTTGCTCAAACTCATGTCCATCGTGAATGAGGTGAAAAACATGGAAAGCAGTGAAATCTGGGTCGTGATGAAGTTTTCAGGGCTTCCCTGGTGGCTCGGACAGTAAAGAATATGCCTGTAATGCCTGGGTTCAATCTGGTTCAGGAAGATCCCCCTTGGAGAAGGGAATGGCAACCCACTCCAGTATTCTTGCCTGGAGAATCCCATGGACAGAGCAGTCTGGTGGGCTGCAGTCCATGGGGTTCGCAGAGTCAGGCATGCCTAAGCAACTAACACTTTCACTTATTTATGAAGTTTTCAGCCCCAAATCTGTTCCTTTGATTTAATGTTTGTTTTGTGTAATGATGTATTATTGGTAATTGTTATTCAATGACACTGTTTTAAGAACTGTAGCGAAAATGTTGACTTGCAGGGATGCAGGGAGAGGTGCAGCCAGCTCATTAAAACAAGGAGAGTGACTTGGGGGATATGCTGGACGAGGCACTGACACACACCACTCACGCGGCGATGGGTAAAACCAAGACGGGACTTCTGGTTTCCGGAAAATCTCACTCTAACGCGGACGGCACTAATGAAGAAGACAGCCGGTCTGGTGCGCCAGGGGAATGCCATGCTCCTGAATCTTTCCTGATCCTGCTCTCCTTGTTGCTCTAAAAGATAAAATGGGTTTAACAGAAGGCAGCGAATGAATGAATGTGCAAGTCAAAAGAGTTGAAAATAATGGAAGGGGAAAAAAGATACTAAGAAATCGTAAAGAGAGAAACAATAGGGAGGGTCAGGATGTGTGTTTGTGTGGGGACGATGTTAGCTGAAGAGGGCATGTTTCTAGATTTTGGTGACAGGCAAATGAGCCTAAAAGTTGCTTCTTCATCCTGAGAAATGCATGCATGCATGCACACACGCACGTGCGCACACCACCATTCTTTACTTAGAAAACTGAACAAGGTAAAAATAAAATATGTCTGACTTGAAAACTAAAGTAGACCTTCAGTGACATATGCTAAAAGCAGCTTGCTGTTTTTCTTCCTATCCCTAATTATATTTGAGCAATTATTTATGTAATTATTGGACTGCTGTCTATTACTCTACCAGAGTATAAACTATGTGAGAACCAAACCGTGTCTCTATCCCTTGTATGGTCATTTCCTTAACATGAGCTGGTCAGGTTTCTCCGTCTGATTCAACAGTTTCTTGATGAATGAATGGATGTAGTTCCTATTAGGTCAAAGTATTCCAGAAAAATAAAATCTCCACAAAATGTTGAGATGTAAGGATGTAAAGAGATGGGAATACCAGACCACCTAACCTGCCTCTTGGGAAATGTGTATACAGGTCAGGAAGTAACAGTTAGAACTGGATATGGAACAACAGACTGGTTCCAAATAGGAAAAGGAGTACGGCAAGGCTGTATATTGTCACCCTGCTTATTTAACTTCTATGCAGAGTACATCATGAGAAACACCAGGCTGCTTTATTGATTTCTGCTTTATTGACTATGCCAAAGCCTTTGACTGTGTGGATCACAATAAACTGTGGAAAATTCTGAAAGAGATGGGAATACCAGACCACCTAACCTGCCTCTTGAGAAATCTGTATGCAGGTCAGGAAGCAAGAGTTAGAACTGGACATGGAACAACAGACTGGTTCCAAATAGGAAAAGGAGTACGTCAAGGCTGTATATTGTCACCCTGCTTATTTAACTTATATGCAGAGTACATCATGTGAAATGCTGGACTGGAAGAAACACAAGCTGGAATCAAGATTGCCGGGAGAAATATCAATAACCTCAGATATGCAGATGACACCACCCTTATGGCAGAAAGTGAAGAGGAGCTAAAAAGCCTCTTGATGAAAGTGAAAGAGGAGAGTGAAAAAGTTGGCTTAAAGCTCAACATTCAGAAAACGAAGATCATGGCATCTGGTCCCATCACTTCATGGGAAATAGATGGGGAAACAGTGGAAACAGTGTCAGACTTT